>OZ030006.1:158495710-158983210 GCA_964023405.1 Apodemus agrarius
CACAGTGAGCAAAATCCAACCATGCCTCAGACCAGACCCAGAACTGCCCTCTGGGACAGCAGAGAAACCAAAGCTTTTAGATCAAGGATGAGAAAAACAAATTGCAATTCCCAAAAGAATGCTGAGCAGCAACATTCATATTTGATAAAAATGTCAATTTAGCTAAAAGGACAGAGAAAAGGAGAAACATCAGGTAAATAGAAAAAACGGATCCTCCAAATTAATGAAGCAATCATGATATTGCATGTACCTAACAATTCTTTATTTTTGGTTTTTCAAGACAGGATCTTACTAGGTAGTCTTGACTATCCTGGAACTTATTCTGTAGCCCATGCTGGCCTTGAACTCACAGAGATCAACCTGCCTCTGCTTCTCCAGTGCTGGGATTAAAGGTGTGTGCCACCATTGCCCAGCTCTAACAATATATTTTTAATGATATAATAAATTAATAAATTTATAAAAAATATTCTTGATATTTCTCTACCAGAAAATGTGAGCCCAATAATCTATAATTTTTGGAAAAGGTAATCATAACTTTATTAGATTTATATAGACTCCTGCATGCAACACATTAAGATTATAAAACTTTCATTTGAGACATTTGTAAGATTGGTTTTCTTAATTTATATGACACACATCTTGTGTGTCATATACACACATAATTATATGACACACATTTCATAATTTATATGACACACATTTTGACCATTGTATACTTACTTGGATATCTACAAACAAAATGGAGAGTTTTAAAAGCAAGTGAAACAAAACATGAAAGAAACCTATGTCTTCAAAAACAGAAATAGATTCACAGTTAATATATATAAAACGTAACTGTATGAAAGGCGAGAAGTTCTGCATTTGCCATCAATTGGAAGAGCAAGGTAAACTGAGTGTGGCGGCTCTTGCCTGTGCTCGGGAGGCAGAGGCGGGATCTCAGGCCTTAGGCACACCCGTCCCTGAGCTTTTACAGCCCCACAGTAGATTTCAGCGAGTGCTTCTTCTTGACAGTGGCGGAAAGCAGGGGCAGCGGCTCCACTGTGGCGCCACCTTCACACCCACACCGGCTTACCTCTGAGCATCTGCAGGGTGACGAGTGAGCTTCTGCCTCACTCTGTCTATGGCATTTTAGCCTGTTGTCACACTCGCAACCAAGCCTCATCCCACCAGGACAAAGGAGGCACATTAGTTTAATGAAGAACATTTATAAAAATTATATTGCAGCATTGCTTGCAATGCCCAGCACCCATGCTATGTCCCTGCTGAACTCACGCTGTGGATGGTCTAGAATGAACGTCTACAGCAGGGAAGTAGAGCTGTGGCACTTGAAGTCTTCGCTAATAATAAGACAAGGGAATGAGTAGGAAGTATGAGAATTTTAAAGTGAAAGGAGAACTGCCCTATTTACAGTGATGTGACATCCTATACTGGACTTCATAAATTATTAGCATCAAGTGTTCTCTAAAACTTAATCTTCGACCAACAAAGAAATCAATACTTTACCTGTCTCCAGAAAAGGACAATTACAAGTATAGAGTAAAAATGTCTTGATTACAAAAATGGACAAAGTGCCACTATAAATAAGCGGTGACAGGTTATTGAAGAAAATGAAAAATGCCCGACTTGTGAATTAAGATGGTTTTACATGTATGGTAATGTATTCAACGGGAAATGTCTTAGAGAATATTTTTAGGTCTAGGTATAGAGTGTTTTCCTGGCATTTGTGAGGTTCTGAGTTCCATCTCAATTGATGTAAGATCAATCAATCATCAATCAGTCAATCAATCACCCAATCGATCAATCAATCACTAACGTACACACAGCCTGATGGCTCAGCAAGGAAACATGGTGGCCACAAAGCCTGATGACCTAGATTCAAATTCTGGACCCACATGGTGAAAGGAGAGAGCTAATCTCTAAATCTATGCACATGTATACGTACAAAAATATAAATAAGTAAATGTAACAGATGCTTTACATAGCAAGAAGTCTAATCTAACTTATCTGGGTCCAGGATCAGTTATTTTGGTAACTCAAATATGCCATCAACCTTTCAGGCTGTCTCCGACTTTATTTGCAGTCACTCCAGCATGGTTTTATCCCCAGATCTGTCCTCTCAGCTAGCGTGGGCTTCATGTGCAGTCCTCTTCAGGTCGATGTTATTGTCATACATCCACCCAAATTTAAGGCTTTTCTATACAACTCTCCTAGTGTCTCACTGCCCTGGTTTGAGTCTGTCATCAAGAGACAATGAAGGGTACCTCAGACCTGCACAGTATCTATTCAGAGAGAAGAGTTTCCTGCCCGTAAGAAGAGGGCAGAGTGGAGTGGTTGCTGTGGGGTAGACAATCCCTAGACCCTGCAAATAAGAGATGAAGGACTCACTCACTGTCACTATCACTCCCTGTAATCTATGGCTTAAGTCTAAATCGCAGCCAATAGGTGAAACGAGATTTCTTTGAAGATGTATATAGTAAAAGTAATATATGAGAACAAAGGGCCAAGAATAGCTAAGACGGGGGGGGGGCAAACGAGGGGCACTTGATCAATCAGAAATCAAATATCTTGAAGAGCCATGCTGGTTCAAGTGGTAGGGCTTTTGAGCAGGACACAACAGGCACAGAGCCTTGAATATTTAAAGATGGCTTGTGACAGAGGTGGCATTATCTTATTCCTTAGGTCAATGTTTCTGTGATGGCTAATCCTACTTATCAGTTTGACACACCTGGGAAGGGGGAACCTCAGCTGGAGAATTACCTCTACCATGTGGTCCTGCAGGCATGACTGTGGGGAATCTTCTTGATAAATGTAGAAGCATTTAGCCCACCATGGGCGGTGCCATCCCCATGCATTTTGCCCAGGGCTATCTAAAGGAGCTGAATGTAAATCTAGGAGCAACCAGAAAGCAGTGTTTCTCCTTATTTACTGTTTTCAGGTCCTGCCTTAGGCCTTGGCTTCCCTTCAGAATAGGTTGAAATCTCTAATAGACAAAGCCTTTCCTTCCTCACGTTGTTTTGGTCTGTGTTTTATCATTGCAACAGAAAGCTAACTGGGAGAGTTTTGCAAAGAAACATAAGAGCCAAACCTTTGTCTCCACTGATAAGAATGAAAATCTCATGTATTCTTCACAAACTTCAAAATACTGTGTTCTCCCACAGGCCATGAGTTCTAGGACTGGCCCAGACCCTGGCATTTTGGAAGAAAATGCATTTTGGAAGCAACTACTTCAAGCTTTCCTTTCAATGAATACATTGTGTCTGCTGTTTCAGCCCATATTTCATTTTCTCCCAGGATTTGGAAATGGACACTGGTCTCTTGTTCCCAGTTCCCATTCAACTGGGTTAAGAGTCACTGTGGGAGGGATGCAGAAGTTACGAAGTATTCAAACCAGGAGTCTGGCGGGACCAGATCTGCCTTTTATACAGATTGTTGGACCACAAGATAATAGGATACAAAAGCAAAATAACAGATAATCCTACCCTCAAGGGCTTAAAAACCTACCTGAATAGATTCTGAATACACCCAGGAAGAACAAGAAGCCACGCTTGCTGGCTCACTAAACAAAAGCCTGGGAACTCCAAGAGGGAGGAGAGGGTCTTGCTTCATGGAAGCCGCTAGGGAGGAGCCGAGGACTGGGCGTGGCCAATTTACTCAGCACTTTGCAGCGCAAATTTCTTTTTAATTAATTAACTATTTGATGAGAGAGAGAGAGAGAGAGAGAGAGAGAGAGAGAGAGAGAGAGAGAGAGAACATGCCACAGCATGTGTGGAGATCAAAGAACAAGTTCTAGGAATCTGGTTCCTCCCCCCATCTTGTTGAGGCAGGATCTCTCATTCCCGCTGAGTGGTGTCCCCCAGGCTGGCTGGCTTCTGAGGTTCCCAGTGATTCTGTCTCCCACCTCACTAGAGCATGTCTAGGATTACAGACGCACACCATTGGGCCCAGCATTTTATGTGGGTTCCAGGGATCAAACTCAGCTAGTCAGGGTTGCACAGCAAGAGACTTTAACCTGCTGAAGCTTCATGCCATCCTTGAACTGGAAGTTCTCACCTGTAGCAGTGGGATGACGTCCATTCCTAGCTCCCATAGCTGTTCTAAGAATCAAGTGATGTGTCTTGCATCTCTGAACTACGATGCTTACTTCTACCAACAGCAAAATGAATGACGTTGGCCTCTTTGCCAGTTGTCAGCCATACATGCCTCATGACCCCTTTATAAGCGAGAGGAGGAGCTCCCAGTCCTCCAGCTGGAAGGGACAGAGGAGTTTCTACACACATTCTTCATCCAAGTGGATGTCTTGCCTCCAACTGTCCACTCTCCAGGATTGCATCACTCCTCTATTGTAAGGTTCTTTAGTCTGCTGCTGGGCTGCAGGAGTTTGTTATCTGTGGGGATAAAGTCAGACTCCCTCCCACAGCTTCTCTGTCCAGAGTTTGACCTGTTAGAGCCACACAGAATGAACTCACTCCCTTTCCCATTGACAGCACTGTGGCTGAATAGTAGTACTCCATTGTGTAAATATACCACATTTTCTGTATCCATTCCTCCATTGAGGGACATCTGGGTTCTTTCCAGCCTCTGGCTATTATAAATAGGGCTTCTATGAACAGAGTGGAGCATGTGTCCTTATTACATGTGGGAGAATCCTCTGGATATATGCCCAGGAGTGGTATGGCAGGGTTCTCCCCCAGTATTATGCCCAGTTTTCTGAGGAACTGCCAAACTGATTTCCAGAGTGGTTATACCAGCTTGCAATCCCACCAGCAGTTGAGGAGTGTTCCTCTTTCTCCACAACCTCTCCAGCACCTGCTGTCTCCTAAGTTCTTTATCTTAGATATTCTGACTGGTGTGAGGTGAAATCTCAGGGTTGTTTTCATTTGCATTTCCCTGATGACTAAGGATGTTGAACATTTCTTTAGGTGCTTCTCAGCCATTTGATATTCCTCAAGTGAAAATTCTTTGTTTAGCTCTGCACCCCATTTTTAATAGGGTTATTTGGTTCTCTGGAGTCTAACTTCTTGAGTTCTTTGTATATATTGGATATTAGCCCTCTGTCGGATGTAGGGTTGGTAAAGATCTTTTCCCAACTTGTTGGTTGCTGGTTTTGTCCTACTGACAGTGTCCTTTGCTTTATAGAAACTTTGTAATTTTATGAGGTTCCATTTGTCAATTCTTGATCTTAGAGCATAGGCTGTTGGGATTCTGTTCAGGAAAATTTCCCCTGTGCCTATGTGTTCAAGGTTCTTCCCCAGTTTTTTTTCCTATTAGTTGCAGTGTCTGGTTTTATGTGGAGTCCTTGAGCCACTTAGACTTGAGCTTAGTACAAGGGGATAAGAATGGATCGATTTGCACTCTTCTGCATGCTAGCTGCCAGTTGAGCCAGCACCATCTGTTGAAGAGGCTATCTTTTTGTCCACTGGATGGAATTAGCTCCTTTGTCAAAGATCACGTGACCATAGGCGTGTGGGTTTATTTCTGGGTCTTCAATTCTATTCCAGCACTGTGGGAGTTGACAGATGATGTCAGGTTTCCTTCATTGGCTCAGCCTTCACAGGTGTTGGAACTGCCCCTCTCGTGACATGGTTTCTGGGACAATTCACTAACCCAGCATCCTTCTTGGTTTGCCCACTGCTTCGTCAGTATCCTCTTTAATACAACAAGGGTGCCACCTTGCCGCCACCACTTCTAAATGGAGAAAGTGTAAATGTTCAAGACGGAGGCATTTGAAACCAAGTGTGTTCATAACACAGAGTAATGCATTGCCTATCAAAGCTGTGTTTTCAAGGACTACATAGTGACATGAGGGAGATGGCCATTGTCTAATGAGGAAATGATTTATTCTACAGTGCAAGGGAAAACCAACTCCAGGGCTTTGTATGTTCTAGGCAACCTATTTACTTCTGAGCTATAGCCCCAGCCCCACTGCCAGGTTCATTAGTGCAGAACTGAAGTGCATACACCTCACTTTAGACAGTTCTCTCCATGTAGCTCCTTGAGGCATGCAAAATTAAAAACTAATGAACCAACCAAAAACCCAACAAACAAACCTTCAGGAATATATAGCAAGAAGACAATGGTTGCTTACATGGTGAAGGTCAGTAACTTTTCTCTTCTTTCTATCACTCTGCCCTTTGTGATGATGACTGTATTTTTCTTTCACAATTTAAAAAAAAAATACAGATTTGACAGTGCAGGGGAAACATATGGTACCCATAATAAGCCATGATCCACAAGTGCCAACAAGGCCAACAGCAGCCCTGGCCTCACCACCTTCACTCTGAACAAATTCCTAGCAAACCTTAAGGTTTGTTCATTTTTCTGTTGTTGTTGTCTGTTCATTTGTTTTGTATCTGGACCAAGAATTGTTTCTTTGGTCAAGCTGAAATTTTAATAAAATTCTTGAGATTTTTTTTCATGTTCTTTTGCTTTGATGCTTCAAAGAACTGAGATTTTTTTTTTTTCGGTTTGCTTTTTCTTTTGTAACCGCAGTAAAGAACCTTCGTTCCTTCCATCCCACTGCGATGTGTTTCTTTTGGCTCCTTGTTGGTGGAAGCCCATGCTGCCTCTGAGGCATGGCAGCGTGTTAGTTACTCTTCTAGCTTTGTGCCAGTCCACATGTGCAAGCTGACATACTGTCTGTGTCACTGGGCCCAAACAAGGGCCAGTGGCATCCTGTTCATCCATTTCCTGAGTTAATGAGACTCTGTTGGCTTTCAGGACACAGTGGTTGGTCCAACGACACCTTCAATCAGTAGGTCCTTCAGTCTAGCTACCCAACTTATAAAATGCGCTGTCCACAGCCTTGCTGAGAGACTCGCTAAAAACAACCTCGTGAGTTTTGGATGTCTTTCAGAGGAGAAAACCATGAGACGATGATAGCACGGTGCGGTTTGTTCTACATCACTTAGCCTGGCTGCAGGAGATCACCACTTCCTTTGCTAAGTGATTACAATCTCTTTAATAATGCAGGTTAGAGTTTGCTGTGGATCAAAGCTAAGCTAAGCTAAGCTGTGCAGTGCAGCACTTCGCTAACCTACACATTCCTGGCTTTCAACAACTCGGAGAGTTGCCCATCACTAATCCGTTGGCATGAATACCAAGACTCCTGCAAAAGTCCTGACGATGGCTCTGTGATTAAATCTTCGAGTTCTTTCCATCCCCAGGAATCTGCCTTAGATCCAAGGTGGGTATTCATTTCTCATGAAGCTTCACACTCAGGACTGCAATTTCCTCTTCCCCATGTTTATACCACACTTCCCCTTGGAATATTCTTCTTGGAAACAGAGTTGGTGGAGGCTTGTTGGTCTTGGGAAACTCTGGCTGTTTGTCATCTGCTGACATTACACCATCTGCTCCGGGCATTGGCCCTGGCTCTTCTGGCTTCTTCCTGTTCCCAACACACTTGCACAAAGTTGCTTTTGCTGTCCCTGGGAAGTTTCTGCAAGTCTCAGGCTTGTTTGGAGCTCCAGCCTTGTAATGCTACAGGTCCGGAGCACCTTCCTTGCCCCTTTAGCTTTATTTCCCTCTGCCGCCTTTGAAAATCCAAGAATGTGGGATCTGGAGAGCTTTCCTTCACTTTCTAGTCAGGACCACTGGTGGATACATTGCCAGACTTTAATTTTGGAAATATTGTTGCTTTAATATGGCTAACCGTGCTCTTTGGAAGAGCGCACTGGTAAGAAGAGAGAAAGAAACTCCTTAGGTCTGTGTCATCTGACAGCTCCAAGGGCTGTCCGGCGAGCAGCCGGCCCGGTGTGGTGCTGTCTAGGATGAACATGCTAATTGTCCCTAGAAAGCTCTGTGACAAGTGATGTTTTTAAAGTGTTCGTTAGCTGCCTTAGACAAGGATGTGGAAGAAGGGTTAGTTTCAGTGTGTTGCTTTCAGGAGAAAGAGGAAAGAGGGGAGAGACCAGAGGAAGAAGGTTTCCAGCTGCATCATCTTGGGATCAATCCTTGAAGCTCTGTTCTCATTTTAAAGGAATGAATGAAGCATAGGTTCAGTGACTTTTGATAGCCTTGCTCAAAACACAGTACCTAGAGCCGGGAGTCAGGCCCAGGCGGCACGAATGGACCATTCACTCTCACAGGCAAGCTAATAGGCAGCTTTTGGGACCAGTCAGCCCAGAAATGTGACTCACTGTAATCATTTAAGAATTCAGATTTTTACATCAAATTCTAGATTGGTAGCTTCTTTTGAACATTTCAGGACCCACATTTTTTGCTTGGTAGGAACCTTTACCACCATGCTCAATCCCTTCAGAGAGTGGGCTCGCTCTAGCTGCTAACATCCCCCAAATGACTTTATTTACATTCTCTACTGGGCCTTGATAGACACCTGAGTGTTGCTTCCCCACTTCCCATGGACAACTGGTTGTGTTTCCTGCTTTCCAAGAGAAAGCCTTCGGCCTTATAGAAAAGAAGAAAAGAAGGACAGCAAAAGTCAACTATATGACCGCTATGATACACTGAGGTTAGCATTGTTATACCCCTGGAAAATGGCAGCCCAGAAACTTGAGAGGTTCTGAAATGCCTGGGCTTCATTTCCTCAGCTCATCTCTGGCCCCTTCATTTCCAATGGCATATTAACTTTCCGTACTGTGTTCTCAAACCACAGAGTCTAATGAGAACACCACCGGAGACCACAGACCTTTTAAGAATGGATTCTGGGATGGCAGGGCACCAGCAAGGAGGGCATTTCTTGTGGACTCTTGAAGATGTAAGATAAATGAGGTTCTGTAGAATGAAGAGGACAGGTGGAATCTGAAAAGCCAGATGAAGGGAAACACCGTTTATTTGTTCATTCTCTGATATCTATCATATATTGCTGGACACATTTTATTGTTTCCACTGTCACATGCAAGTAGACAATGGTAACTTGGGCAATTCAAGTGATCTTGATGGTAGGAATTCATATATGAGCAGATAGACAAATGTCTTTACCACACAGGACATGCGTGTTAGTAAAGAGGCTGGAGGAGAGGGCTGGGGTGAGGGTAAGGATGCTGGGCTCAGGGTTCCTAGGTGGTTCTGGTGGACTTTAGCAGATCAGAGTGCCAACAGAAATCTGGGCAGTAAACACTGTTCTCAGGAGCTCACGTCACATTCAGTAGAGTCTCTGGGCGTTTTAACAAGGTTAGAAAGATGTCTGCCTTTCTTGAAGGTGAACTAAGTGCATTTTAAAATTACCAGATGCTTGTGGCTCTCAGAGGGTCAGGGGTGGAATGTAATGGTTTGAACTGAAATGATTTCAGCAGGCTCATGTTTTACATGCACAGAAACCAGCTGTAATGCTCTTTTAAGAACTACGGAGCCTATAGAAGGGGGCACTGAGGACTGGAGAGCTGACACAGTGGTTAAGAGTACGCACTGCTCTAACAGAGGATGTGGGTTTGGTTCCCAGGACCTACATCAGGCATCTCACAACTACCTGTGACTCTAATCCTAGGGGGGTATGACACCATCTTCTGGCATCCATGGACATTTGTAGAAACTTGATACACATAAACTCATATAGGTGTACACACACACACACACACACACACACACACCCCACAAAAATAAAACCAAATAAATTAAAAAAAAAAAAAAGGTGGGGCCTGACTGGCAAAAGTAGACCACTAGAGGTGAGCCTTTGAAAGTTATGTATTTCTGGTTCTGGCTTTCTTTCTTGGTAAATTTGGCGGATAAGCCCCACACATGCTCCCTAACCCTAACCCTAACCCTAACCCTAACCCTAACCCTAACCCTAACCCTAACCCTAAACTGTTCTAGTAGCTCTTCCTGCCATGATGGACTGTAATCTCTGAAACCACTAGACAAATTAAAAATGTGCACCCTTATGCTGCTTTTGTCAGGTAGTTGCTCATAGTAACACCCCACACACCTTGTGTGTGAGCATGTGTGTAATGTCTGTGCGTGTGAGTGTGTGTGCGTGTACACATAGGTGTGAAAGAGGGAGGAAAGACAGGAATAAGGCATTGGGTTTGTGAGTCTCCTACCCTTTTGTGTCCCACAAAGAAGTGAAAACAAGTGTACCTGTGTGGAAGAAGAGGATGCAGGGTGTGTCCCAAAGGAAAGGCCATGAGCAGAGAGCGGGAGAGATGGCTCAGTACTGAAGAACGCTTACTGCTTTAATCAGAGGGTAGGAGTTCAGATCCTAGCACCCTTGGCTGGAAAGGGAGCTCAGTGGTTAAAAACACTCTCTCCTATCGTAGGGAACCCAGGTTCAAATCCCGGTACCAACATGATGGCTGTAACTCCAGTCCCAGACAATGTGATACCCTCTTCTGGTCTCAGCAGGCACTGCATGCTGCATAGCCATACATTTCAATAATACACATAAAATCAAAATTAAATCTAAAAAAGAAAAAAAAATTCCAAAAACGAAACATGGGTAAAAAAACCACACGTCTACAGAGGCCCAGTGGGGAGTAAGGTTTAGAACCATCATGAGATTTAGAGAAAGATCTCTAATTTGTAGAGAACAGGAGCAGTGGAGGATTTGGAGCAGGTGCCCAACCTCGGGGGCTTGAGATATGATGGAAGGAAGAAAGGAAGGACAGGAAGTGAGTGTAAGGTCTTACATTATGTTCCCATGACATAAAGAAAAGCATACAGTGACCCTAAGAAACAAGCAAATAATCCCACGGAAGTCCAGGATGCTATCAGAAAAGGGACCCGCAGACAGGAATGGGCAAGCACTTCGGGAGCCGCGAGCCTGTTCCTCTTGGGTCTTCTGTTCAGACTGTCCTTGAAGCACAACTGCGTGACAGGCCAAATGATGTTTCTAGAACTTTTGTTTGCCCAGTTGACTCTTTGAAAGACTTTGTACAGTAAGGAATGGGAAGCTGAGACTTTGTATCTTAAAAATCTTCACACACGAGCCGGGTGGTGGTGGCACATGCCTGTAATCCCAGCAACTTGGGAGGCAGAGGCAGGCGGATTTCTGAGTTCGAGGCCAGCCTGGTCTACAGAGTGAATTCCAGGTCAGCCAAGGCTATACAGAGAAACCCTGTCTCGAAAAAATCCAAACCAAACCAAACCAAAACAAAAAAATCTTCACACACTTCCATTTGCCAGGGTCGGCCCCTCTGTGGCTTGAAAGACTCTAAGGGGAATGCAGCTATCAAATCTTCTTATATCTTTTGCTTCTTATGCACTTCTCTGAGGCCCACAAAGACTAGATGCACATGCTTCTCTGAGACTTGAGCCAGCACTGGTCTAGTTGGTGTGAGACACTTGAGTCTCTGGTATTGGTGGGCTCTGAAACATTTCCTTGGACCACCAAATAGAAACATGTTTGAATCCTCAGAGGCCACACCTTTGCCCACAACATCCTTCATTTCACGTTTCCTACTGTTGATCCTCGCATAACCTTAGACGAGGTGTAGGAAGTTCTCAGAGCTACAATGCCAGTAACATGGTTTTTGTTTGGTTGTCTTTTGTTTGTTTTGTTTTGTTTTGAACTCTGGGGGGAAAAGAAAACATCCATCTTTAAAAAGCATAATAATTGTATGGATTCTTTAGGGATTTCCCATCATGCACCCTATCACGCTCATTTCCCAGTCCTGCCATATCTGGCCCAACCCTTGTGGCCTTTTCCCACACAAACCTCCCCTCCCCCCAAAAAAGAAAAATTAAAAACAAAACCAAATCATGAACATGGTCGATTTGTGTCATCTGTATATTCTCTGGAGCATGGTCAAACTCTGGCTATCCCCTTAGAGCTGAGCCGCCCCCTCCATGCTCTCACCAGAAGCCGTCAATTATGGAGTGCTCTCTTCCTCATCACCTCAGACAAGGATAAGAGCAAGCTTATCACACTTTACCACAGTTCCCTTTGACGCCTTCCTATTTAGGCTGTTATTTTGGGGTGGGGGCGGGAGGAGCAGGGGGTTGTCACAGAAGCCTTCCATGTCCCTCTTCCTCAATTATGCACATAACTGCAATCGGAGCTTCCTTGCTCTCTGCAGTCAGTGGCACAGGGATCGAGGGCTTCCTCATGGTTTCTGGTTACAGCGCAGACCATGAACATGGCCCCTGGTTGCAGTTGGTTCACAGATCCAGAGAAGACCCTCAGACATCTCCATGGCCTCAAGTGGTAGCACAGGCTACACACATTGCTATGGCTCCTTGTGGCACACAGCCCACACGCAGCAAAATGGCTTCAGGTTTCAGCACTCACCAGAGATGTCCACTCGGCCTTCAGTGACAGCAAAAGCTGTGGATGTCAACAGAGCCAGGCTGCAGCAGAACCTCAGACCCAGACTTGGTACTCGGCAACAGCACAGACTTGGGCATCCCTGACATGGCTTCGGGTGGCAGTGTGGGCTACCCACATCAATACAGCCCCTAGTAGCAGCAGTGCCAATGGAGTTTGAAATGGCTTCATGGGGCCAGTGCAAACCATGACATCCACAAGGCCTCTGGCGGTAACATGAGCCGTAGACATCAACACAGACGCTGGGCCTCAGCCCCAGGCACGGCCCTTGGTAGCAGCACAGATCCAGATATCACCACGGCCTTAGATGACAGTGCAGGCCACTCTTAGCCTGGTTCTCACCACTGTCCCACCCTGTCCCAGCTTCCATTCCGCCTCTCTTCACAGTACATGTAGGTACCCTGTGGCTTTTCTGTCTTTCCCATCTTTTCCATTATGGTGGTGCCTGTACCTGCACCAGAAAAGTGGGACAGCCTTTGTCCCATTTTTTTTTTATTTCTAAGGATATATATTTTTTAGTTAGTTACTTATTTGTAGATATATTGATTCATGCTTAATGTGTAGGAAATGGAATTTTAAAAACCAGACATTCACTTAGGGAAAAGATCATTTTGTGCCATAAAACAGGTAATGTTCAATGCCAGCCATCAGCCCGCATGGCTGCTCCTCCTTATGGATGATTAATGGCGTGTCCTCATTACTGTTTGAGACAAATTCGTATTTATCAGCTAGATTTTTTTTTAATGTAGAAATGAAGCCTTTGAAATAGTAATAGGCTGGAGACCCAGAGCTGGAAAGTGGCACTGGGTTCAGTTCGAATCCTACTCATCAGATACCTGTTGCTATGGCGATGAAAGTGTCTGCTGTGATGTAACGAGGTTGCTTTTGGTTTGACCTCAACGGCTCGGCTTTCTGTCACTATCACAGACACCTGAGAGAATGAACTCAAAAGAAAGGAGGTTGGTTTTGGCTCACAGTTCTGGGGATGCTGGTTCCTGATGGGTTGGTTCACTGGTGCTTTGGACCTGTGACGGCCCACCACGGGAGAACATGCAACAGAGTAAAACCTCAGTTCACAGCCAGAGAGCCAGACTTCATGGCTGGGGTTCTGAGACCACCCCACGGGGGCTCAGCCCAACCTCCTTCAAGCTCCCTGAATCTAAAGACCTCTTACTAGGCCACCCCACGAAGGTCCCATCGCCTCTCAGTAGCTCTGCTGCTATATGGCTGAACATAGAATGTTCTCGACGAGTCTGTGTATTTGACCACTTGGTCCTCAGCCAGCTGCTGGTGCTGTGGGCCACTGGAGACAAGCCTCGAAGACGATTGCTGTAACTATTTTTTATTCTTGTACGAGGATAGAAGTTTCTGGAATAAAAACTGGGTAGGACATGTCTCACAGTAACAAATGAGTGGCAGCCAGCCCTGGTCATAAAGGATGCAAAAGCCTCCAGGAAAGTGTGACCTGTTTACCCGTCTCTTCCCTAACAATGCCAACAGTTTGTGTCAAGGTCTGTGGATCTTTACAGGGTCTTTTGTTTGTTTGGTTGGTTTTTGTTTCGTTTTGTAGCTGAATTAAAAAAAAATTATTTTATGTGTATGGCTGTTTTGCCTGCATATAGGGCATTAGATTCTCTGAAACTGAGTTAGTTACATATGGTTGTGATGGTAACACTGGGAAACAAACTTGGATCCTTGGCAAGATAAGCAATTGCCCCTGTCACAGAGTCCTCTCTCTAGTCCCCTAAAGCTGAAATCTTTTGAAAGACTTTATTTTTCTTGTCCTTGAGAATGTTCTCTTTCTGGTTCTGGGAGCTGGACTTAGGGCCTCACACAGTTAGTCAGACAAGCACCTACCACTGAGCAACACGGCCAGCTGCACCCCCCACCCACCTGCCAGCTGCACCCCTCACCTGCCTGCTAAAGTCTCACTGTGATTTCCCATACAAAACTACAGCAGCGGTGGTACTCTGCTCAAAGTACTTATCGAGGCTGAAGAGATGACTTAGCTTTTAAGAGTACTTGTTGGTCTTGCAGAGTACACAGGACTGATCCCCAGCACCTGCATGGTAGCATACAACCATTTGTAACTCCAGTTCCCAGAGAGCCAGTGCCTTCTGACCTTCTCAAGCACCACACGCACACCTAGTGCCTATGCAAGCCTGTGTGCGTGCAAAACACTCAAAAAATTTAAAAATTAGAAAAAATTAAAGCTGACTTAAATAAGTTATAATTTTATGAATGTTTCAGAGGCAGTGGCAATTTCCCCTTTGTGTGCATTAATATAGTAATGCTTTCCATGTTTGCTGAGAGTTATATATGGTATAATAGAGGACACTGGAAAGTCATTTCTCCTTATTAGGAATTGTAGGTAGGGGTTAGGGATCTAGCCCATGTGATAGACCGCAGCTTCAGAACACACAAAGCCTTGGTTAGGTCTGCAGCTCTGTCTAAAACCGGTAGTGATGGCACATGCCTGTAATTCTAGCACTAGAGGTAGGAGGGTCACAACCACAAGGGCATCCTCAGCTACATGATGAACTCATGGGAAGACTGAGATGCATGAGAGACCTCCGCTCAACTAACTAACTAAAACACCACCCACTAAATAAAATACAGGCTTGGCCTTCAGTCTGCAGACTGAAGCTACTTTGATGTTAGGTATTCAGCACAGTGGAGAGTGCGCTTGCTTACTGTGTGTAAGATTCATGTTTGATGCCCAGCTCTGAGAAGAAGGGGGTGGGTGGGGGAGGATCACCCTGCTTCGACCCTACGGGAAGGCTAAGCTGGGTGAATTTCCAGTGGGTTAGACTCAATCCTGAGCCTGTTCATATTTCTGCATATTCTGGGACGCTTCTTGGGTCCCTCTCGTAGGGAGGGCAGTGACCCAATTTGACATTTGTTTTCTCTTGTATACTAAAATCCTTTCCTTGCCTTCAAATAAAACAATTTTGTTTGTTTTGTTTTAGTCTTAACTCATCTTGCAGTGGCTCTACTTTCTATGAACCCTAAGATAAAAAGTACAAAAACTTCTATGTGTTAATTGCTCAAACATTCCAATTAGGAGGGAACAGCCTGATAGTGCCTTCAAATTCATGCCATGTTCCTCCATGAATTTACTGAGTGTCACCCAGAACACTGACCCATAAGGGGAGAATCTGGTAGAGCATCCACACCCAAATGGCACAAGGTATTATGCTGAGTTCTCAGGGATATGCATGGAACACGGATATGTGGGGTAAGGGGACTGCTGCAGCTCAGAAGGTCTACAAGACACCTCCTATAGGAGCATTAGAACTCAGTGGAGTCTGAGCACAGGGTTGGCATCTGGCTGAGACACAGCTGCTGAGATAGGCCCCCTTAGGGAGCTGAACTTAGCAAAAGGCCCCCGGAGTACCATGCATAGGACACTCACACCCAGGAGTGATACAGGGCTGTGTCCTCCAGAGTAACAGAAGACATAATTGTAGTGAATCATGGTGTCCAACTTATATGGTCCCCAAGTGCCAAGTAAGGTATCTGGATTCTAAATCAAATGGTGTTAGGTGGATTGGCAGGAGCTTGCCACCAAGCCTGACAATCTAAGTTCAGTCCCTGAACCCACATGGTGACATGGTGGAAGGACTCCACGAGTTGTCATCTGACCTCCACAGCCTTGCTGTGTGGCAAGTTAGCACACACACACACATACATGTACAAAATAAATAAATAAATGAACGACTATAAAATAATGGGTGCTTAGGATAAAAGAGAAAAACTTCTATTGAGAGGACATTGAGAGCCCAGATAAGTAAGAAAAGTTAGTAGGAAAGTGTTTGCTGACTCGGGACATAGAAGCCATTAGACCTTGGTGTGAACTTCCGCTTCATCTGCTCCAGAAGCCTTATTTCACAGATGGGGCCGAAGCAGACTAAAACAAAATCAAAAGCTGCCTGTGCTCTCTGGGCTCGCGAACGGCAAGGCCGGGCTGGAGACCAGTGTGGCGCGCTTTGCACCCCCCCCTTAATAAATTCAAATCTCCAGACTTAGACAAATCACGTCCCAGGTTGTTCAAAGAACTCTCAGAACCATTGTCAATAACCTTTGAAAAAGCATGGAGAATGGGGGGACTGTTAGCAGACAAGAGAAGGACAAAGTTGTCCCCGTTTTCAAAAGGGGGGAAGGGGCATATTATAAAAACTATAAGCCAGTCAGCCTGACAATTACTCCTGGCAGAATTCTAGAACAGAATTTTAAAAAGCTATTTACTCCACAAACATTGTTATAATAATGGAAACGGAGGGGAAATAACCCACAATTTTACCACTTTTAACCCATCGACTGAACAGACTATTAAGTAGACTCTTTGTACGTCTTTAGAAAAGCCGAGATCACTCTGAGCCAACCCCAAATCTTTGAAACAAAACATGTCTTCATTTATTCCTTTTTTGATAGGGATATTAGATTGGTAGAGAGAAGAGACATCAAAACTATCCTTGCTTTCAGCCTGGCCTTTGGCAAGACCCATCATAATTGCAGTGTGATAAGACAGGACTGGCTGCCGGCCATGAGGACAGGCGAGGCTGGGTTGGGACTTACACCTGCAGAGCGCTGATTAGTGTGTGGAGCAGCCTGAAGGGAGGATGGTGGGGGTGTGAGCTCTTTTTTATGCTTTCAGGAGAATATTTTTTTTTTTGTCTTAGAGAAGATAATCATTAGATTTTCTTATGACACAAAGGAGAACGGCTGCCGCGAGGGCAAAGCAGATAACTAATAACAGTAATAAAGTTATCGATCACTTACTAGGTGCTATGAATTATGGGAAATAGACTTTCTAAATAATTATCACATATAACTTGTAACTAAACCAACCTATCAAGAAGGTAGCAATACTATGTCTCTCCACTTTAGAGAAAGTTTGAAGTAATTAAGTCTTTTGTTCAAGATAACAAACAGGGCAGGTGTGTGAGGGAAAGAACAGACTTTTGTATCCCAGAATATCTGGTAGCCGGCCCAGGACTACACAGTTCTCAGTAAGTTACACAACTTAAAACCGTATGTTTAGGCTTAATTCTTGTAGTTTGGTTTTTGAAGTGATTCGTATGGGTTTTAAAACGACCAACCAACCTCAACCAATCGAGTGGGGAAAAGTCCTGCTGTGTAAGCAGGACACTGAGTGTGGCTCCCCAGGCCTGTAACCCGAGCCCTCAGAGGCTGAAGAGGGTGATTCTGAAACCCACTGTCCAGCCAGCCTAGCTGAATCTGCGAACTCCAGGTTTAATAAGAAACCCTGTCCCCCAAATAAACTAGAGAACAGGAGAGGAATATACCCAGGACTGACCTCTGGCCTCCACACATACATGCACACTCACACATAATCTATATTTCACACACACACACACACACACACACACACACACACTACACACTCCTCCCCCCAGTGGATTTCATATATAACAATGGGAACAGTTCTTGTCGGGACAGTCACATGACTGACATAGTTTTAGCTGACCAACAGTTCCAAAGAAAAATCAGTATGGCATAATCATGAAAGCCAATCATATTTTGGCCCCAATCATAGAAACACAGCAATAGACATGACACTGTTAGCAAGACCATAACATTTTTATGGTAAAGCAGGCACACTGTAGCTCTAGGAAGAACATTCTAGCTCTTGGAAACATCTAGAAACTCAGTGGGCTACTTCCTACTCTGAGTGTGCAGTTTTAACATTTGAAAGAGTTTAAACAGATTGGGTGGGCGGGGGACTTGTAATGTGGAGATTCATGTAGGCTCAGGGAGGGAGACTGAGGATTGGCAAACTTCTTTCTAATCCCAGCTTTGCCCTCAGAACTTGGTTGTCAGTTATAGATCAAAACAGTGAACTGTCTATCAAAGAACCTCCAAATAACTCCATTGTACATTAAAGCAATCTTACTACCTGACTCTAAATTGGCACAAAGTGGTTAAGACACATCCTATGTCAGAATATAAGACTAGTCACTTTTGATTATAGTAACCCAGAAAATGCTGCTCTGATGCTGACAGACTGTTTCTGACCACCTAACTGTTTTTAAGGGACTTCTAGTTTAAGTTGTTAAATCTTTACTTTTGAGAATGCATTAGAATCATTACTCCCACCATCCTGGATAAAGCAACACAGACAGCAGAGTCCTTTGGATATGGCCTTTACAAAAGCTACGCCTGCCCATCCAAACACGCAGGAATTCTCTGGCTTATTAGAAAGTTTGTGCTTGTGGCTTGGCCTCCTCTTCCTCCTCTTCCTCCTATCAGGAAAACTGTTGCCTGTGTGCCAGCGCCATCTTGTGTTGGAAATAAGCAAGATTTCCAGCCACAGAGCAAAAGAGACTACCCACTCTGTACCCAGCGAAAATGCAGATAGGAAGAAACTCCAAATCAAATATTGTATGCCCCAAGTCATCTAGGCAAGACTTATGCAACGTCCTTTTCCAAACATGGACGCTTTTTGTCCTCTGAGTAGAAGACCAGATAACTAGAGCTATGAGAAAAACCCTTCGGGTGAATGAAAATGAAAGCATTCAGTGTGAGAGATCATAGCTGATTTTTTTCCCTTTTAGTTTCGATTTCTTAGAACCCCTGGCAAGTTCAGACAGAAACAGAAAAAGTGTGTCTAGAGACCTTTGGAAGATCTCAGATGTTGCCCTGTAGGGCAATACTGGAATTGATGCATCAGATACTCTACAGTAGAGGCTACGGACTTGGGTTTTCCCGTCAGCACATCGCATTTTGAGAACTAGTTGCCAGGTAGGCCTTTTTCAATGCCATGCCAAATGATTCCAAATCCTATTTGCTTCATTGGCCTTTGAGGAGTACACTATTATATGCTTTTCTGTTGCAGCTTTGGTCTTATTCAGGGTCTGAAATAATGTCAAGAATCGTCTATTAGAAATAATATATTAGAAGTTATGCCAAATCTTACATGTAGGTGGGGCATGGGGTGACTTCCAAGATCCTATGTGAGTTGGGGCCGTCCATGAGGTATGTTACAGTGACCTGGCCCAAAAGGTCCAAAAGGTGGTGGGGTAAGAGTCTCCAGGTCACTTTATTTGCACCAAGCTAAGTTGGTCTGGACCAGAGATCTGCCCATTCATTCTTACAGCTTCTTGTCTTCTGTCTTGTTTGGTTTGAGCCTTTGTAAGTCATTTGTGGGGGAACATTTGAGTCTTCTCGTCTGTGGAAAACTCCTCAAAGACAATTAGAAGGACTTTTGCACACCCAAGGTAAGCCTTGGTAAGGATGTGTCTGAGCCTCACATCTGATTGTATCTTTCTATAGACTTAAGGAGTTGCCAGCAATCTTGATGACTGTCAAGACCAAACCATTCATTTTAGACAGGGGTGGAGGCTCCAAAGTAGAATTGGGTTGGCTGGATATCACGCTGTTGGGCAGGCAGGAGTTGCTGGAGGCTCCTGACCCTTTTTATTCACTAACAATGCATCCCAGGCTCTCTTCCTCTCTTTCCCCTGAAGAAGCTAGTCACAAGAAAGAAAGAGCTTCAAAGTAGGAGGTGCATGTGGCCTTTTGTGTCTTAAGAGACAGGTTTATTTAAACATGAAAGGTTAGATTTTTTTTTTCTAACAAAGAAAATGGGAACTGAAAGTGTAATGAAAACACTCCTACCCCCACTCACCAGCACAATGCTACTAACAGTAGAGTCAAAGCAGAGTTGTAACTATGGGCAGAGCACCTGGGTTCTGGGAATAGTGGGAAGCTTTCAGAGTGGGGCTCTGGACTCCTGGAAGCCCTGGGAGGGAAGAAGGGAACCAAATGGAGGACAAGTAGGAGGAGGAAAAACACGATTCTAGCTTTTAAAAAGTAATCGTCCCGGTTTTTTGATGGTTAACTCACAGCGCTCAATTCACTAATTTCTAGTATGAAGGTACCCAGCCTTGAGAGAAAAGTTTACAAAGCACTGAAAGCCAGGAGCTGGGGTGGGGGCACTGCACACCCCTCCCCCACGTGGTGTCCTTTATAGTAGGGGTGACAGGAAGACACAGTTTTAAATGCAGGTCATGCTTTCTTGCCTCTGACCTGTTGGCATTATTAACCAACAGAGACACCCCCACCAACCCCATTGACGGTGGTCGGGGGAGGCCAAAACTCCTCCCACAGACGTGTGCTAGACTTGGCAAGCAGAGGCCTTGGCCTCTAAGGACTAGCTAGCAGGGACAAATGCCTCTGGAGCTGAGAGTCAGGAAGAGGCGCAAAGAGCCAGGGTAAGGGTCATGGGCAAGTGACAGAGCAAGTGGCACAGTTCTCCTTAAGAAAGAACAGCATATGTCATTCTTGGGAGGAATCCATTTGGGGTTGAATAGTTAGAAGAGGGTGGCTTAAAATCACACTGAGGAATGGTGTGAGGGAGCCGTAAAAGTCTGGGGCTCTGGAGTGAGGCACCAAGGTTCCTTGCCCTTGAGCACAATAACTTTTCTGTACCTTGGTTTCCTTGCAAGAAGAACAGGTGCTATTTCATGAGATTGTTGGGCCTTACACATGTATACACCTATAAATTCATGCACACACACACACACACACACACACACACACACAATTCCCAAAGTTTGCTCTCTCTCTCTCTCTCTCTCTCTCTCTCTCTCTCTCTCTCTCTCCATTGCTCCTGTGTAGGAGTTTCGCACTGACCGCCTCCCCTGCTTGGAACACATCGTTAAGATCTCTGTTAAATCGTTGACTCCTCTCTTCCCTGAGCTGTTCCCAGGCCAATCCTGGGTCGTCACAATGCTGTTTACCCCAAACTGTGTAACGTACCTATCACATGCTGTTAGCTTCCTCTCTGCTCCATCCCAAGGCTTTCTGAAGCCTCGCACGTAAGAAGCACAAAGGTAAAGTTTTTTTTTTTTTTTTTTTTTTTGGTTGGTTGGTTGGTTGGTTTTGGTTTTGACTGCTTACTGACCTCTGTGTGTGTGTGTGTGTGTGTGTGAGAGAGAGAGAGAGAGAGAGAGAGAGAGAGAGAGAGAGAGAGAAAGCCAGCCTCGAACACAGAAGGCCACCCATAAATATTTGGAGAATGAATAACTGAGGAATAATCCAAACTAGATAGCTGACTACACTTTCTCGACGCCCCTGGGTGTGCTCCTTAGGAACAAGCTGGCCCCACAGAGCTGGAGTGGACTGACTAAGTGTGGGCGGTCCACCCTCCACCTGCTCTTTTCTTCAAAGCTTTCTTTCCCTCACCTTCTCACAAGCTTTTCTAGATCCCTTCTCAGGCTAGCTTTGTGTTTGTAAGCTTTCTGTTTTCCATATCAAAGCTTCGGGCACCCTTTCCTGAGTCCCGTGTGCTATTTCTGCTGCTCCAGGCTTTCCTTTTAAGTCAAAAAAAAAAAAAAAAAAAAAAAAGATTTGACCTGGTGATGACCAAAACCTGAATGTGGCATTCCTGGAAGGAAAGGCCCAGGCAGGAATGTGGCGGCTCCGGGGTCTTTTCAGAGCGCTGCATCCTCTAATTAGGACAGACACACAGCTCAGCTGCCGCCTTCGCCTGCTGCTGTGAGCTGAATGCTGATGGCCATCTTTGTGCTTGGGTAATTTCCCCCAGCAGCTAAAGCTAATAATCACGGGTATTTTCAATAGAGTCCTTCCAGTGAGTGTGGGGAGTTACTTAGCACTTCATTTTTTTTTAAAGGTCGAATTTAATTCCTTGTCATGTTTCCTAATTAAAATCTGTGGGGATTGCATTTTGATGTTTTTAAAAGAGAATTCCTTCCCAGGAATGCTTATCTCGGCTTCTGCAAATGTTTCACCTGCTTCTTTCACCTCTTAATTCCTGTTGGGGTTGTTAACTGTCAGACTTCGACAGCAGGGTAGGCTCTGGGGCCTGGCCCCCTCCTTGGCTCCTCTCAGACAGAGGCTGGGTCTTTACATTCAGGAGGTGAAAAGCTCCCGCTCCAGCCTCTCTCCGGCTTTCTTGGCCCCTCCCCTCTCCCTTTGAGCCGTCGTCCAGGCCCCTCCTCTCCTTTCTGAGACAGGAATATGTCCCTGATCTCCTTCCCTAGCGCCCCTCAAGTTCTGGCTATGAATGTGGCCATTAGAAAAGCAACCAGGGGGAGGGGGTGAGACAGGGGAATAGGCATGAGTATAATCAAAGTATGCCACAGGCATGAGAAACGATCGCAAGGAAATCCAGCTAATGTGTGGTATTGAAGCCATAGTGTTAACATGGGAGGAACTAGACGGTTGGATGGGAGTCCTGTATAGCATGATCAATAATTTTTCTCTTTAATTCTATCAAATTAAAAAGCATTCTGAGATTCAGAGGTAGGAAGGCTCTCTCAGGTGGTGATAAATACCTAGATTTGGAAAAATGGAAAGGAAAGAAGGGAGGGGAGGGGGGAGGAAAGGAGTGAAAATTATGGTGATAATATTAAAATAATACGTAATGCCACATCCTGTATCTTACCATTCGCTTGATCCTCTTTTCTCCTTATTGGCTTAGAAGAAATGTATCCTCCACCCTCATAACTTCAACCAGAGCCTGCACATTCGTCAGTGCATCTGATAATTTTCAGGTTGCCTAGTGGGGCCTCTTCCCTACTCTTCACCTCTGGTCTATCCTTTCCCATTCTGCACTGTCTCCTACCTGCTCTCCCCCACCCCCAAACTGACCTTCAAAGACCTAAAACATCTTCCAATCACTCAGTAATCCCCAGGCTAGGTTAGGGTTGGCTTATGGTATCTCCACAAACACTGGAACCTGAGAGATAGAAAAAAACCATCTAGTCTTCTTCAGAACCATGTGATCAGCACACACGGTTGCCAGCGCTGGCTCTGGGGCCCACAGTCCAATGAAAGAGAGAGGCGTTCCCTGCTGGGTGTTGTGCTACTACATAGGGAGGACACTGCACACATTACACATGGAAGGTGGTTCCTGGGGAAGCTGTGAGCGGTTGAACCCCAATGGTTAACACCCTCTACCCCCTCAGAAACTGGGAGACAGTAATGAAGTCATTCTCCACTGGAATATTTTAGAAAGTCTACGATTCATTTCATTTTTTAGCAAAGTAAGACTTAAGTCATCCTGACTTACAACTCTAAACACCTGAAAGGGCCCAGGCAGGTCCAGTGAGGGAGAGAGCCAATCTGTGAATTTTAATCGTACAATAATGTTGCCTGCAGATAATATTCTAAAAACTTGGAAATTTTTCAGACAGTATAAAACAAGATAATATTCATTCGGCTTTAATGTAATAAGAATGGTCTCTAGCTGATCCACAATACTTTTTAAATACACTATTATTTATAAATCAGTTTCTTTCTATTCCCAGTTTAGTACATGAAAGGCTATAAAATGCTATCAGTTGCTTCTTCTATTTAATTGTTATATCTGTTTCAATCTGGGTCACCAATTTGACAAATGACATGAATAGATTTACTAATCTGCCTGCCCTCACACTCCTGAAATTAACTGTACTTGTCATAGTGTATTAGTTTTATAAGACTTTCTTAGTTCAATTTATCTTTTGCTTATGATTAAAACTTTTTACTGGGTGTGACGGCACATGGCTGTAATATCAGCCTTTGGGGAATGGAAAGTCTGAGGTGACCTTGAGCTACATGAACAAACCCTGATTGCTTTTCATGAGTTATCGTATCAGGATGCTGCTAGCCTTGAGAAGGGAGCAGTAGCGCCTGAAGTGACTCTGGGCTAGCCTTTTTTGAAGGCCGTGTGGGTCTGGACAAGGCAAGGTAACTAGGGAAGTCAGGACAAAGTCTTTTGTGGGTTGAGAGTCAGACTTCATTTCCCTTGAAGCCTTGGCGTTAGCAGGGTGATATGACATGGTAAGTTTACAAAAGTCCAGAGCGGTCCTAAGTTAGAGCAATGAAAACTGCTTCACTCAACCAAAAGCTATAAAATAGGCAAAACAAACACATAAGGACTGTTAATCTTTAGTGTATTTAAAGATATCAGAGACTTAGGCAGTAGAGGCATGACTCAGGGGTGCAAGAGGTGTTTGGCATGTGTGAAGTTCTGGGTTCATATACCCAGACCACCCCGAATCTCGACACACGACCTGAATACATAAAGAACTGTGTTCTGGATGAGAACTCATTATTTTGAAAAAACTGAAAAAGAACATTAGGAGATATTACTTATGAAACAGCAAGTACATTAGGAATCTCTATATTATAATAGTATGGCAAAGCATAGGAATGAGCAGATGATTAGAGGAGAGATAAGAATGTTCAGAAACATATGCATATATGCATATGCATGCAAATTTAGCAAATGTAATTTAAAGTAGGAAGTAAAAACTAATGCTATGCAATAAATATTTGGGCAACTGGTTAACAATTTGGCAACATACAGTATCATTTCTAAGAATTAGTTCCAAAGAGGTCATTGAAATAATGTCTGAACAAAAAATAGTGATTATGGTAATTTTTTTACATAGTAACTTGGGTCTCTCACAGTAGATTATTTAAGATATGTGTGCAACATGTAAACTATGGGACACCACCAGTCTAAAGAAATAGATTCATACAAATGGGAATGGAAAAATATATTAAAATGTAAAAAAAAAATAGTTCTCAATCTGTGGGTATTCTTTGACCTATTTTAAAAAATATACCTATATTCTCATACTACTTTTTTGCCTTTAAGAATATACTTCCATCTTACCCCTTTTTACCCAGGTGACTTAGGTGTAAGAATCTATTTGAGGCCTTAGCTTTCAAGGCTCTCTACGTAAACGTGCTTGGAAACCTCCATATTTGCCACGCTGTCTAAAATTTCATGTTATACGTTCTTGAGTTTCCAAATTACTTTCCACTTTCTTCTCTGGATTCTAAAATCCACGAGGGCAGGGACAACATACAAGTCAGTGTTCCCTCCCAAGCCCAGTGACACATGGCCAATAGCTCACATTTACCCCCCTAGATTGCAAACACCTAAGTACTTGATTTCAGCAAGCTCATTTACACCCTTAGGTAGAACTACCAAAATGTCCAATTCAAGGGAGAAGGACTCAGCAACAGCAACGAGGTCTGAAGCTTAACCCAATTGCCATTGGTCGAGTGGGCCTTCTCAGGCCTAGTACCTGGCCACTAGACTCAGTGTGAGGTGATCTTAATAAACGTAGGTTCTGCGTGGAGGAAATGGAACCTGCCAAGCTTGAGGATCACGTGGTGGGAAGGATGGCTGACTTTAAACAGCTTTACCACACAGGTGATGGCCAGTCCGCGACGACTTGCGCGGTAGTTCCAAGGGCGCCATTGGGGCGGAGCGAGTTTATGGTGGGCGGGACCGCCACTGATTGGCTGGATCCGGGCGGAAGTCGGGAGGTTCGAAGGTCCGAAGACGCCAGCTTGTGACGGGGAGGGGGAGAAGGAAGGCTTCCGTAAAGGGTGCCTTTCGGTCCTTTCGCTCCCAGGGACCCTCGGAAAAAGCCCACCATACCGATCCCACGGCTAGCCCCTCCCCCAGGCTCTCTCCGCTCGATTTCGCACCGTTATGTGGGAAGCGAATCCGGTGAGTAGCCGGCGGGACGGGGCGGGCCCAGTGGGCGGGGTTGCCTGAGAAGGGCGGGGAGGCGTTCCCGGGAACTCGCCCCCGCGGTGCCTCAGGCAGGGGATTTGCGTTCCGGGGTCGTGGGTGTCCCGGGTCGCGGGGCCTCCTGCGGGCCGCGGTCTCGCAGCTTTGAACAGTGGGAGCGTTCGGTGGCCGCTTCCACGCTGTTGCTTTCCTTTCCCGATTGTTGATTTTACTTCCGGGGGCTTCTCCGTCTTCGCTTTTATTATTTTACATTTTGTATCCTGTTTTCCAATTGAAGTTACTGGCTTTCGAACCTGCTAGTTCCTTTCGACCGCCCCCCCCCCGCCCCGCCCCCTCATTGCCCCGGCTCTCCCCCGCCCCGCCCCCTCATTGCCCCGGCTCCCCCCCCCGCCCCGCCCCCTCATTGCCCTGGCTCCCTTTCGGAGCTACAGAGCTTTGAGGATCCACTGTATGAGTTTCAGCAGATGACGTTCTTAAATGTTTTCTTTCCGTGGCTAGAACAACGATCAGGAATCCTTTGTTTGCTTTTAGTAGGTCTTATGTCTACAAGCATTTTGTTTTTTAAATACTTGCCTTCATTCATTCATTCATTCAAACTCCTGTTTGTCAAGTATATTCAGATCTTGTTATGGGAATGTAGTGGTGAGAAGAATGTACACTGAAGTTAAAACCTCGGAGTTGATGGGTAGAATCGAATTTCAAGAAATTTCCAGACTTAGTTTGTGAAACTACCTCAGAAGCTAGGCTAACCATTAACTTGACTTCAGTAGCCCTCCAAGGCAATACTTGAAATAACCGTTTTACTCACCCTCACAAAACCGGTAACCTACTTAAATGTATTACCAGTTAAGTCTATCAGTAAATTCCCCCATGTCTAGAAGGTCGTACCTGGTTAGAAATGAGCCCATGAATTGGGATTCAGTCCATATTGTAGTTCCATTCCATCCCATTCTATCATGACAGTCACCAGATAGTTTTGATTCATGCACTAATACTATAATTAGATCAGAGCAGAGCAAAGTACACACGTTTAGCATTGGGATAAAACTTGCTTATAGCTTTATACATACACCCTGTTCACTGTTAACTACCAAGTATCATCATCAGTGTCCATCTCTACATGTGTATATATGGATTGGAGCTGGTTTTTACCAGCAGCCCCCTTTCTTTTGATTTCCCTACCACAAACACACATCAGCCGTGTATATATTCTGTTCAAGGTCACATACTTCAAATCCTCTGGATACTGATGATGATACTTGATAGTTAACAGTGAACAGGTCCTGTTGTATGACAAATGCTTGCTGAATTCTCGACAGTGGCACAGGAATGCACTGAGAGTTCTCTGCTCACCCTGTCCCTCTTTCCTTCAGGATCACGCTTATGTCTGTACTATTGGACCATTTATGCCCCAGTGAGAATTACAAAGGATCTAAGTGAACGTCTCGTGTATTTGGTTTGTTATTAAACCATTTTCTTGGGGAAAAAAAAGTCGGGGGAGGGACACTCTTCTGTGAAATCTTTGTAATACTTTTAAGTTTTGCTAAGAACGCTGACTCTTGTTAATCACAGTGAGCACACAGCCCTGCGTCCTTTGTCCCCTGCCCCATCCTCATGTGGCTGAGTGCTGTTTGTTTTATTTTCTGCTGGCACTGGTTCTTTTAGTTTTGGCTTTGATTGTTTACCCTTTCTTCTCCTGTGAGCACCAGAATGTTGTCAATAAACACAGCTTAGTTTTTTGGGAAAAAAAATTGATTATATGTTTCTGGGTGTTTTGATTGCCTATATGTTTGTGTGCCGCATTCATGCAGTGCCCTCGGATGCCAGAAGAGGGCATTACATCCCCTGGGACTGGAGGTAGCTGCCATGTAGGGGGGACTCAAACCATGGTCTTCCGGAAGAGCAGCCGTTGTCTTAACCACAGAACCATCTCTTCAGCCACCACAGCTTAATTTTGATTTGACTTCATTTATTTTTTTTTTAAATAAACTTTGCATTCATGGCTTTCACTAATAACTTGTGAGTTTCTTTCGATAGAAGGGGCATCTGCGAAGCTTGTCTAGCTTTGCCCAGGGAATCAGATTGACATCGCATAAGCCATGAACATCTGGGAAAATTTAAAATCCAAGTAGAAAAGGAAAGCAAACTCTAAGCAGCGTGTACGTTAAATATCAGTGCAGACAACATCTGCACTCCCGGCCAAATTACTGTTGTTATAAGAGAAGATTTTGTTAAATGATTTTGTCTAGTTTTCTCTTGTAGTTTTAGTAGTGTGTGTGTGTGTGTGTGTGAGAGAGAGAGAGAGACAAAATGTTTTGGTATATTTAAAACATAGATTAAAACAAAGAAAACTGAAAAGTAACAGATATTTAAGTATTATCTTAGGGTTTTATTGCTGTGCAGACACACCAGAACCGTGGCAATTCTTACAAAGGAAAACAGTTAAATTGGTGCTGGCTTTGGAGTTTCAGTCCATTGTAATCATGGCGGAACGCATGCCAGAACACAGGTGCTGGAGGGAGTGACACCCAGATTGGCAGGAGGCAGACACAGAGACTTATGGGTCTGGCTTGAGCATCTGAAAGCTCAGAGCCTACCACCAGTGACACACTTCCTCCCACAAAGCCACACCCACTCTAACGAGGCCACACCTCCTAATAGTGTTACTCCTTATGAGCCCAGAGAGGCCATTTTCATTCAAGCCACAAAAGTACACACTGTTTATTACACTGACAACATCTTTATAGAAATTGTTAAATTCTTCCAAAAGTCATTTTTGTTTAGAGACTCATACAGTTCATCCAAGTTAGAAAATGGTTTCCCAGGGCTTCCACGTCACAGGTTCCACGTCATAGTCCTCTTTCCGCTCCCTGTTGATCCTTGGTGCGGTGGTGACTTTCTGGGGTGAGTCCCCGCTTTGTCTGCAGGGCCACCTTTTCCCTGTTCATATTCACAGCCGCTTCCCATTTCGGTGGAGCTGTGCTTTTGTCTTTCCTTTTGTCGGGCTGCCTGAAAGGCTGGTCATACACCTGTCATTTTAGCCGCAGTCGCCTCCTGCAGGCCGGCTTCGGCCAGCACTGCTTCTAGGAGGCCTGCCAGAGTCTTTGAATCACCACACACAGTGGCATCTTAGGTGCCTTTGGCTGATGTAGCTTTTCAGCGACTTGGATGCCAATTACATATTCCACCTAAACCTTCCTCGTCATTTCTTCCTGAGACTGTACACTTGGGTTTCTTCTGTTTCCACTTTTTATTTTTATTGCATTTTATTTATTTGTTTACTGTTTGTGTATTGTTATGGGTGTTTGCATGCTCATACCATGGCACAGTAAAATGTCGGGACGGCTTGTGGGAGTCAGTTCTCTCCCTCTGCCCTGCACGGCATGTGGGTTCTGTGGATCCAACGCAGGTCGTCGGACTTGGTGGCCACTGCCTTTTGTGGCTGAGCCATCCTGCCTTCTGAATTTCTTCTTCCTGAGACTCGTTTTTAGGTTACATTTCAGGGCTAAGCTGCATGGCCTCTTGAACACCCCGTCTCTGTTGGTGGTTGGTTGGTTTTCCCTCTGCACATCCTTTTCTGTTAGCCCCGCTCTCCTGTGAACTAGCCTGCTAAGGGTCATCTTTAGATGAGTTCTCTCACTGCTTGTCCCTCTGATGATAGTGAACCCTTGGTCATTAGTTCATTTCACCCCGCATGTCATCAGGAAATGTTTCCTACATACTGATGCTGAAGAGCAGAGTACAATTGTGAATTAAGTTGGAACCTGCCCCGTGAGAAGCTTCAGGGTGTGCAGTGTGACTTGTGGGAAGAAAGTGGTACTAAGGAACTCTGGGCCGCTGGGAAGGCCTGGTGACCTGAGCTACGCTTGAATGAATCCTTCTAGATGGGATCACGTGAGAAGGCCAAAGCAAGCAAAATGGGCCAGACCCAAGAGATGGAAAGTGGATGCCAGGTACAGAGAAAGTGCTTCCAAGACCAAAGAGGGAGGGGTTGTCGTAGTCACTGTTCTATTGCTGTGAAGAGACACCATGACCAAGGCAGCTCTTACAAAAGAAAGCAGTTAGTTGGGGGCTTGCTTACAGTTTCAGATAATGGTTTAATCCATTATCATCATGGTGGGGAACATGGTAGCATGCAGGCAGGCGCTGGAGCAGTAGCTGAGAGTTTTACATCCTGATCTGTAGGGAGGAAGGGGGGGGGAGAGGGGGGGAGGTAGGAAGGAGGGACAGACCGAGAGACAGAGAGACAAACTGACCTGGCTTGGGCTTCAGAAACCTCAAAGCCCACCCCCAGGGACACTTCCTCCAAGACCTCACTTCCCAATCCTTTCAAACAGTTCCACTTCCTAGTAACTAAGCAGTCAAATACAGGACCCTAAATGGGTCATTCTTATTCAAACCACTACATTCTACTCTCTGCCCCCATAGGTTTGTAGTCATAATATAATATAAAAATGCAGTCAGCCTAACATCAGTAGTCCCAATAGTCTACCACACTCTTAACATGATGTAAAAGTCTCTCTTGAAACTCATGGCATTCTCTTAACTGTAGCCCCTTGTAAAATCAAAGTAAAAAAGGAGACCACATACTTTGAACATACAGTGGCACAGGCTGTATGTCACTGTTCCGAAAGGGAGGAAACATATGAAGGCATAATGAGGAAATGCTGGACCAAAGCAAGACTGAAAGCCAGCAGGGCAAACTCCAAACTCTCCATCACCATGGATGTCTGGTGTCCAAGGGCTCTTCAGATCTCCAGTTCCTTTCAGCTTTGTTGACTACATCACACTTTCCTGTCTTTGGCTTGTTCTATTCTCGGTCTGCAGCTGCTCTTGGCAGGTGTGATTCTGGCATCTTCAGCATCTAAGTGTCTCCAGTGAAATCCAAGCCTTCACAGCTTCACTCAGTGACCTCCCTGGGCCTCCACGCAGAGACACCCTTGACACGCACCTGGTCTCAGCGGCTTTCCTCAGCTGAGCAGGGAGATTCCACAACCCCTTTCTGAAGTCTTTAAGGCTAGAACCACAAGGCTGAACCTCTCACCTTCTGCTGTGGCCTCTCCTTCAGTTGTGTTTACAGTAGCTTTCTGTTGGTGGCCTGCCTTCTTTGCTTAAGCTTTGCTCCTTCTCACAAATTGAAATCTTAGCTGGGCAGGGTCTGGCCCTGAGGGCGCCATTCCTTTTCTTCTGTGTAACACCAGGCTTTTCCTTAAGCTTTTTATAGCCCTGAGCAATTGGACTTGGCTCTAACAAAACATTCCCTGCTGCTCCTTTTCTCCTCAAACTACATTTTAGGTTTCTCCTTGTCCTGCTTGCTCCTTTTCATCATAGATCTGTGGAAGAGTGATTACTAATAACCATACAACACAGTCATTACTAGGTTATCTTGAAATCTCTGCCTACACCATTAATCCAAAACTCTTCAGTTTAGCCTCAGGCAGATTTTTTAACATGAGGGCATAAAGCAAAATATCCAGTAAATATCCAAATTGCCAAAATATCACAATAGTCTCTAGGGCACTTACTAATGCTCTTCCTCTTGAAACCTCTTGAACTAGGCCCACCTTGCTTTCAACACTACTATCCTCAATGCTCCTACTTGGATGGCTCATTAAGTCTCAGTTAAAGCTTTCAGCTGCTTTCCTACTCCAAACTCTCCAAATCTACATTCCCATTAACAATAAGCATGGTCAAGGCTTTCACAGGGATACCCCACTCTCAGCACCAACTTCTGTCTTAGTGACTGTTTTGTTGCTGTAAAGAGTCACCATGACCAATTTAATTCATAAAAGAAAGCAATTAATTGGGGCTTGCTTACACTTTCAGAGGTCAGTCCATTATCAGGTGGGGAGCATGGCAGCATGCAGGCAGGTGCTGGAGCAATGGTTGAGAGTTTTACATCCTAATCTGTAGGTGGGGGGGGGATAGCGCTAGAGGGGTCAGAGAGAGACAAGAGACAGACCTGGCAGTGGGCTCTAGAAACCTCCAAGCCTACCCCCAGTGATGTACTTTCTCCAACAAGGCCACACCTACTCAAGCAAGGCAACACTCCTAATCTAATTCTTTCAAACAATACACTCCCTGGTGACAAAGTGATCAAATATCTGAGCCTGTGGGGGCCATTCTTGTTCAAACCATGGTAAGGAATGGGTAGGCATTGGCAGCAGACTTGTGGGCTGTTTCCCCTGAGTCAGAAAGTACATTTTACACTTATACTTACAGGTTGTGTGAAGATGGACGTCCTGAATGGTGTAGTTTTGTCTCCTAGGAGTCTAGGAATAACATAGCTGTCTCCATATTCTTGATGTTCTTTATAGTTATTCTTAAGTTATTTAGTTAAGCTTAGAGGATGACCTGAATTTGCTGAGACTCAGAACAAAGTAGCTGTTATGAAACAGAAGCCCTGGATCAGGAACATCAAAACAAGAGCAGAAGAGCATAGGCAATGCCATTGTGCGGATGGCGCCTTGCTGCATAGGGTTGCACTTGGGTTATCTAGTATTTGTAAGAACTGTTAAATAATCATCCTGCTCTGTGTGCATCATCATACTAAGGCTCAAAGCTCAGTAAAATTTCTAAGTACGAACCCATGTTTGAAATCTAGAACTTTGTAGTTCTAGAACACTGACTGGTTCCAGAATGCAGGATATTCAGTGAGTGGAAAAGGACCTGGGAGTCAGAGGCTAAGGAAGAATTCCTCATTTACAAACAACCCCAGACGTACATGTGGTACAACACTCATGTTTCTAGAACATTTTTTTTCTAGTGATCTGTCGCATGATCATGAATAGGGAAGTGATGTGTCTGTCTGCAGGATTGGTGTGGCAGATTCAGAACAGCACCAAAGCACCTAACAGTTCTCATTGTAGGGAGGGTGGCAGATTTAGGCGCCAGGCAGAAGACTTGGTGGGTGATAGGGATTTGGAGCAGTGAGTGGCCAGCTGACTGAGTCTGACCCACTGAGTCTAAAATGCTAAAGCTAAAATCTTTGGTTTATGCAATTCACACTCCACAACTAAATCTTCTGTTCACGTAACTTTTGTTAGCACCTGCTTATCTTTTGATCCCGAAACCATTTGATGGTTGTGAGGGTTTATGATTATCCCTTACGGGTTTTCAGTGTGATGTAGAAAGACAGACCTAACATAAATATTCACAGATAAACCCTAAGTCCAATTATAGAAAAAAAAAAAACTGTGGAGGAAAAAGAATAGCAGTGTGGAAAAAGCTTGGGGGTAGACTGGGAAGTCGGGGAGGGCATCCTGTGAGTGTGGTGACTTAGAGATACTGATGAACGGCTAGCCAGACGGTCGCCTGGGAGGTAGAGCAGTGGGAGAGCACATGAGAAGCCCTTGAGCTGAAGGGAACAGGACCCTTGAGAACCGGACAAGTCTTTGAGGCTGGAACACAGGGAAGCAGGAAGGGGGCCCAGGAAGCCAAGCTGCACATGGCTTTGTGGGACATGATTGGAACTTTCAACTTCATGTTGAACAAAAATTAAGCAGTTAATCAGTTTTCCCTAAGATAGAATGATGGTGAGTCGTGGTTATTAGTTTGACATACCTGGGAAGAGAGAACCTCTGTTGAAGACTCTCCTCCATCAGGTTGGTCTGTGGGGCATTTTTGATTGCTAATTGACAGATGAGGACCAGTCCACTGTGGACAGTACTGTCCCTAGGCAGGTGGACCTGGGCTGTGTAAAAGGTAATTGAATATGAGCCTGGGAGCAAGCCAGTAATTCTTCCATAATTTCTCTTCAGGCTCTTGCCTTGTGTTGAAGCAAACCCTTTCCTCCCCAAGTTGCTTTTGATCGTGGTGTTTATTGAAGAACAGAAATCAAACGAGGGCAAATAGGAAGAGTTGCTTGTTTGATCCAGGTGAGGCCTGACATAATCACAAGGGGCCGGCCTCCTCCTCCTCCTCCTCCTCCTCCTCCTCCTCCTCCTCCTTCCTTCTTCTTTCTTCTTTATCTTTCTTCTTCTTTCTCCTTCTTTCTTTCTTTCTTTCTTTCTTTCTTTCTTTCTTTCTTCTTCTTCTTCTTCTTCTTCTTCTTCTTCTTCTTCTTCCTCCTCCTCCTCCTCCTCCTCCTCCTCCTCCTCCTCTTCCTCCTCTTCCTCCTCTTCCTCCTCCTCCTCCTCCTTCTTCTTTTTTGGTTTTTCGAGACAGTGTTTCTCCGTGTAGCCTTGGCTGTCCTGGAACTCACTCTGTAGACCAGGCTAGCCTCCAACTCAGAGATCCGCCTGCCTCTGCCTCCCAAGTGCTGGGATTAAGGCGTGCGCCACCACCGCTGGCACAAGGGGCCTTCTAAGTTCAAGACAGGAGCAAAGAAGCGCTAGCAGGGAAGCAGGCAGTCAGGGGCGCAGTGCTGGCCTAGGAGGGAAGGGAGGAGCAGCAAGCCAGGGTTGTTGGCTTAGCTTCCAAAGCTGGAGAATCTTGTTTTAAGCCATGAAGCTTGTGGTAACCTTTCCCAGGAGCAGCAAAAGAACTGAACAGGGAAGAGCCAAGAGGCTGTTAAAGACCAGTTCAGAGGCTCTACCGTGGAGCAGTGTCAGAGACTCTACCATAGGGAAGAGCGTTAGAGACTCTACCATGGAGCAGGGTAGAGGAGAAAATGTTTGTACTAGGTAGGTGGTGTTGGGGAGACAGAAAGAAATGGAGGGATTCAAGCTAGACTTTGTATGGTGGATGCTAGGAATTGAATCCAAGGTCCCACCATACCAGGCCAGTGCTCTGCCATGAGCTGTGTCTTCAGCCTAGGAGTTTTAATATGATGGATGAAGTCATGCTGAGCTCCATACAGGTTCATGTGTTAAAAGCTTGGTCCCCTAGGTGATGCTATTACTGTCTAGGACAGTGGTCTTCAACCTGTGAGTCAGGACCCCTTTGGGTATCACATCATATATCCCGAATATCAGATATTTATATTACAATTCATAGCAATTATAGTTATGAAGTAACAACAAAATAATTTTATGGTTGGAGGTCACCCCAACATGAGGAGCTATATATATATTGAAAGGTCACAGCGTTAGGAAGGGTGAGAACCACTGGTCTAGGGATTGATTGGGTTTTATATGCCAGTTAAAGAACTAAAAGCCAAGAAGAATCTGGAGTTCAATATATAGCACAAGGGAAAATCTGACGTAGCAGAAAGGAGCAGACACAGTCAGTGGTAAAGAAAACTTTTATCAGTGGTGAGGAAACACACAGGCAGCAAGTACAATGAAAGATTCCCCCCTCCCCCGCCAAAGTAGAGGGTGTCCTCAGGAAGCCAAGGCCTGGTGTGTAGGGCTGGGCTGTTTTAGAGACCTCAAAGAGTCTGCTCTAATTTGGGCTTCATAAAATTTGAGGAGAGCCGTGGTGGCTAAGTGGCGCCCAGCAGTGAGTCACGGGTCCTGCTGGCCCTGAAGGTGCTGAACTGTCCGTCCTCAGGAGCCGTGGGTGGAGCACACGCCAGCCAGGCTTTTGCCTTAAGCTGCCAGGTTTTTGTCTCGGGTCAGGAAGATGAGAAAGAAGTCGCCGTCTTGGAAGTTCTCCATCTTTATTACATTGTTAAGTTCCTCTCCCTATATGTCTGTCCATTTAAGGAGTCTGTCTCCTAGCCCCTCAATGCTATTGGGACATAGTGGGGACTTTAAGAGCCAGAGCCTAGTAGGAGTTTCTTAGGTTACTGTGGGTATGGAGAAGCTTCCATAACCCCTTGAGGTCTTGCAGGAAAGGATCCAGCCTGACTCTGCTTCTCGCTGGGGATGCTTGCTTGTTCTTATAGGTGCCAATGAGCCAAGGGTCTGATATGGGTGCTGTGCCCTGGAACCCTGAGCTTGTAGCCAGGCAGTTGTGTGTGCCCATGTGGCATCAAGTCCTAAAGTCACAAAGGGAGCTGGACATTGAAATAGACGTTTTAACTCCTAAGATCCTGTAAAAGCTTTCTGTAAATATTTTGCACTCCTGTAGATAATAACATTATGTATGTATACATGTTATTATTGTTGCCATTTGGCTTTGTTTTGAGAAAAGATCTCTGGAGCCCAGGCTGGCCTCAGACTTGTGGTAGTCCTCCTGTTTCAGCCTCTCAAGTACTGTGCTTACATCTATCTGGTTTAAATTACCATTTTTACATTTTAGATAATAGACTTCAGTTAATATTTTTATTATTGAAAAGGGCATTTTTGCAACCTCTTATAACATGCCTATATCTAATTGATTCTGGATAGCCCAAGGTATAGGTTACCAGATGCTTTGATCCCCCCCACACACACACACACTGAGTGTTTTACTAAATGAAGCACCGTGCCCTAAGTGCCCATTGTCGAGACTCACATGTGCTCTCTCTGTGAGGTGTTTTGGACTGAAGCTGAAACACAGCTTGAGATGCCGAGGCACGATTTCTCCCTGAAGACTCTTTCTAGTGCTCTGTCAGACTAAAAAGTCTTAAAATATTAAACAGCTCTGGATGTGTTTCAAGCATAGGAGCAAATGGGCGCTTCCATCATCCTCTTGGCGGCCTCAGTGTCAGGAAAGAGTAAAAACTGGGGGTAGGGTCTGCAAAACCAATCTCTTCTCAGGGCCCTGGGGGTGGAGATCACTGGTAGACCTTGCCTGACTTACACAAGACCCTGGGTCTCCAAAACTACATAAACTGGCCATTGTGGTACATGCCTGTAATCCTTGGGCCGGCAGGGTGGAGGCAGGAGGATCAGAAGACCAAGGTTGTCCTTTTACAATATAGTGAGTTTGAAACTCACTAAACTGCATAAGATCCTGCCTTTAAAAATGGAGTATTTGGGCCTTGAAGTTTGTCTTAGTTAGGGTTTTACTGCTGTGAACAGACACCATGACCAATGCAAGTTTTATAAAAGACAACATTTAATTGGGGCTGGCTTACAGGCTCAGAGGTTCAGTCCATTGTCATCAAGGCAGAAACATGGCAGAATCCAGGCAGATATGGTGCAGGAGGAGCTGAGAGTTCTATATCTTCATCTGAAGGCTGCTAGTAGAAGACTGACTTCCAGGCAACTAGGGTGAGGGTCTTAAGCCCACACCCACAGTGACACACCTACTCCAACAAGGCCACACCTCCTAATAGGGTCACTTCCTGGGCCAATCATATACAACCATGACATTCCACTCCCTGGGACAAGCATATACAAACCATCACAAAGTTATAAGTTGGGGTTCTTTTAAACTCCTTATTCAACATGGGGTGGAAAGGAACTCGCAGTATGCAAGAGAGGCGATTATAGCTCATCTCTGTCATGGTCTGGAACTTGAGGAAGTGAGCTTTTGTAATGCCTGCCTTGAGAGAAGCACAGGAGCATGCCTGAGGTGTGCGCCTCCTTAGTAGTTACTCCAGATAGTTAGGCCTGGAGTGTATCGTCTGCTTTCCCGGGAGTCGTGGAGCTTCAGGAAGGTCAGGTCGGCCACATGGGCACTGTGATCCACTGATTCTCAGTAGGAGTCCTGCCCCTCGGCTCAGGTGACCTCATGGCTGTAGGGCTTTCTGGGAAGCAGCTGTGTGCTGTGTTCTGGGAAGGGATGCTGAAGCTTGCACGTGCTTTCGTCTGGACTTTCTCTCCTGGGCTTTTTTTCTTCTTCTTCTTCTGTTGCTGATTGTATTCTCTTTCTTGTCCGTAATAAACACCTATAACTTCAATTACTGCTGAGCCCTAGAAAGTCATTGACTCTGAAACAGGAACGCCTCAGAGATGCAGGAGACACCTGAAAACAAGAGCCAGCTGTAGCCCAGGATGGCTCCAAGCCAGTCTCCTCCTACTTCAGTTTCCCTAATGCTGAAATTGCAGCTAGGTGCTACCATGTGTGGCTCCTGATGTCCCCCTCAGAGAAAGACTCAACCCTTCTCCTGAAGGTCAAGAACAGAGTGAGGATGCCCTTTCATTCTTGGGAACTACTTTAGAGGTGCTAAGGTAAGAAAGCAAGACCAGAAAAGGAAGAGATACTTCAGTGCTAGGAGAAAGAAGCAAAGCCCACAAGTGCCTTTCTCAGCCCGTACCCCTGTTGGGAGGCAGTGCCGCTGGTAACCCATTTCAGGGAACCTGCCCACGTGTCTGCCGCCGCGCTGACTGCTCTTCCTGGTGGCTTCTCTGTGAGTCAGTCCCTCAAGCAAGTTTTCCATGTTGGCTATTAACACTTTTCAAATCCAGAATTTCTAGTTTTCACAATCCCCATTGTTGTATCTGCGTGTCACTCCAAAGCTAGTACTTGAGAGCTGAGTTGTTGGGAAAAGAATCAGCTTTATTCAAGGCCAGAGTACTGAGAAAAGGGGACGAACCTTCAGTTACAGTGGAGCAGATGTTTGTAAGAAGGGAAAGGGACTCAAGGAACATTGTTCTTGGCCCTAACCAGATCGTGACAGCCAGCCTTCACTCTCAGGACCAGTTCCACTGACTCCTTAGACAAACATTATTTTTTGCAAGTTAAAACTCAGGGCAATTTGCATGCTTTGTGTCAGCGCTTGCCCAGATGTTATCTAAAGTCTGCCAGATGTTTGGGGTCCCTAAATCCCAAGGAAGTGTTAATGTTTCAGTCATTTAGGTGTGACTTTTCTTCAGAATTTAGAACGCTAGCCAAGGGCGAGGACATGACCCTGCAAAGAGCAGTTCCCAAAGGATGGCTACTGTCACCCCTCTCTTTAACTTTAGTCAGAAGACAGAGTCTCTTTTTGTAGTCCAGGCTAACCTGGAATGTGCTTTGTAGCCCAGGTTGGCCTTAAACTTTCCAACTTTGTGCCTCAGGCTCAGAGACTTGCCACCAAGTGTGGTAACCATCTCCTTAGGGATGGGCTCTGTTTGGTGAGACAGTTTCATCCTTAATTGCCCTATTTTTAGTTATGTTTTACACATTCTTGTGCGTGTGCGTGAATGTGTAAGCGTGTGTATTAGTGTAAACCTGGGCATTCAGTGAAAGTAATTAAATTGCTTATTTTGAGACAGAGCCTCCCTATGCAACCAGGGCTAGCCTGAGCTCATGATCCTCCTGACTCTGCCTCCTGAGTGTTAGGATCACAGGCAAATAACCCCATGTCTGAAGCCTGTTTTAGTGGGTTAATTCTGACCTCTCCTAGTGGCTGTTGGAGTTTGGGCTCCATCACCCTGTGTGGGTGGGTGCTTGGCTGCACGTAGTGTATGAGCACCGTTTTCCTCGCCCGGCTCTTCCCTCCCGTCCTAACTGCCGAGGCCGCACTTACAGGCTGCACTTGCCTCAAGCCCCCCAGGCAGTCAGGTGTTCACTCGCTTCTTCGGTTATGTGTGGCCGGGAGACTGCTTGTGTGGTTGGTTGAGTGAGGCTTTTGTGGGGTGTGTGTGGGGTGCTATATGAGGCTTCCTTTGGATCACTCTCAAGAGAACCTAACCCTGGGATTACTCTGTGTGTGTGTGTGTGTGTGTGTAAACCTGGGTATTCGGTCTTCCACACTGTTGAGGATGACTGAGCTACATGTTTAATTGTTGTATGAAAATGGCGTAACAAAGCCTATTGCTTTGTAAGCTAACTTATATAATTGATCCTTGGGCATGGCGAGATGACCTAGAGGGCCTCGCTGCCACACCTCATGACCCGAGTTTGATCGCCGGGATCCACGTGGTGGAAGGGGAGAACTGACTCTTGAAAATTGTCCTCTGACCCCCCACACATGAGCCGTGACACACAAGTGCAGGGCACACGGATGCATGCACAGCACATACTAAGTAAATAGCGACAACGACAAAACAACAATCGACCGCAGCCGCACAGCCTTGCCGTGGATCAGAATAGCCTCTCTGTAGGCAGTGTTTATCTGAGTGATCCTGAAGCCCTTTGCCTACCTATGTTTCCTCCTTTGAAGGTGGGCATAGATGCCAGGTAGGAGCATTTTCAGGTCTGCCCAGGGTCTCGCTCCATCCTTTCCTAGATTCGTCTCCATAGTTGCTGCTCTAAGAGGGCTCTCCTGCTGTCTCGTCGTCTCTGTATGACCTGATGGCTCTGCCGTTCTGCTTCCGTCCACGCCTGCTTTCCTTGGTTTTCGTGAAGCTGTTCAGTTTCTCAGAACTGCCTTAGTCTTGGGGCCTTCTACTCTCTCACATAGAGCTCCTTCAGGTGGAGATGTAGACTTACTTCCTTGTGTTCATTTGCACTCGGGCAGGGTTTGCATGTCACTGCGCCTGCGCCTGCGCCTGCAGCTCAGGGTGGAAGCCTCTTTCCTAGGAGTGATCGTAGCCCCTCGGAAGGCAGTAGGGGAGGGAGCTAGCAGCTTCTCACCATCTTGGCTTCCTCTTCTTGCCATGAAACTTCTCCCAGGGAGCCAATCGGACTGGTGATGGTCAGGGTACAGTGTCTCTGGGTCCCTCGTTTAAATAGGCCGTCCGCCGTTCGTGTGAACTAGGAAAGGGGGTTTTTCTTTTGTTGTCTCTCTGAAATAGAGCTGTCTCGTGTTCTGAGGAGATGACAAGCACCGCCCACCCACCCTCCCTCAGTCTGGAGGTACAGGGGCCCCTTCTTTGGCTGAGTACAGGAGAGCCAGCAGGACAGACCATGTTCATTTTCTTGTGTGTATTCCATCACTTGTGGAACCTCCTGAGCATACCGGAGTTCAATGATTTGAAAACATACTGGTTGAAAAGCTGATCTTTCGGGAAAGGCGCACATCCGGAGGTCCTTATTCTGTTAGTCAGGAAGGTCCATCTTTTGTCAGTGTTTAACAGCAGCTTTTGGAAACACATGCGTGTGCTCTCTCTCTCTCTGTCTCTCCCTGTCTCTGTCTCTGTCTGTCTCTGTGTGTATGTGTGTCTGTCTGTCTGTCTTGATGACCTGAGTGCCATTCCTGAGACCCACATGGTGAAAACAGAGAACTGACGCCCACAAGTTGTCTGATGACCTCCACACATGCACCATGGCATGTGTGTGCTGTGGTTCATGAATGCCTACATATATGCAATAAATAAGCAAATGTTACTTTGTGTGTGTACACAGAAGTGTGTATGTTGGGAACAGTGTCCCCAGCATTTTTGCCTTGAACTTGTCTTGTCCGCTGTCAGCCCCACAAGTCCGAAATGAGCCGCGATACCAAGTGCTGATTCTTCTTTCGAGAGAGCCAGAAATGTCTTTATCGCCAAGTGTGGCTTCCTCGAGCATGCGTCTGTCAGTAAAACAGCTTACATTTGTAGTAACACTCTTACTAGAAGTCCTAAGTCTGGAAGGCAGCATTCTGTTCCGGGCTGTGGACCAGGGTTTGACTCGAACTCATCTGTCCTGTTGCTTTTCAGTTGCGTGATTCAGATGGAGTGTACCGAGGGGCTGTGACTACAGATGGATGGCCTTGGGGACAGGCCCATTTGAAAACGGGAAAGATGCTTTGCCACTTGATGCTAGCTAGCTATTTCTTCTTTGCAGCCTTCTTCACAGGAAGTGTCCTTTTCTCACAGTTAGGAACAGGAAAATCAGGCCAGATGTGGCGTTGTAATTGAACCGGCCTATTCATCCATCATGCATTAAGTGCCGCCTTTGTGTTGGATGGCTTACGTATGTTCTCTTGATTACCTGTAGACGTGTCCTAACTAGAGCTGCTGTTACCATGGTGACAGCATTCTAAATTACTTTATTTAAGCCAAATTAAACAAAATAGCCATTCCTTTGGAGAGGAAACTCACTATAAAAGATGCTTTGGTTTTTATAGGACGAAATGAATTATTTGAAAGAAAGCTAGCCCTGTGAAGCCTGGCAGCGGAGGGCAGAGGACTGGCTGCCGGTGGAAATGAGACCGCGGGATGAGCGCATAGCGGGAGACAGAGTCCCAGCAGGCCTCACAGGCTTCTTGAATCTTCTCTGTACTGTACACTCTGCGATTCTAGAGAAAATAATCATATTATTTTTCTGCTTTGCATTTTCCCTGATTTTAATTGGAAAATAATGACCTCTCCTATACATGAGGCTGTGGAGGAGAATGTAGTGGAATTATAAGCAAGAACTGGCCTAGCCAGTCAAAGCTGTTCATGGCAGGGAGTTCTCTTTCTTCCCTTTTCCCTCCCTCCCCCCTCCTTTCCTCCCGGTTCACCGTTTTCCTCAGGTTGACCTTGAACTCCTGGACTCGGGTCTTGCCCTGTGCTCAGCAGCCGGGCCCTGGGCTGCGGTGGCTGGCTGGTAGACTGGCCCGCCATGACAGCTCAGACACAGAGCCATGGGGCAGAGCTCACACCGTGTGGTAGCGTGAGAGGGAACCTTTCTGTTAACCCTGTCCCTTTCCTAATAGAGGAAACACTGAACCTGTAGCCCAGTATTATCTTAGGTATTGCTTCTAGCTTGTGTTTCCAAATTTTCAGAGTATTTTCCAAACACAAACTAACCCTGCCCCCCACCCCTGGCTTTCTCTCTCCATCCCCTGCAGTGAAATGGCCAGTCGGGGTGAGCAGTGCTGGAAGAAGGAGGCGGAGGTGAGGAATAGCTAACGGCACAGTGGAGTTTACGCTCTAAGTCATCGTCCGTAGTATCTGGTCAAGACACAGAAGGTAAATGGTTCATTCTAACCTGAAGCCTCGAATCCTGGGCCGTTCTGTGTTTTCATTTCTTAGCAGCTAATCAACTTTTAAGACACGAAGGCGTGACAACAAGGGCATACTCAGAAAAGCAATCCTTGGAGAGTTTCGAGGCACGAATAAAAAAATAAAAATAAATGAGCCCCCTTCACAGAGCCCAGGCGCTCACAGTAACCACCCAGCAGGCAAGGAGCTCCAGCTGCTGCTGAAACAAAATAAGGAGAGCGTATCCCAGGCTCCACAGTTCTGCTTCCCACAGAACCACATAAAAACGTTTCTCAGCTTATAAAAATATCATTCCTTGTTAAAAACAACCAAAGGTATAGGGGATTATATTTTAGCATGTGACCAGTATAGATGTTTTTATACAAGATTTCACGCACACACATACCTTGAGAGATCCGTTATAAAGTGATAGCATTGGGTCACTGGGAAAGAAAGGTAAGAGAATGGCAAGGATCAAAGGGTGATGGGCAGCCATGCTGCAGCAGGAGTACTCAGCATAAGTACTCTATAGTGATGGGCAGACAATCTGCAGCAGAAGTACTCAGCAGAAGTACTCTATAGTGATGGGCAGGCACACTGCAGCAGAAGTACTCAGCAGAAGTACTCTATAGTGATGGGCAGGCACACTGCAGCAGAAGTATTCTATAGTGATGGGCAGGCACGCTGCAGCAGAAGTACTCTATAGTGATGGGCAGGCACACTGCAGCAGAAGTACTCAGCATAAGTACTCTGTAGTGATGGGCAGACAATCTGCAGCAGAAGTACTCTATAGTGATGGGCAGACAATCTGCAGCAGAAGTACTCAGCAGAAGTACTCTATAGTGATGGGCAGGCATGCTGCAGCAGAAGTACTCAGCAGAAGTACTCTATAGTGATGGGCAGGCATGCTGCAGCAGAAGTACTCTATAGTGATGGGCAGGCCCACTGCAGCAGAAGTACTCAGCAGAAGTACTCTATAGTGATGGGCAGGCACACTGCAGCAGAAGTACTCAGCAGTACTCTACAGTGATGGGCAGGCACACTGCAGCAGAAGTACTCAGCAGAAGTACTCTATAGTGATGGGCAGGCACACTGCAGCAGAAGCACTCAGAAGTACTCTATAGTGATGGGCAGACAATCTGCAGCAGAAGTACTCAGCAGAAGTACTCTATAGTGATGGGCAGTCACACTGCAGCAGAAGTACTCAGCAGAAGTACTCTATAGTGATGGGCAGTCACACTGCAGCAGAAGTACTCAGCAGAAGTACTCTATAGTGATGGGCAGTCACACTGCAGCAGAAGTACTCAGCAGAAGTACTCTATAGTGATGGGCAGGCATACTGCAGCAGAACTCTGAGTTCTTGCAAAGAGAATGTCATGTTACTCCTGCATATTTGTTTGTTTATGTATTCATTTATGTATTGGATTTTTGAGAATCTTCTATGTAGCCCTGGCTCTCCTGGAACTCTATAAACCAGACTGGCCTCGAACTCCCAGAGATCTACTTGCCTGTAACTCCTGAGTGCTGGGACTAAAGGCCTGCACCACCTGGCCCAGAGCTGTGTTTTGATTTTTCTACATCCCTGTTTCTAAGAAGCTACAGAGCTTGTCTGTGTTGTCTAGACTGAGGTGTCGATGTCCAGGGACTAACAAGGCTTGACCCCGCCCAGCTTCGGAGATCAGGCCCGCTCTGGGTGGTCCAGCCATAGTTAGACTCTTGTGCAAATCTAAATGAATAATTTAAAAACGATGATAGAAGTCAAATTCCAAATGAAGTGAAGTCATTTTTATCAGCCACTGGGTTCCTTTTCTGATGACTTCATGAATGTCAGTTTATTTCTCGAAGATTAGGTCCGCATCAGTTAGTGCCCTAGTCAGCGCTATGACTGGTGGATCATGGGTAAAGTAGCGTAGCGTGCTGCATACGTGTGCAGACCCTGCGCCAGTCTGCCCGCGCTCAGCTACCTACTGTGTGACTGACCTCTCTGCCTCAGCTCCTGATTTATACCGGGAGTGCCTGTCTCATATAGGTTGTCCTTAACCCTAAAGAAGTCCCCTCTACGGTTCTTAGGCGCGCACTTGACCCATAGTAAGGGCCGTGTATGAGGTAGAGACTGTCACCACTGCTGCACGCTGGTCACCCTGGGAAGGGAAGACCCTGGGACAGGGTGTCATAGCTATTCAAACTCTCCTGTGTACATGAATGCATGTACACACTCACGCATATACCCGTGTGTTTATGAAAGCAAGTACAGATAGATTTTTACTAAAGCATTATTGCATTATTCTTTACTTCTGTAGCCTTTTTTTTCATTCCTCATGTCACATTGTAGAAATGTGTCTTCACGCCAGTAAATGGATGACTGAAGCAGGACACAGGAAGCGCCTGCTCTCGAGCAGCTCGGATGCAGGGGTTCCTCACGCGGCCTCGGGCAGACGGGGAGCTCCTTCCTGGGTTCCGTGGGCACCGAGGATGATCATCAGCCTGGTGTGTTTGTCAAGCTGCTGCCAGGGCCAGGATTCAGATAGCGGTCACGTGTCACTGTGGGAAAGCTGCTGGACTCTGGCTCTTGGTAGTGAAATAGAATGTTCATAGAGCATCGGTCAGTAATGGTATTTCCTTCTCCACCTCTCACTGGCTTTCCAGAAGATGTTTCACAAGACAGAGGAGTTCCTGCCCAAGAAGACTGACAGCGATGTGGATGACATGGACACGTCGGACACGCAGTGGGGCTGGTTCTACCTGGCGGAGTGCGGGAAGTGGCACATGTTTCAGGTACCCCGCCCCGAGCTTCCCAGGCCAGGGCTCGCTGCTGCGACCATTCACGCTCATGGAACTGGAAAGAGCCAGCCCTTCTGGGAACCAGAGTAGCCACAAGTCTGTCCTCCCCTGGCTGTAAGCTCTCGAAGCAGTGGCGAGCTTAGACGGGGAGCATGCCTGGGTCATAGACTCTGGCTTGATCTGGTGGGAACAGGGAGGGGAGAGCCGGTCCGAGTTCAGCACCTGCTCTGGGTATCATGTTAGGTACTGTATGTATCCTGTGTGTCCTCACAGCAGCCCCGAGGGAGATGGCTCTTCTCTGTCTTCTGCCAAAGGCTGGGAACTCAGAAAAGTATACTGCTTGTCCCCACTCAAGAGTCCCCTCTCTTGAATCCCCATGCAAGAACTTGTAGTTTGGGGATTTTTTTTCCTCCTATTTTATGGTTACCAGAATGGTAAAAGGTTTACTTTGAGCCACTTAGAGTAATCCTGAGGAATTTGTGAAAAGGCTCTTAGAGAGACCATGTCCCTGAGCTGTCTCGTGTCCCTCTCCCTGTGTATGTGGGAGGAAGAGCGGCAGGCAGTAGGATCCCCCGTTCTCTGTCCCTGTGACTTCAGCTCCACTTCTGCGGCCAACCCATTACTGTGAACAGCTGGTAATGCAACTTTCTGGTTTGTCTTAAAGCCGGATACCAACATTCAATGTTCAGTTAGCAGTGAAGATATCGAAAAAAGCTTCAAAACAAACCCTTGTGGCTCCATTTCCTTTACTACTTCCAAATTCAGCTACAAGATAGACTTTGCAGGTATGTTTCCCCTCCTAGTTGTGTGTTTCTAGAATATTCCTAGACTATTGGCACAGTGCAGTCTGCAGCTCTGAAGCACAGGATTAGCCCAGACGTCTTGAAGCATGGCGTAAATCCTCCTGTTCTCTGTAAAAGTAGCTCGATCAAAACTGCACTGTTAGACTCTTGAGCTGCTTAGCACCGCCTCTGATAAAAGCATGTTTCTGTGTTCCTGTGTGTTGACATGTGTGCTGTTAGCCATGTGTTTTGAGTTTATGTAAAACTCTTTGTAACTTTCATTTTTGTGTTTCTTTCTTTTTTATTTTCTTTCTTCCTTCCTTCCTTCCTTCCTTCCTTTCTTTCTTTCTTTCTTTCTTTTTTGTTTTCTTTCTTATTTTCTTTCTTTCTTTCTCTCTCTCTTTATTTCCTCCCTCCCTCCCTCCCTCCCTCCTTCTTTTCTTTCTTTCTTTCTTTCTTTCTTTCTTTCTTTCTTTCTCTCTCTCTCTCTCTCTCTCTCTCTCTCTCTCTCTTTCTTTCTTTCTTTCTTTCTTTCTTTCTTTCTTTCTTTCTTTCAAGGTCTCCCTGTATTGCTGAGCTGATCTTAAACTCACAATCCTCCTGCCTCAGCCTCTAGAGTAGCTGGATTGCAGGCCTGCAATGCTATGCCTGTCTTATAGCTTTTAATTTACTCTGCGCCCCAGCAGCCTGGAGATTGCTTTGAACTGGGAACCTTTTTATCTTAAAGAGCAAGCTGATAATAAAAAGAGAAAGCCACTGTCTCAAGGCAGAGTGAAGCCATGTGACCTTCCTGTTGATACTGAGGTCACCTCTTAGGCTGATACTCATGGCTGCCTCTTCCGTGGCTGCTTTTGTGGTGCTGCCTCCTTGCACTGGTTCTTTCACAGAGGAGCCCAGCTGATGTGCAGATCGATCGGCTTCAGTTTGGATGCTTGCCACTCTGTATTTCAGCCCCCTGTGGGGTCGTGTTATCAGGTGTCTCAGGAAAGCACTGTTGAGCTCGGCCCATGCGCCCCAGGCTGCCTTAACACAGCTTATGGCTCTGCTGTGAAGGAGCTGTGGGTGGGGCAGCGTCTTAGTCGCTCTGTGCCTCAGCCTTCTCATTGCTCTTTTCCAGTGGCGGGGCTGTGTCTTTCCCACCATGGTTGTGCTGGTGTGCTGGGGACGGAGCACAAGACCTGAAATGCTTTCCCAGATGCGTGAAGGGTTTGGCACAGGCAGTGCAGACACATAGCTGAGAAATACCGTCCTAAAACTACCTTCCTGCAGACACTGTCTGAGAAATACCGTCCTAAAACCGCCTTCCTGCCAGTTGCTGAATATCAAGAATCAATCAAAGACTAGATGGATAAATTAAATTTAAAAAGGATGAAAACCGTTCTGTTTACTTTCAACCAGTTCTGACGTTAAAACCTAGCATTAGGCAAACAGGCCGCCCACGGGGAATGCTGACATCAAAGTTTCTGATCTAGGCAGGCAGAAGGTGTTTGGCAGATGTTACCAGAGTTCTGTACTAGAGTGTCCAAACACAGTTTGGAGGCAAAAACACAGTGTGATATACACAGATGCCAGACTTGAGAGAAAGGATGCCATTTGTCCCAGTGTGTGGTAGGTGTGTCTGAGAATATTCACCAGAGAACTATACTCCTTGGAAGATTCCCACCAGGAAATAGAACTTATCCAGAATGGTTTCTTAGACACTCAGAATGTACGTCAGTTGGTGGAGTCCTTGCCTAGTATGCATGGAACCCTAGCACAGCATAAACCAGGCTTGCTAGTACATGCCTGTAATCTCAGCACTCAGGAGACGGAGGCAGGAGGACCAGAAAGTCAAGGCCAGTCTTAGCTACATAATGGGTTCTAGGCCATCCTTGCCTACATGAGACCCCATATAAAAAAAATCCTTGCTAAAGTGTAACAACGGCATGTGGCAGTCAGCTAATGAGTGATGCAGTTTTCCACGTTTTCCGGTCCTCAACCCCAGTCACCCTGCCACTGACCAGCTGCTCTCTTTGAAATTCAAAAGTGACGATGATGCCACGGGTTTGGTGTCAGGTACTGAGATGATCTTTGCTTTTCCCTGAGTGGTGGCAGTGCTCTCTGGTGTGTTGAATCTAGGAGAATACAGAGCACACTCAACACCAGCATTTGACAAGTGCAGTGGCGTCAAACGTGTAACCTGGCCAGTATTATGCCATGCCATGGCTGAGGTGTTGACAGAAGTCGATGGCTTCTGTTACTGGGATCTATGGCCAGGTTTTCTCTCTCTCTCTCTCTCTCTCTCTCTCTCTCTCTCTCTCTCTCTCTCTGTTTAATGAGGAGTAAAGAAACATACACACATTTTTGAGATTCTGTGCACTGTGCTGATGTTATATGGAAACAACCTCTTCCTAATTTTCAAGTTATTAGGGAAACCACCGTGCACTTCCTCTCCATGTAACACATCCAACAGAAGATTTTATATGAGTTTGTTCTATACTCTTTCCTGCCTTTAGACTTCTTGTATTTTGGTGTCCGTTTAACTGAGGCGTGACACACAGAGGTGCACCTTGCATTAGGAGCAGTCTGTGAGATACGTATCTTGGTGTGGGCCTTAGTTAGGTCAAGCACCGAAGGAGGGCCCTGCCTGGCACCTTTGCGACATGATGGAAAGGTCGCGTGCCCGCTGTCAGCTCTCCCTGCAGCTGCATAGCCTTCATGTATCGTGGCTACTGACGTGCACGACACTTCGGAGCGCTGCTGCTCCCGGGGCTCGTCTGATATGTCTGTCTTTGTCTTCAGAAATGAAGCAGATGAATCTCGTCACTGGGAAACAGCGCCTAATAAAAAGGGCCCCTTTCTCCATCAGTGCCTTCAGGTATGGTAAAGGGGCGGCACGAGGGCGGGGCTTCCCTCTCCCTGCTCCTCCTTACTCTGGCAGAAACCCAGGTAGACCGTTATGGAGTAACCTTTGCGATGTTAAACTCACGTTCGCTGATGGAGTGATCATTATCTTCTCTCACTGTTTCCTCTCATTCTCGTTTGCCATGTGTAATCCTCTTCAGTTCTTGAACTAGTGTGCATGGTAATTACAAGACGCCATATGTTTCTTTTGCTTAAAATAGGCTATTGAGCTTATGTTTGAATTTAAACTGGACATTTGCTCACAGAATTTTCCAGATATTTGAGGATAAATCTTAGAGAACTGCCCATTTGGTCTGCCCCGCCCTGGCGCAGATCCCCACTGGGCATCTACCTGTACACCTGTGTCTCTTGGCTCTAATGCCAGTCCACAGGGACCAAAGGCCTGGGGCAGCACGCAGTGCCTTCCCTGGAGCTGGGGTGCGCGATTTCTTTTTGGTTCCCTTTGCCATATATAGACTGAAAAAGAATTGCTACAAGCCAGATGTAATAAATGTTTTATTTGTTGCACATGGGAATGGAAAACAAGTGAAAAAATTTAAGAGTGTATCTATCTCCTATTTTCTAGAACAATCCCTCAAGCAAATATTGATTTTTTTTTTCTGTTTGAAGAACTTAGGATGCAGCTTAGAAGCATTATGCGTACGTGTAAATTGTAAGGAGTTCCCTTGCACACCAGAGCTCCCAGGGAGTTGTAGGAAAAGCAGAGCAAAGAAGAGTTTAAGGGACTAAAAAGGAAATAAATGTTTTTCCTTTATCAGGATGTTTGACTTACATTCACCATCATAATTTAAAAGATAATGATGGTTTTCCTGTGTCTGTGGGACACAGAGAATATGTTCCTACCTGCTGCACCATGTATGCGTTCCTCAGTGGCAGGAATAGGCTACAGCAATCCTTGTTCTCTGAGGTGTGTAGTCTGGGGGATGGGACACAATACTGAAGGTGTCAGTGTGTGTGTCGTTGTAGCTGGCATCCCCTTGACGGGGATGAGGAGTGCATGCTGAGCCGTTTCCTTCTGTGCCAGACTGTGCAAACTGCAACAAAGACAGAAAGGACCCACGGATGGGGGTGGTGTGTGTGTGTGTGTTGGGGTGTGACCAGAGCTGAGGGCAGCAATTGAGGCAAGGGAGGAGTCAGGTGGGGAAGCCCCCGGGGGATGATGGTCAGGAGGTGCTGATGCAGAAAGGTTAGTGTGGGGTGATGCTGGGCACTCATTGCCAGCCCGGTGAGTGTGTGCCCTGTGAAGGCCATGGGTACACGCGTTATTTAAACTTTCCCTATAGCTGGAAGACGCTGTGAACAAAGTGGGGGAAATGGGAGCGCTTTCACAAATCAACTCAGTGTTGAAATTAATTTAAATAATAACACCTATAGTATTTGAAGCTCTTCTATCATATTCATAATGAAAAAAAAGTACCAGTTTTTGCAGACTCCTTTGTTAGCAGACTGAAATGCAAAAGTGGGCTAACAGGTTTTTCTGGAGAGATTGCTGGACTATAGGTACCCTCCACACTCCTGGTGAGAAAGTCAGTCAGCACAATGTTCCAAGACTCCCGTGGGCATTTATTCATCATAGTTGTCAATAAATGCATCCTTTGATTCTGGAGTCCCACTCCGGAGATGTTCTTACTGGGCACATAAAATAACAGCTGGGTAGATTTGGTCTGCAGCATTCTGAATGGAGTAGCAGAAGTTGAAGCAAACTGCGTATCACCGGAAGCACGCAGCTAAATAAAGGATGCTTCTGTCACCAAGCTTCCCTGTTATTTGGACCCTAAATCCTCGGGCACTGCCCACTGTTTCCTGGACCAATGCAGAGCCACACTGGGCAGTCTCTAGGAGACACATCAAGCCCCTAGTGACTAAGGAGGCCTGCGGGAGGTGCTCCACGGCAGGAGCCTTCAGCTCCCTGTCCCTGCGCCGGGGATGTGTATTTTCTTTTATGCTCCCTCTGGCCGTGCACAGATGAGTGGAATTGCGTGTGTCTGCAGCAGAGCGGGCATTTATGCTTTGAGTGTTGGCAAGGTGCCAGACACGTGCTGCGCTTCCGCTTGGCCCTGAGAATGACGAGATCGGGTACATGCTGATAACTTGATAAGAACTGATTAAATGAACAACAACAACAACAACAACAACAACAACAACAACAAAATGGGTGTTTTGTGCTGCCATTTGTGTTGGGTAAAAACTGGCTTTCTGAACTGAGGAAGCTCTGAAGGGACATCTGATAGTCCCAGCACATGAGAAGCAGATGCAGATTCTCTGTGAGTTCGAAGCCAGCCTGGTTTACAGGCTGTTCCAGGAGATCCAGGGATACACAGAGAAACCCTGTGTCAAACAAACAAACAAACAAACAAACAAAGTGGACACAGTGAGTGTGTAGAGATGGAGTAAAGCGTAAGAACTGGCAGAGCGTTGGTTGGAGCCGGAGAGGGTCCGCCCACTCCGCCCATCTGGCACAGTTGGAATGTTCTTGTGTTTTTGGTTTAGCCTTTAACGGGCGAGCCATCTCTCCAGCCCATGGAACATTCTCAGACGGTTCCTAGCACCTACACCTGTACCTCACATCTGATTGTGACTGTAGCTCCAGGGAATTGGACGCCCACCTCTGCCTTCTGCAGCGACCCACACACGTGTAGCACACTTGTACACAGATACACACACATACAAATAAAATCTTAAGAAATTATATATGGTATTGGGGTCTTTCCTAAAAATTTTATGAAATTTAACAAAAGGGAGCTAAAGATAGGTTTGAAGTTTGTAAGGTTCTTCCTCTAACTTTTGCTTTCCAAGGGACGGTTGGTGTGCCTGTTAGTGAGCCCCTTGCTATCCTCTGTCTCTGTCTGTCCGATGGCAGGACTGTATCTTATGGCTTTTAAGATTGGCTGCTGGGCATCCGCACTGAGCAAGCCAGGATGCACTGTCTGCAGACAGAGTCGGCAGAGCCGGGAGGGCGGGCCAGGTCTGTGGGACACGGGAAGATGAGCTGCCAGGAGGACAGCAGCGGCCACTGGAGTTCTCGGTTTCATTCCGTAGGAATGAGAAGAAACACTTTGTGTTTGTTTGTTTGTTTGTTTGTTTTAAATCCTTATTTTTCTTAGAAATCCCTTTTCTTTGGCTAAATTCACATTTTATAGAAATTTCAACACAATAAATTGAATTGCCTGTTTATGAAATGTTGAAGCTGTGTAGATTTGTATATTCCCATCCTACTTTATAATTCAGCATGTTAAAATTAGAAAACATAGTCGTTCAGTAAGTATTTCTAAGTGAAGCCAAGGGTTAAACTTAACCGCATTTGTCATAATACCTTGCAAACAGAAAACTCAGCTGTGGAGGAAAGGCTAAGCCCGACATGATTATAACCTGCTTCTGACGCTCTGCTCTGTCTTTTGCTGTTTGAAGTTACATCTGTGAAAATGAGGCCATCCCCATGCCAACACACTGGGAGAACGTGAACCCTGACGTTCCCTACCAGGTAGGAGCAGGTGGACTGTAGGACAGATGGTCCTGGGGCCGTCGGTGGACAAGGGCCCGCTAAACTGTGTGATCTTCCTCTCCCAGCTGGTTTCCCTGCAGAACCAAACGCACGAGTATAATGAAGTGGCCAGTCTGTTTGGGAAAACAATGGATCGGAACCGAATTAAAAGGATTCAAAGGATCCAAAACCTAGACTTATGGGAGTTCTTTTGCAGGTAAGCCCCTTTCTCATCTGTCCCTTCTCCGTGTCTCGTCTCGTCTCATTCTTCTAAGTATGTAGGGCTGGCCACACACAGAGGTTAGCTGTACTGACTTAAAAAACACACAAAAAACAAAGAGACTATTCTTCCTGCAGCTTTTTGCTTGTTTTGTTTGAAAGCTGCTCTTCTCTTGGCATGCTGTAATTTCACTTTACATTTATTTATCTTATTTTATGTAAATGACTGTTTTGCCTCCATATATGTCTGTGCACCACGTGCATGCATGGTGCCTGAGGACGTCCGAGAAGCATTCTATGTCCTGGTACTGGAGTTACAGGCAGTTAATAAGCCACCATGTGGTCCTGCGAAAGCGCTAAGTGCTCGTAACCACTGGGTCATTCCTGCTGGCTCTCCTCCACCTGTGGAGAGTAGAGATCTTTTCTGGAACAGAGCCCCGCCAGTGCAGCGGGAGCGGCTCGTTCTTTCCAGGTCCGGAATGGCCTCTTGGTTCAAGTGGAGCTCTTTAGCCTTCCTATGGCTCTGCTTGCTTCAGCCCTTAGAATGAACTAGAAATCTTTGATTTAAATTAGAAATACTGACTTAAAAAACAAAGATCAAAGAGTTAGACTATTCTTCCTGTAGCCTTTTGCTTGTTTTGTTTGAAAGAACACGTTGTAATTTATCTTCAAATTTCTTGCTTCATTCAGAGTTGATGCTGTGGAGTTTTAAATCTCCATTCATTGCTAAATCTAAGTTAGAAATGACTGTTAGAATCCTCAATGTGCCTCTAACCTAAAAATAAAGCTCATTACATAAAATTAATTTGTTACCCAAACTAACCTGTTGTGTTGTACTTCTATAATAAATATTACTTAAAATAAGTGGTTCTCTGAAATATTTTAAATAAACATTTGTAGATGTGATTTGATTTCTGGTATTTTTATTATAAGCTTTTAATGATTTATTCCAAAAAATTTATTCCAAAAATTCCAAAAAGTGAACACAGAAATAGGAGTCTATCATCATAAGCACCCTTGTACTTGTGATCTTGTTCAGTATTTGTTAAGGTTAGACCTACAAACCAGGTGAGGTGGAATACCCAACTAGCCCAGCACACAGAAAGCTGCGACAGGAGGATTGAGTTCAAGGGCTACAGAGCAAATCTGGGGCCAGCTCACACTGCTACATAGTAAGACCCTGTTTTAAAGAGACAAACAAACATTTGTCAAAACTAGACTAAGATTAACCATATAACTGGTTGTTTGGTTACTGAAAAATATTTAACACTGTTCCCAGGTTGTCACCTATTTCATTTGCATGTACGTGAGAATCAGACTGACTTTCCTTTGGTGATTGTTATAGTTTTGTTTCCTGTTGCTATGGTAAGATATCTGGACCAAAACAGCGTAAGGGAGAAAGTTTATTTGCCTCACAGTTCCAAATTACAGTCCATCATTTCAGGGAAGTCAAGTGGTAAGGAAGGTAAGAATACTGAAGCAGCCTGTCAGGTGACACCCACAGCCAAGTTACACGTGAATGCATGCGTGCTAGTGCTTAGCTTGCTTCCTCCACTCTTACCCAGTTCAAATTCTCTGGCCTAGGGAATGGCGCCACCTACAGTGGGCCATCCCAATGAACCGAATCAAGAAAATCTCTCAAAGACAAGCCCCCAGATCAACCTAATCTAAATTATTCCTCAATGAGACTCCATCCCCAGGGGACTCTGCGGTCAAAGCTCAGCATTACTGTAAGGGTATATGGAATTCTGTGGTTCCAACTCTCTGGGCCTCAGTTTGTACCCGATATTCTTGGAGGAATTTATAATAACAGTGGGGCTTTCAGCTTGTGCTTTTTATAGTCTTGAGCATTTGACCAAACACCTTTTCTTTCTGGTAGTCACTAACTTTACCCGAATTTAGAAGGTTTTCTTCAGTTACTTTGGGGGAAGATAGAAGCCTCTGCTCCCTGTGATTTTAATCTTTCTTTCTTTCTTTTCTTTCTTTCTTTCTTTCTTTCTTTCTTTCTTTCTTTTCTTTTCTTTCTTTTCTTTCTTTTTTTCTTTCTTTCTTTTTTTTTTTTTTTTTTTTGGTTTTTCGAGACAGGGTTTCTCTGTGTAGCCCTGGCTGTCCTGGAACTCACTTTGTAGACCAGGCTGGCCTCAAACTCAGAAATCTGCCTGCCTCTGCCTCCCAAGTGCTGGGATTAAAGGCGTGCGCCACCACCACCCGGGTGGATTTTAATCTTTCAATGAACAGTTTTTCTAATGTGAGTTGGTGAAACTCTTAATGTATTCATTTTTTAATTGGAGTTTTGCCTGCATGTATATATTGCGTACCACATGCATGCCTAGTGCCTATGGATGTTAAAAGAGGGCGTCAGGTCCCCGGGCCTAGAGTTCCAGGTGACTGAGCTACAGTGTGGGTTCTAGGCCCTGACCTTGGTCCTCTGCAGGAGCAACAGTTGACCTTAGCTCCTGAGCCATTTCTACAGCACCTGTTACATCTTCTTTTTAAAAATAATTTGTTTTTATTTTTTTATGTACATTGGTGTTTTGCCTGTGTGTATGTCTGTAAGGATGTGGGATCCTCGAGTGACAGTTGTAAGCTGCCAGTTGGGTACTGGGAGTTTAACCTGGCTCCTCTGGAGGAGCGGTGAGTGCTCTTAACCGCTGAGCCACCTCTCCAGCACCTGCTTATTGTTCTTAGTTAAGCCTATGAACTGGAGTTCACATACATTTTCTTCATATGTCAGAACTCTCAATAAAACCATGTTGTAGATGTAGTGCTGAGTCCTACAGCATTTTATACTAAGAGCTTACTAGAAATCTTCCTTGATTTATGCCCTTTGTGAACTTCTGTAGTATCAACCCATAGACACCTGCCATGACAGTGTAAAATGCTGAGGTTTATGGTAAAGGCAGCCGGTCACTCTGACATCTCCCTGCAGACCTTACATAGCCTCATTGGTCTCATTGATGTGGAAAGCCAGGCCCTGAGGGAGTCTACTCCGATACATGTGGACATTGCTCTCTTACTTCCCTCCTTCCTTTTCCCGGCAGCTCATCTGATCCACTGTTGTATAATAGGCAGCATTGTAGGCCTTGGGATTTGATGGTGTATATATAGGTCTGTAGGTCAATGAACCAGGCCGCTGCCAATCTGAGAGTTATGACTGAGCACAGGTTATCATGGAAACATAAAGGGTATCAATTTACCCTTGCCCATAAAAGGAGGATGTGTGACATGGAATGGGGGGTGGGGTGGATTCTAGGGAGAATGCCCTAAAGCTGCTATTGTTCACACTAGGCTGGGGACAGGACAGCATCTTAGACATGAGACTATCATGACCCCAAATTTATAGAAAAATGGGCACAGAAAGATTCAGAGACTTTGAAATAGAACATTAGGGTGAATGGCATTAGAAACTTAGCCAAGAGTATGCAGGGGCAGATAGTGCCGCTGGCTGATTACTGTTCAACTTCCCTCTATATCTTTGAGTTCAATTGATCTAGGCTACAAATTAAAATTAACAGATCCTTCCATGAAGCACTAGCCAGACTGGTCATGACTTATTGCTGCTTGCTGTTTTTTTTCCCCTGAAACAATGGAAAGGAGGGAGGGAGGGAGGGAGAGAGAGAGAATATGAATGAATTATGAATTATGTATGGTTACAATGATAATTCACCTGGTGATACTGTAGGAAAAGCTTTAAGGTAGTGGCTTTCAGCTGGGAGTGATTTTTCCTACCAGGAGCATTTGCTAACAGGGGAAGTCTTAATTGTCCTGTGGTAGAGTGTAGGGCTATTAGCACGTGGTGGCGAGAGCCCAGGAGTGCTAACTCTCCTATAACAGGCAGGCCGGCCTCCACAACAAAGACCTAAATCCATCCCCAAATAGCAGTTCTGCTAATGCCGTGAGCCCTGGAATCACAGCTTGAAGCCGGGGACCAGTTTAGAAAATGGATCTGTAATTAATCTGAGAGACTTTGGGTGGCCTCTCAGCCAGAGCGGTGCCTGCAGTGTTGGAGCACTGGCACTGGTTTGGAGGTATTCAGGGTGTAAGGTCACAGGGCTTGGTGTGTGAGTTTGTTTGTATACTGGGGGAGGGAAGGAGGGAGCCTGGCAAGGCCACTCCTCAATGTTGGTCTCTTCACCTTACTTGACTAAGGAGCAGGAGTAGAAGAGAGACTTGGTGTTTGTAGAGATCATGGGAGGGAGGGAGGGAGTAGCAGCAGTGGGTACTCAGTGATTGCATCCAGAAGATGGGCAGAGGTAGACAGTAAGGCAGGGAGCTGCAGAAGCTAACGGAAGCAGAGGGATTGTCTGCATCCTGCAGTGCCAGGCAAGATGAGTACTGGGCATGTGCTCGGATTAGCAGCAACCTTGATGAAGGGGAGGGTAATGTTGGATGTTGTGTCACGTGCATAAGTAAAGATTGACAACTCCTGTAGGAAGTTTGGCACTGGGGGAGGAGAAGAAATAAGTAAAGTGGGCAGGAAGAAAGGTGGTGTGGTTTTATTTCTGTATTGGTTAACATTATAATGGGAAGAAACCTCTAAACAAGGAGAGGCGAGAAGATAAAGGGGGAGGGCACTCAATTGATTAAACTCTCAAGGGACCACGGTGGGATGAGATTCAGTGACCATGCGCCAGAAAGGAGGTAGACACATGTCCAGGAGAGAGCCTGGCGAGCCCGCAGCACTCGGACACGGTCTGTTTCCATGGTGAAGTGAAGTCACCTACGTAGAGTGAAGATGCGAATAAAGGGAAAGAAAAAGGAGGAGCTTAAGTGGCCAGCATAGGAAGGGGGGGGAGCAGAGATCCCGCAGGTGAACGTGGAGCGCGAGTGTCTGGAGGGTTCCTGTGGAAGTCGCATGTGACTTAGAGGTGTAGTTGTAAGAGTGGCAAGGGGAATGGCTGGAGCAGTCAGAGTTGCCCAGAAATGAGAGCAATGGGACCCCTGTCCTGATGAGGGTGGGTTCTGATCAAGCAGAAGATGTCAGATCTGGCTTCATATCAGAGCCCTCTTTGGGATTCTTTAGCCGGTAGAGGGGTCCATCACCCAGTCCAGATCTACTGACTCAGAACCCCTGTTTCTGCTCTTTGTATCTGTAAAGAGTTCTATGGTGGTTCTGGTGTTCATCTGAAATGGAAGACAGTGATTCTAAATTGGATGAACTTCCTCAGTCCAGAGCATGGGGACACTGCTGCCCTGAGACAGTGTGTGGGCCAGACACTGGGCATTTTTGGAACATTGGTCCTCAGAGGAAGGGGATATTGAGGCATCTTTGAGAGCTGGGTACCATAGTACTTGTGCAGGTTCAGAAGTGGATGTGGTCTGACCCACTGGGCAAGCTGGGGAAGGATTTACTGTAATCTTAGGTCTTTCCTTGCAAGTTTGATCAAGCTTCTGGAAGACCAGAAGCATGGTTTGGGAGCCCACCTTTCCTGGGTGCATTAGTAGGGGTGCAAACCTTTAAAGGCCCTGTCTTCTCTGGTTCTGCCTGGTATGCACATCCATCTCTCCATCCCAGGAGCCACTCAGTGCTTGATGCTTAGTGCCAGACTCTTGACTCCGTGGTCTAACACCCATGAGAGGAACATCCCAAACCGAGATTCACTTTGGGTCATTGCATTCCAGGGCCGAGGACTTACGGCTGAACGCCCTGTCCAAAATTCATTTTAAAATGTGTGTGTGTGTGTGTGTGTGTGTGTATGTGTGTGTGTGTGATGAATTTATACATACCACAGGTGTGAGAAGCCCTCAGAGGCCAGAGGGCCTCAGAACTCCTAGACTTGGAGTTACAAGTGATTACGAGCCATCTGATGGGGTGCTGGGACGTCAACCTAAGTCCTCTGCAAGAGCAGTAAGTGCTTTTAGCCCCGAGCTGTCTCTCCAGCCCGATACCTTGGTTCTTATAGTGGAATCTAGTCATTACACTCACACAACTCACACTCAGAAGAGAATGTATCAATTATGTAATTGCTTTAACAAAGCAACAACCATGGTATGGATTAATGAATGCCAAACTTAATATATTATTATAATATATCGTGTGTGCGGAAGCTCTTTGGATAATTTAACTGGGCCTCCCTAATGTGGCTGAGAAAGTTTCTTAGGACGGGGCAATATTTTCCAGGCAGTGGTACAAAAAGAAAGAGTCATAGGCTCCAGAAGCTCTCTGGAAAGAGTTGGATGTCCAGCTTGCTTCTTGAGCTCTTCAGCATACCAGGTACAGAGATGAGAATGTAGGTTTGTCAGGCTCAGGAGAGATCCAAAACCAGAACTGGTGGGCCGGGCGGTGGTGGCACACGCCTTTAATCCCAGCACTTGGGAGGCAGAGGCAGGTGGATTTCTGAGTTCGAGGCCAGCCTGGTCTATAGAATGAGTTCCAGGACAGCCAGGGCTACACAGAGAAACCCTGTCTCAAAAAACAAAACAAACAAAACAAAAAAACAAAAACCAGAACTGATAACCTGACTTCTGAGTGAACTGCAAGTCCAGATGACCCAGGAAGTTGAAAATGGACCTCAACAAGTAGTTTATTTTTTAAAAGCGCTCTTCCTCATTAGCCGGTAAAGGGGAATATATGTGTGTTGTTCAAAAAACAATGAGACAGTTCTTTGACACAGTCCTAGAAAAGGAAACTTGGTAGAATTTCTTAGTGAAAAACACGCTGCTGTTGTGTGAACAAGAGCTGCTTGCCGCATGCCCTTCTGATACGACGAACGGTCTGGAAGGACAGTTGCTCTCCATCAGAGCCCACATACTGAGTTCTGATGCATACTACTCAGTGACGCCCGAAGAAATGCATCTCATTTCCGACATCATCAGGATGTGTGCCTTTCAGTTGCCTGTTACGATTAAATTTGTCAATTTATAATATGGGTATTTTATTTTGTTACTTAAGTTTTACTTTTTAAACTGAAGTAAGCCTAAAGAATTAGGTGTATCCGTCAGTTGTTCGGATATGGCTAGCAGGGAGAGGTCTGATTTGAAAAATCCTGAGAATTGAGTTTGACTTCGCATAGGATGGTAGCCATCTCCTGGCACCTTTAGCTCCGCCCACTGGTACTGGTCACACCCCTGCAGATGAAATCTGGGCTGCTCCCAGCCAAGGTATGTAAATGAAGGCGTAGTCAGCAGGTCTGGTTTTGCTGACTACATTTTGCTGTGGAGAAGGGTCTGGAAGCTCTGCTAAAGAGTGAGGAATCATTGGGGAAATCATGGGTATTTCCTGGAGAATGAAGCTGAAGGGATTGTTCAGTTTTTGGGGTGGGGGAGGGCGGCTATCTATGTAGTTATTATATGAAAGAAAAGAGCTGCCCTGTGTTTAGAAGAGGAAGCACTGCCTGCCCATTCCTGGTTATCTTACAGAAGGGTTCTAATGAATTGAGGCTGCGGCCTGCCCGCTCATGGTCACATTACAGAAGTGCTCCGTGCCCCAGCCTCCTATAGAACCCTGCTCTTTAAGGTTATAAACATCACCTACTGGTATATTCTGAGTGTGCTTTTGCAGTTGCGTGTATTGTGGTTTTAAGGAAAGGCTTGGCACAGTTCAGGTGAGCTAGCAGAGAAGTCAGAGAGTGCACTGTTGTGAATATCTTTTTGGTGGAGTATTTCCCACCGGCGGCTTGCACCCCCTGCCTGCCCATCATCAGATTTGACCTTTCAACCCTTCACTGGCCATCTTCATCTCGCATCTCTGGCAGAAGCGACAAGTTTACTCTATCCCATCCCATTCTTGTTTCCTCTCAGAAGGAGATGCTTTCTTGCCTGTAGATTTATGCTTTTATTTCCTGGGCGGGCATATAGATCTGTATAATTAATGAACTGCATTATTTTTCAAAATACATAGATTTTTCCCACATTCTACTTAGGCTTATTATCTTTTGTATTTCCAGTGCACATGGACATGGTTTAACTTTAGTTTTTGTGAGTCAAGGTCTCACTATGTAGCTATGGCTGGCCTGGAACACACTATGTAGACCAGGCTGGCCTCAAACTCACAAAGATTTTTTTTTGCTTCGATCTCCCAAGTGCTGGAACTAAAACCAACTTCCTCTATACCTGGCTCCTACTTTGGATTTTTCTATGTAAATAGATAAATATCCATTCTTCTTTGAAAGATTTTTAGGCTTTTGGTTTTATCTTTTTCTGCTATTAATATGACCAGCCCTCTGTCTCTGTGCACTGGAGATGTGGTTACTGAGAAGAATGCTGAGCTGGGGCTTGGTGTTCTGTAAAGTTCAAACCTCAGTCAGCTGATCAGACTTTGAGGAGAAAAAGAATAAGATGTAGTTCCAGCTCTGAGAAAGACTTCTTCATCTAAGACCTGGGGCCGTCTGCTTATAGGCTCATTTTCAATCATCTGGAGTGCCTAGCTGCTGCAGGCCATCTCCCTCCCTCCCTCCCTCCCTCCCTCCCTTCCTTCCCCTCCTCCTTCTCTTCCTTTCTCCCTCCTTCCCTCCTCCCACTCCCTCTCTTCCTCCCTCTCTTCCTTCTTCTCTCCCTCCCACACCTCCCTCCCTCCCTCCCCTTTCCTCTCTCATCTTTGTCCACAGTCTGAGGAATGGACCCAGGCTTTCCCCACACCCCAGAGTCGCATGCCCACTCACTTTTAAATATAATTTTCAGCCTTCAAATGCAACGCTGGCTATACATTTTTTTGAAACTCATGCAACCTAGACTAACTTCAAAATAGTTTTTTTTTTTTTAAGCCAAGGATAACTTTGAATTCTTGATCCTCCTGTCTCTGTGTCTTGTACCTTGGGATCGCAGGCACTGAGGGCCATACCTAGCTGATAGCTGTCATATTTAATGAGGCGGTTTGTATGTGTCTGAGAGCATTTGAAATAGTTTCTCTGCTGGAGTTCCTCTGTCCACTCACTCATATGACTTGTATTTGTGTCTCTTCTTTTCTGTGGGTCTTTGCCTTTCACATGTTAAAGTAATAAATACTGCTCACTGGTGTATTTTTCTGTGCTTTTTGTATCTGGATGTTTTGTGATTTTAGGAAAAAGGCTCAGCTCAAGAAAAAGAGAGGTGTGCCTCAGATCAATGAGCAAATGCTGTTTCACGGCACCAGCAGTGAATTTGTGGAAGCAATTTGCATTCACAACTTTGACTGGAGAATCAATGGTGTGCACGGTGCTGTCTTTGGAAAAGGTAATATCCGGGTCTCAATCCAGGTTCAGTCAGAGGGGAGCGTTCCCTCTCTGGAGAAGAATCGGTTGCTTTATGATTGGCAGCAATGAAACTCGAAGTTACCAGACTTAAGAGTTCTAGACAAAGCACAGCGCTTCTGAGCCGCAGAAAAGCACTCACTCCACACGCAGGGTGGAGGGGAGGCGTGCACATCTGCCATATGCAGTGGCTCTGGTCATCCAGGCGGGGCGCCATGCGTTGGAGAAGCCACACAGTGTCCGTAGTGCTGAGCCAGCTCTTCCCGTGAAGGCGCATACAACTGAGCAAATGCATAGAGCCATGGAAACACATTAGTTACTCTCTAGCATAGCTGCTGGCAGTCTTGATATTTTGTTCGGTTGGGTTTGCTTGTTAGAAAATGACAGGTAAGAGGGATAGGAAAGAATACCAGTGTGTACCAAAGGGCGGGTGGGGGAAGCTTCCTCTTATTTCTAGCGCAGTGCAAGTCTCAGTCCTCCGAAGGGCATCTTGGCGTGACTCAAGCAGATAGGGGGAGGGGGAGGAGGGCAAGGGGGGGCATTTGCTCTCCCAGTCTGTCCTTTGTGCCTTATTTTCAGTGAGAGCTGACTACCATGTAGGATTAGGTTTCGAAACAGTGAATTCATTTAAGAGTAAGTGCTGAAAAGCAGCGCACCTTAGCCGTAAGAGGTCGGAAAGGTCTGACACTACTTCCAGCACTGTTGGGGGTGGTTATGAGACTTTGCAATTCATATCCTGATATTTTTAGAATTAAGTACTCGCTATGACAATGCCAGTCATTCTCAGAGTGGTGACCGCTTTCTCGTTTGTCGGTGACAATAACTGACACTCAGGCAGGAATCTGTGTGCCTGCTAGCTTCCCCATTACTCTAACAAAACACCTGAGACAGCATGGGAGAACTTTACCTTGACAAACAGTTCAGAAATTCTAGTCCACGCTGCATTGGGTCTGTGGAGGTCGGGAGTGTGTGGTATAAGGTGAACAAGCCACGCCTCCTGGCAGCTGGCCCAGGAGAAGACTGTGTAGAAAGTCTGTAGTCTGTATTCCCCTTTAAGAGCATATTCTCGTTCGACTCCACCTTTTAAAGTCCCCACACCTCCCTTAGCACCACGATCCCAGAAAACTAAGCCATTTAACACATGAGTCCCAGGGAGACCGAAGATCCAAACCACAGCACTAGCTTTATCCAGTCTCAGAATTTCACTCCTCGGTGTAATTACTTCTGGATTGGCCCATGCCATAGCCAACAGCTTCTTGGGTGGAGCAGTATTGTACAGGGCTTGACTGGATGCTGGCTGAGGGCTGTGGGGGAGGGGCTGAGGAGGGACACAGCTCAGGCAGAGGCCTGCCAGGTGAAATTCTGACCTCTCACCAGGGAGTGGCTTTGTGCCTTATTTACTAGATTTCCTCGTGAGCTCTCTTTTTGGAAAAGCAGGTATGGCACCTGGTTTCTCCGGGGCACAGGAAAGGACTGGTGAGGCCTGGTATTTCCACAGCTGCCTCCATGGGATGGGGCTGGGGCGATTGTGTCCTCTTCTTCAGTTTGCAGGGGAGGAGGTCCCACATCTGTCCCTGTGTTGTGACTCATGTCTGTCAGAATGCTGTTCCCCTGACAGTCAGAATGTTGTCTCCGAGTTTCATGGTTTCTCCAAAGTAACCTTGGCCCTTTCTGTTGAAGGAACCTATTTCGCTAGAGATGCCGCGTACTCCAGTCGTTTCTGCAAAGATGACATCAAGCACGGGAACACATTCCAGATTCATGGGGTCAGCTTGCAGCAGCGGCATCTGTTCAGAACCTATAAGTCCATGTTCCTTGCTCGAGTGCTAATTGGTGATTACATAAATGGAGACTCAAAATACATGAGACCTCCTTCCAAAGACGGGAGCTATGTGAACCTGTATGACAGCTGTGTGGACGACACCTGGAACCCAAAGATCTTTGTGGTGTTTGATGCCAACCAGATCTACCCTGAGTACCTGATAGACTTCCACTGACCCTGCCTCCCAGGCTCAGTGGGGAAAACTTTGCTCTCTCATTGCAGGAGGATTTGGTCCCCTGTCTTCTAGCCGCTAATATAAATATTGGATACTTTTGAAACAGATACAGAAAAGAATGCGGCCTCAGTATATAAAGAAGTACTGGCTGTCAGGTTGGTTATATGTTGTTCTGTTTCTGTCTGTTCCGGTTTTGTTAAAAGACCGATGCTGTTGCCATCCTAACATACAGGAGAGAGAGAGAGAGAGATACTTTTCAAGGCAGAATAGGTTGAGACTCATTACCATGGCCAGGCAGTCTTCAAAGTTCACATGCATGTGACTGGGTCAAATGATTTTAATTTTTGTACCCTATTAGGAGAATTGACCCTTTATAAATTGAATTTTGGCATTATTATCTATCAGTGAGCTTGCGACTTTGTTGGTCTTCTGAAGGAGGCATTAAAAATCCTGAAACAGCCCCTGGTGCTCAGCAAAGAAACAAGGACATTGTCTGCTGTGCTAGTAGATAAGGCAGCAGAAGAGAGGCCGGGACAGAGCCTGCTTCCCACTGCTGTGGGGAGGTGGTCTGTAGCCCCAGGCCAGCACGCACCGTTCCCGCCCACCGCCCACAGTGGAGCCGACCACTGCTGCTCGCTCACTAGCCCACAGCTCAGCCTCCAGCACTCTGTGGGCCCTGCCCCCAAGTTATTTATTCTCTTTGTTTTTCAAGCCCTGCAGTGATCACGTCTCAGAGACTTTATCAGTCCTCCCACAACCCCCTGAATCACACACAGCTGTCCCATGGTGAGTCCTAAGAGCCACACGGGTTAGTAGTTGGTGTCTTTTCTCTTTTGAATGATTGTGGAGAACATGGGATGCTGGGAAGAAGTCTGATTTCTTCTTTAGAGTGGCGATTGACAGCTTCCAACCCCAGAGCAGCTATGTTCAACTTAGAGTTGTGCTGGTGGCTTTGTGTGTCTGTCTGCTTGCCTGCTGTTCTGTCCTGAAGATGAGGTGATCTGTCCTGGCTAACTGCCTGTCAGTGTTCTAGCAGACACGAGCAGCACTTAGGCACGATGCTGCCTTGCTAGGTGTTCAAGGACCAGACAGGGAGCTGCCTGTGTGATTGTCCCCCCAGTGCTGCTTTTTCCACGATTCCTTGTGGGGAAGGCCATTCACCCGGCCGGCCGGCCCCTTTTCCTGACTCTTAATACTGAATCTTGTCTCTGCTGTCCCCATCCAGCTTTGGGTGCAAGAAGTGGGCGCAGGTTAGCCTCTAGTGCCTGTGCCTGTGTTGTTCTTTTCATTCACTCAAATCAGGAAGCATCTAGAAGTAATTTATGTGTGTGTGGAACAGGATTGTGGAGAGTGCTTTTTTGTAAGGATAGCAATTCTTTCGGCTTTGTAAATCATCGGCTTTTCCTTACAGCCCAGAATTGTGTGATTGTGCAGTAGGATGTACAGGACGGGCACCCGGGAAAGCGCATGCACAGTGCTTTGGCACACTGTGGCAGGAATGATTTCCTGGCTCAAATGTGTAGGTCCGCCGTTGGTTCAAGAATGGAGAGAAAGGACACATTTCAAAACCGACAGTGGTCCCTGCAGACGTGCCTGAAGGCGGAGTGGGTAGGCTGCCTGCCCGCTGCAAGGGCCAGTGTTAGAGACGTTAGGAGTTCAGACCGAACAGCCTCTCTTCTCATCCTTTTCTTCTGTTTTTGTTTTGTTTGTTTGTTTGTTTTTTGAGACAGGGTTTCTGTGTAGCCCTGACTGTCTTGGAACTCTCCCTGTAGACCAAACTGGCATGCAGTGTGTTAAAGTCCTTCTTACGTGGCTGTCTGTCCCCGCCCGCCCCCACCCCCACCCCCAGTTCCATGCACACTTCTCTTATTACTTGAATGGAATGACTGTTGTAGTTGGGGTTGTTTGCTTTTAGACTTGTGTATCTGTGTCAAGGTGACTGAGAACACAGGCAGTCTGTGCACTACCTCTCCCTCGTTGGCTGGCATGAGGAAGGCAGGGGTAGTCCGAGAAGCCACCTAAGAGAGCATTGTGCTGCTGTTGTAGGGACGGACTGCCAGCCCCCTTCATGAGGAGGAAGTGATTTCAGTGTGTGTTTTTAAATAGAACAACGTAGAAGTCACTCGTGTTAAAGTCTTGCTGTTTTGTCTGTTCCGTGTGTAGAAGAGCATCATTCCCTCTGCTCATCAAGTGGAGTGGGAGGGGGAGTGGAGGGAGCGGGTGCAGAGTGGCGAGCCGTGCACGGGCTGGCTGAATAAACTCCATTGAGTACAAACTTGTCTTTTCTCTGCGGGGAGTCTAGCCTCGGGGTAAAAAATAAATGTGTTTATGGGAAAACATTTTCCTAAATCTTTTATCTCCCACCAGGAATGTTTGAGATTAGTGGATTACTTCATTTCTAGACTGGTGATGGTGGTGACGGAGAATTATGATATTTAATGTCTGACTGTATTGTTTCTACCATTGTTGATTAAAGTTTTCTGTATCAGGTCTTGGCCGCCTATGTGTGCTATATGTGTGCTTCTGACTTCTGGGTCTTGGTTTCAACCTGAATTTTCCTCTCAAACTTCACAGACTCTCGGGGAGTTCTCAGTAGACCTTGCTCTGGGCACGTCTTGGTCTTAGTTTTGGTCGTTGTGAGCAATGGCTGATCAAGTAGCCTGGGGATGAAGCCATGTCCTCTGCTCTGTGAGGACTTGTGAATAGATCCAGGCCCGGCGGATGTGTCGTCCTCCCCTCAAGGGTTCCTGGCTCCGAGGATCAGCTGTAAGGGTATGCCAGCCACTCCCACTCGCTGGCACTCCCAGCCGGCTGCGCGGTCTGTCAGCTTTGCTAAACAGAGCAGAGGGCAGCATGATAGACCTCGCCTGTGGGTGGCCAGACTCCCCCCAGACTGTGTCTCTGTGTCTACATGCTCAACGGTAGTAAGCTTCGCTGTGATAAGATTAAGTTGGTTTTTGGTTGGCGGTAAAGGTGCCATCTTCATCGGTGCTTCCGACTCAGCCAGGGCTTGAAGGGATCATCTACGGCCGCCTGAGAAGTGATCTTACACGGCCCCGGTGCGCTTCTCCTCAGATTTCCTTCTCTCCTTGGAGAAAGGGGATCTTGCTTATGTATCTTTATTTTTTCAGATAATATCTTTGAGATAGTTCATGCTGGCCTCAAACTTCGTACACAGCCCAGACTAGTTAGCTGACTCACAGGTTGTCGGATTACAGGATATGCCACCATGCCCAATCTGCTTTTTTATTAATAGTAAAAATACTTTTGGGAGCCTGGAGAGATGGCTCTGTGGTTAGGAATACCTAGTACTCTTCCAGAGGACCTGAGTTTGGGTCCAAATTTTGTCTTAACTACCTTGAGTTTCCTTTGGGCCTGACACTGGACAGCTGATTTTGCTGTGTCAGTGAGCACTGGGTTCAATAAGAGACCCTGTCTTGAAAAATAAGGTGGTATGTGTGTGTGTGTGTGTGTGTGTGTTAAGGTGTGCATGTGCACACATGCATACATCTGGAGGCCTGCCAGAGGCACACTTCAGGTGTCTTCTATCACCTTAACACACACACACACACACACACACACACATACACACACACACACATACTTTGCCTAATATAGAGATGACTTCTTAGTGAAATTATACTTTCAGATAAAGAGAAAACATAAAAGGTCATGAAAGGTAGAAAAGAAAGTAAAACATTCTTAGAGTCTCACTGTGTTGACCAGGTATCAACAACAATCATGTCTTACAAAAATCATTTTGGTAGGTACTTCAGCAAACTGGCATTGTGTGGTGTGTGTGTGTGTGTGTGTGTGTGTGTGTGTGTGTGTGAGAGAGAGAGAGAGAGACAGAGACAGAGACAGAGACAGAGACAGAGAGACACAGAGAGAAAGACAGAGACAGAGAGACACAGAAAGACAGAGAGACACAGAGAGAGACAGAGAGGGAGAGAGACACAGAGACAGAGAGAGAGAGACAGAGATTTACGTGTCTGTGTTGAGTGTGTGCCACACGTATTCAGGTGCCCGTGGAGACTGGCCGAGGTTGTTAGAATCCTCTGGGCTTCAGGCATAATGAGCCACCTGGTGTGGGGTCTGGGAACTGAGCTCAGTTCAGGTTTAGTGTGAGTAATACAGGCAGCTAGCGTCTCACGGGTCATCTTTTATCTTTACTTTTTGCTTCAGGGAGTCTAAGCAGTCTCCCTCTCTGCTCTGCCTTTTCCTTACTGGCCAGTGCTTGCATCACCAGGTAGGAAGTGCCTAAAGGGTCCCTAACCCCGACAGCAGCCTCTCCCCGTGACTGATCTGATGTAAGTTTCCTGTGGAAAGGCTGCTCAGTCCTTTCTCTGCTTTAATTGTCTGACTCCTGCTCTTCAGCTATAGGCTACGAGGACTTGGCTTCCAGTTAACTCGCACTGTGCGGGGTCGTCATTCCAAAGCCGTTAGTGTTTCCTGCAGCTTCCTGCAGAGGGTTGCTGTGCCCTCTGCCAGCCCTCAGACAGCAGGCTGCTTCTTGCCTGGCTTGTGCTGACTTCACTGTGCTGGTGTAGCTCAAGAGAGTCCAATCCAGAATGGAGTTCAAATTGCTTTGCAGTGTTAATTATATATCCAGATGGCACGCCTTGTATTTTTCCGTCTCTTTTTAGAGATACCTTTTCCTGTGGGTCTTATTGTGCCATATTGTCTTCTTAAATACCAGGGAAGCCGCAGGCATAATGAGCCTGTACTTGATTAGGACTCTTGGAGTCGGCGGTAAAGCCGTTTCCTCCGTGTAGATCGCGTACTGATTGGGAAGCCAGCTGATCTGAATTTTATTTCTGGCTTTCCTGTTTGACTCAGTGTGACCTTGGGTAACTCGCCAGAGGGCCAAGGTGAATTTAATGAAAAACCAATGGAAAAGGCAAAGGCTCTGAGCCCACAGCTGGCTTTGGCTAGGTGCTGTCTTCTTGACAGAACTCTCCAGCTTGGGTGAAGAAATTACAGCTGGAGGCATCATGACGCAGGCAGGGAAGGCGTGCTTGGTTTTTAAATACTGCTGTTTGAGCTACTGACTGGAGTTCATTCAAAAGTCATTAACTGTGTTTTGATTTGTATAGGGACGGGATTTCCCGCAAGCGCTGGAATAGGAAGAAGGAGAGATTGCCCTCCCTGCCTCTCGGTTTCAGACCTGCCACTCGGCAGTCCTCCCGTGCCCTTCAGGTTCATACTCAGGGCTCTACCTGTGGGATGGCGAGGCAGGGAGCTAACTGAGCCTGGTCTCTACACGCGTGTTAGCTGACCACCTAGAAAACCGAGGACAAGGGTAGTGTTTGACCTATCCCAGAGAGATCTTTTAAAAAAAATTGTGTGTGTGTGTGTGTGTGTGTGTGTGTGTGTGTGTGTTTTCCTGGCAACTTAGCTCAAGTCCTCAGCACACACTCCTAATGCCAAGTCAGCTCTCTAGCCCCAGGGAGGATTCTTAAAACTGTCTGCTCACCGCTGTTTCTTACCCAAGACAATTTTAGGCAACCCCAGGTATCTAGATGTATGAAATAGACATATAAATCAATTATGTACTGATAATAATAAAGTCATTTTAAAATAATTCTGTGGTATACATTTAATAATTTCATCACTTATTGACTGCAAAACAAATATACCTACTAACAAAATGCATATATGTATTTATTCATAGGGAACTGAATCTGGGCTGAGTAGGCAGTACTGCAGGATGCGGACGGGGCATCTTCAGCACTAGCATCAGTGCTGAGATGTCCACTCCGCATTGATGGGGAACAAAGCCGCAGACGTCTGTTTGGGGCCATTTCAGAACTTGCTGGAAATTCTGTCTGAATCCAAAGCCAAAATGCATTTAAGGTTTTTGTGTGTGTGTGTGTGTGTGTGTGTGTGTGCGCGTGAACTCAGTAACTCAAGCAACAAAATTTAAAATTAAGCATTCTAACCCAACCCAGCCCAAAGACATAGCACCCAAAGCCCTACATGCTGAAAATATTTAAAGTTCTTGTTTTATATAAATTAAGGCATCATAGTTTTGTAAATACTGGAAACTTTGTGCAACATATTGGGGTACATGGGAGAGGAGAAGGATCCTGGAAAGGGCGCTGGAGAGATGGCTCTGTGGGTAAAAACACTGAGTGCTCTTCCAGAGGACCTGGGTTTGGTTCCCAGCGCTCACCTGGCAGCTCCCAACCTCCTCTAACTCCAGCCTCTGGCCCCTGAGGCCACCAGCACACACATGGTACATGTGCATAGACACAGGCAAAATACCCACACGGGGAAAGTCACATGAAACGGAGAGACATCAAGAACATCGTAATGTGTACATGTCAAGGGTGAGCCTGTGTGTCAGGCAGTGAGCGCTGGCTAGCATTTCAGGGCACATCAGATTGCATGCTGCGGAGCGTGCCTGCTGCAGCGTGTGCAGAGCAGGAGATGCCGTGACGCTGGGCGCTGCAGCACAGGTGAGCAGCCCCGTCCCGAGCCACAGCCACAGGTCCTAAGAAGCTGCGTCCCCGGGGAATAAGAGAAAGTCTCCCTGAGGAGTGACATTTGGCCGTGGAGATGAGAAGGTGCAGGGTGGCGCCCTCGCCATACCTGCCTCATCCATACCCTTGGCCAGAAAACAGGCGGGAGCTAAAGGCAGCCAGAAGGTGTTTGACTCACAACCCTCAACGTTTCTTGACCCCAAAGCTCTGAACCTGTTGCCGGACACCTGATCACACTGTGAATCCCGAGATTGTGTCATTCACTGGGAAAAACCTAGTTCTAGTTCAGCCTTAGCACTCCTTTAACCCGAGAGCTCTCTGTTTATTGTCAACAGGATTAAATAAAGCCGACAGCCATAGGTCAAGAGGCAGAACAGGCAAACAGTTGATTGGAAGTGAACGTAGGATTCTTAAGAAAACCATAGAGAGCAAGAGTCAGGAGGACTAATCGACCCACAGGAAGCAGAAGGGGAGGGGCATTCAGCTTAAAGGAGTTTTGAGAACAACATGAACCTGGCCTGGGGGCTCGTTCTCCAGGGACCGTGGACGGACCCTGAGGAGGAGAGCAGAAGGGACCCTGCAGATAGATCCCTTACGCTCCCGACGTTGATGAGTCGGGATCCGTCCCCTGCCTTCAGTCATCCCGGTGTGCTTTGGACAAGCATGCCTGGCTTCTGCTGGCTTCTGACTGTTTATCCAGACTGCGGCTCCGGAGCCACGCGTAGGTGGACTCCTGGCTCTACCACTCTGCAGCTGCCTGGCCTTGGGGAGGACCCCGAGCCTCCCGAGCCTGTGTTTCTACTACAGCGCGGCAGTAGTGCGAGCAGTGCTAACCGCAGAGAGTGACTAGGCCAACGAGATGGAACAGCCCCCGGAAGGGCTTAGGGTGTGTGATCGGGTTGCTGTCAAAGACCTCCTCTTCAGGACGGGCGCTGCACCTCCATCAGCCCTCTGGCAGCCAGGGCTCCCCTGGGCATCAGACTGACCTTGGAGTCAGGGGCGGACTTTCTACCCCTTTCTTCACATGTTTGTCTAGTGTCTTGTAGCCAGATCCCACCAGGATGGACCCGGTTCTAAGCCAGTCAGCCTTCCTGCTTACCACAGCAAAGGAGCCACACAGTGGGATTACTGAGTTGTTCCAGGGAAGAGAATGTAGAAGCTTTGGGGATGGATCTTGTGCTTGGGTCCTGTCATTTGTGGTGGGTCTGAGGGGCTGATTTTGGAGTTCGATTGGATACTAACAGAGATAGGATTTGGTATGTCTTAAACGACCTCTGAAGACTGGCTCCAGATGAGCTGCCATTGTTAACAGTGGGTATTTAATATGCACATTCAGTGAGTGGCACAGTGACCTCATTTTTATCTGCTTAGACAAAGTCAAATGACAAGGCAAAGACAAGGCCTTGCCTTGTCTCGGTTCCTCTTGCTTGGGCTCAGTAACCTTGTCTAACTGGGTGCTTTCCGGTTGAGTGTGTAAGAGGGCCAGGCCATGTCCAAATGTCAGGGCTCTTGGTTTTGTCTTTGGTTTTCTTTTTCTACTCACCTTTTATTTCAGCTATTTTTCTCCCAACATGGAGTCCTAAGTGAGCATGTTCACTCATTCCACAAAGCACTCTATCGTCCACACTTCGGTAGGAGCCCTTCCTGGAGGAACTCCAGTAGAGTCAGTGAGCAAGAAGCAGGGTGTGTCGTCACCCGGCCATTCTGCTGGTCCCTGTGCCTGGTTTGGCTTTCCACGGAGACTCCTGTGTCTGGGTTTTCCTCAGGACAGGAAGTTCCTCCTGCTGAGGACTACAGTGAATATTTAAAGTGGATTCCTTTCTGGATCTGTCGTCTCTCTCCTTGTGTATTCCAACGCTTGGACCCAAGTCCACCCTCAGAGTCCCCAGCCTCTGCTCTGGTGCCCAGCCTCTGCATGGCTAGTCCATGGGTGATTTCCCAGTGTGCTTCCTGTTATAATACACTGCTCAAAAGAAACTTAGGGAGGAAAGGGTTTATTTCATCTTACAACTCTTGGGTCACACTCCGTCACTGAGGGAAGTCAGGCTAGGAACTCCAAGCAGACAGGAACCTGGAGACAGACAGGAACCTGGAGGCAGGAACTGAAACAGGCCTTGGAGGAGTGCTGCTCCCTGGCTTGTTCCAAGGTTAGACCACATGCCCACAGGTGGCAATACCCCCAATGGGCTAGCTCCTAATCACCATTAATCAAGAACATGTCCCACTGACTTGCCTACAGGTAAGTCTCTCCAATTGGCATTCCCTCTTCCCAGGTGACTCTAGTTTGTGTTAAGTTCATAAAAACAAACCGAATACCCCTAACCAACATGGTAACAGGGGCCGACTGTGATGTCTTGCCTACTCTTTTTTTTTTTTTTTTTTTTTTTTTGGTTTTTTCGAGATAGGGTTTCTCTGTGTAGTTCGGGCTGTCCTGGAACTCACTTTGTAGACCAGGCTGGCCTTGAACTCAGAAATCCGCCTGCCTCTGCCTCCCAAGTACTGGGATTAAAGGCGTGCGCCACCACCGCCCGGCGTCTTGCCTACTCTTATTACAGTCTTCTCAAAAGAACCCTTTAATTTGCAAGAAAGAAACGTTTTTCAATTTTTAAAAACTTTTGTGCATATACCTGTGTGTACACATGCACGTGTGTGTGTGTGTGTGTGTGTGTGTGTGTGTGTGTGTGTGTTGTGGGGGTTGTGTATGCTATGCATGCCCAGGTGCTCCTCAAGGCCAGAAGAGATCATCTGACCCCCTGGAGGTAGAGTTACAGGTGACTATGACAACCCAATTTAATAGGTCCCCATATCAAAGGACTCTTAACTACTGAGCCATCTCTCCAACCCGAAAAGGACATTGTAATTAGGCACAGATTTTGACACTGATTGCATTTTCTGACTGGCTTTACTGTTTGGGTTCATTTTATCCAAGGGAAACGTTAAAGAAGGCATCCTGGGAAGTTTTCTTACAGGTCACTGTCCACACCAACAGTTCTCTATCTGTGGGTCAAAACCCCTTAGGGGGTCACATATCAATTATTCTGTATGTCAGATATTTACATTATGATTCATAACAGTAGCAAAATTACAGTTATGAAGTAGGAATGAAATCATTTTATAGTTGTGGGTCACTACAACGTGAGGAACTGTATTAAAGGGTCCAGCATCCGGGAGGGTGAGGACCACTGGTCTTCACAGAGCTGTGGCATGAGAGCAGCAACCACTAGGTGGCAGCACCTAACTTGAAGACTGGGTCAGCAAAAATCCACTTCCATATTTAAATTTTAGGGAAGATGAACGGACTCTGCAGAAACCATCTAGTCCGTTTCCTGCTGTCAAGCTGCAGAGCCTTGTTTGTTTTGCCTGAGTTGTGTATTTATTCCATTTATAACAATTACTGGGGAAAATGAAACCCACTCTAGTAATAACTCAGCCTCATTGTTGTCAATCTGGAGAGTTTTCTTAAACCACCTTACTTGCTAAATAATGAGTTCACTTGTGTGTTTTCCTCAGGTGAGATGTGACTGAATCCAGAAAAATATTTCTGGCACTTTCTGAGCTGGTGGACACTGGTATGTTGTCTGTGAGTTGCTTGCCCTCCAAGAAACTTTACTCCCTCCCGTCAACCTTCATCCTTTAATATTCTTCCCAGCATTGCTTGTCCGGTTACTCCTGGTTGGCACATACAGCCCTTCACTTAAAGAGCCTGGAAGCTTTGCCATCCTCTTAGTGCACATAAGATAACCAGGTCTGTTTCCCACTCAGTAGCTCAGAGCAGCTGGGCCCTCAGAGCACCTGGGCTCTCAGAGCACCTGGACCCTCAGAGCACCTGGGCACTCAGAGCAGCTGGGCCGTCAGAGCACCTGGGAACTTAGAGCACCTGGGCCCTTAGAGCACCTGGGCCCTCAGAGCACCTGGGCCCTCAGAGCACCTGGGCACTCAAAGCACCTGGGAACTTAGAGCACCTGGGCACTCAGAGCACCTGGGCCCTCAGAGCACCTGGGCCCTCAGAGCACCTGGGAACTTAGAGCAGCTGGGCCCTCAGAGCACCTGGGCACTCAGAGCACCTGGGAACTTAGAGCAGCTGGGCCCTCAGAGCACCTGGGCACTCAGAGCACCTGGGAACTTAGAGCAGCTGGGCCCTCAGAGCACCTGGGCCCGCAGGTGGAACTTTCCCTGCTCTTTACCTTAAAACTGGAGCCCGTAATGTGTCAGCCTCCCCTGCTTCCCATAAAACTTCTTCTGCGCTGTTGAACATGGGCAAGCTAAACCATTTAAAGTTGTATTATGTATATTGTTCCTGCAAAAATGGAGGCAAGGTCGGGTAATTTGCCATGATGAAGGACAATAAAGAATTAGTGTCTGATGCATCAGTGTCAGACCCAGGCATAGCCCCTCCCCTCCCTTTCCTGTATCTTCATTCTCTTGTTGTGATATTGCATGTGTTGTATCCTTGTTGCTCTGTAGCCATGGTGGCTACAGTTTATAACAGTTCTGTGTTAGAAAATCCGGGTGCCCTAGTCATCCACTGGCATATGTCCACCCTACTTACAGACCCTGGTTTATGACTTACCAGCCATGCAGAGGTTGATCTGATTCTCAGAACTGCTGCTCCCTCACCCGTTAGTGTTGCTGAGGGAGATCCTGGGGGTGTTTGAGGGCGTGACACCTCTGGCATGGGGTCTCATATTTGCTAGTTTCTCAGTGGGTTCGTCCAAGAGCAGGGCCTCAGTAGAGTCATGGCCCAGATGGTCTGGAAAAGCTGTGGTATCAGATCTTCCAGCCATCTGTTCCTGAAGACAGTGTGCATGTGGGCACATGAGAGAGAAACACTAAGCTAGGGAAAGGCCAGGCAGAAAAAAACTGTCTAGTGGGCTTCAGGATCCTTACTGTTCACACGTCTAGCATCCAGGCATACGTGCATCTCACCCACTCTAGAGAGCAGACAGCCGCAGGCAAGGTCACAGATGTGAGGAGCATGGACAGCCTGTGCATCGTCACATGGCCATCAGTGACAGGAAACCACCTTTCCACAGCATCTAGACGCTCGTACCATCCAGTTCAGTGTCTTGATGTCATTGTTCTGGAAAATCCTCTTGGGCTGTGTCTCTGTGGCAATTCTCCAATGCCTGGGCATCAGCATTTACATAGTTGGTTTTACAACTGTTTTGCTCACGTTGGAATCTAATGCTGGCTCTTCCATCAAGCCGCCAGCTCACACCGCTGCCTGAGCCCTGGTTCCGCATCTGCGAGCTGAGGGCCAGGCTCCACGGGGGTCCCTTTCAGGTCTAACTTGCTCTGACACAGTTTCTTCCCCCCTGACTCCTTTGGTGATTCCTGGAGGGAAGGAAATAGTAACCCTGCATAGAGGCTATTGCTGATAGACATTCTGGTTTAGGATCAGACTTGGGCAGCAAAAATGCAGAACCGTCAAGACATTAGCATCCAAAATACACAGACCTAAAGGGTTCGGGGATGGTAACAGAAGGGGCTTACAGAGAATGCTCCTGGGTTGAGCATCACGGCATCATCGTCCCTGCGAGAACAAGCAAGGGAGGTTGAGACAAGGACATCGTTATTAAAAGGTCCATGCAAAAAGCCTGGCCTCAGCAGCAGAGCTGGTCTGCAAACTGGAGGAGATCCACTGTGGCCTCCTGCTTCCTGCAGGTATCCTGAGGCCGTGTCAGCCTTGTCATGCTCTGGTTATTATGACTCAATACATTATTCTTTCTAGGACGAGGGCTGTGCAGTAGGCCTGCAATCCCAGCTCTCTAGAGGCTGAGACAGGAGCTTTATGAGTCCAAGGCTAGCCTGGGCTACATAGTTCTAGGGCCACCTCAGTGTGATATGGAGACTCCCTTGCCCAAGCTAGCTGGTTTGGTTTTTTGACACGTTCAACCAGAGTCCTGACCAAAAGAACAGAAATACTATGATTTTGACATATTGCATTTTCAAAAGACTCCCCCACCTCAACCTGATAATTGAACACAACAGAAAAGCCAGAAAGGCTCAATAGTGTATATTTCCTCTTGTTTTTGGTTCTAGGTTTTACATATTTATTATCATGTATGTATGACATGGAAGTAGAAACGTAACTCTAGAGAAACTATAAAGAAGCTAAAGAGAAAAGGGACGGATGAAAAAGACAGGAGGGTGTGTTCAACATTCAGTATATATGTGTGAAAACGTAGAGTAAATAAAACTGAAAAGGATAACTGTGTGTGTTAACACTAATGGGGAGGGGGGAGGAAGGAACAGAAGGAGGTGGGGGAGGGGCTGGTGGTGAAAGACCAAGGACTGGATGAAGAACAGCAGCTTCCCGGAGTGTGCGGAGGGGACGGGGCAGTTGGTGGGCACTGCAGCCCCTCCAGCCTCAGGCTTCACAGCCGGAAGCAGATTGGAGACTGAAGCCCATTGGACCGTGGCTAGCTGTGTCCTAACTGCTCTAGACCACGTCCTCTGTGATCTGCCTCACAGGACCAGGTCCCGTCTTTATTACTCGGCTATCAGCCGTCCCTCACAGCTTCGTGCCCCCCAGCAATCCCCCTTGTGGTCAGAACATAAAATCTCATGACCTGAGGTCTAAATCTCTTCTTCAGAGCGAAACCTCACATTTTCCAGCCATCCATCAGCTGATGAAGACCGCGCTTCTTTGCTTTTGAAACTGCCCTAAGATCTACCTGCATATCCTATGGAAGGTAGGTAGCATCAGTGCAGACATGGCGCTAGGCCTGACATGGCTAGGCGCAGTGTGGGAAGACTAGCACCCTCCAGCTGAGTACAAGACCGGCTCCCCTGCCGGGCACTCTTGCACATGAAAACAATAACAACAAAATCCCAGATTTCTTTTCTTCAAAAATTAAAAAACAAAACAAAACAAAACCCACAAGCATACCATATGTAATTATACCATTGTATTCTTTAGTTAAACTTTTATTTGTGTGTGAGTGTGTATGTCTGTGTGTCTGCGGAGGCTCAGAAGAGGCAGCAAATATCCTGGAGCTGGAGTCACAGGTAGTTGTGATTCACCTCATAGAATAATACTAGGAACCAAACTCAGTCCTCTGAAAGAACAGCCAGTGCTCTTAACTGCTGAGCCATCTCTCCAGCTCCTGTGGTTGCTATGGTTGCATTTTTAAGCTTAAACAAAGGCTTTTATGTTGGCTCAAATTTATTTTTGTTTACACAAAAGAATGGTTATGGTAGCACAGCACGTGGGTAAGTCACTGGGGATATACCAGCCTCCAGAAAGGGAGATGTTGAATATCTTATAATCCATATATGACATGGTCTTGTATGCTTATGGAAATGATCTTCCTGAGGAATATTTGATGTCATGGCAGCATGCTTGTGGTATAATGTTAGGGAAAATGAGGAGCTCGAACTATATGTAAGAGAAGGTCCAAACTCCATCCACAAGAGAAGGGAGAGAGTGTCCCTATTAATTTTTCTCTGATTTGGATTAACTCACAATTCCATCTTCAAGAAATACTTAGTCCTACTGCTCCACCACAGCCATCTTTCATGCCTTTGTGTCATACAGAAATTGGTACACCAAATAGGACATAAAAGTGGTTGTACCATAGGCAGTGGAGAATGCCCTGCATTTGAGGTCAGAGTAACCCAGAACTGCCTGAAAGTGTTATTGAGTGATTATTCCGCTCCATTACAGTGTATTACCTGGAAAGACACCCAGGCTGAAAGCCTCTTTAGGGATCACATCAGGGGCTTCAAAGTCAGTGGTCGTTCTCTGAGTATGTTCAAAAGCCTAGGGTTTCACCTCCAAATCAAAGAGATTCGTTTGTCTTTCACCATTTGATAGTCTTGGTGCTGGAGACTGAGAAATGGTCCTGTAAGGTCTAGTGTCTGGTGAGGGTCTGCACCCAGATTCTCCGTGCATGATTGCTAAAAGGACAAACTAGCCTCTGTCTCCTATAAGGACACTGATGTCATTCATGAATACTCTTCATGATCTCATGACCTCCCCAACCTCATAGGGAAGTAAGTTTTCAACATAGAAAATTGGGGATGACACTAATATTTAGGCCAAAAAGAACATTTTTGCCCTGATTCTAATCACTTGCCCAGCAGTTCAAAGTCTGCGCTCCAGTGTATGATTTCAACCAAGACCTGTAACCTAGGCTACCGTCTTCCCATCTACAAAATGGGACTTACTTTCTGTGAGGGTTCTAGTAGCTGTTTGGCCTCTGGAGAGAAGTGTGGTACAAACAAGACACTCTAGAATTCTGCTGCCAGAGAAGACAAGTGCATTAGAGTAAAGCTCTTTCATCTTACAAGCTAAGTGCCTGGAGAGAGCCTCAGATGGGAATTAGGCTCCGACAGCACAATGTGAAAAATAAGAAAGATGTGAGAAAGAGGAGGATGGGGTTTCTGACAAATGGAGATGCGTGCAGACTCCGCAGACACCCCCTGTGTTGATGACAGTGGAAGAACGATCTGTTTACATGCCATGCAAACATTCTTTGTCCTCAGCAAGCTGTTTATTTTCATGGAGTTCTTAAAGACAGAAGATATCCACATGTCTGCATAGCATCCATCATGGAAAGGCTAAGCCAGCGACCTTAATACTGCTTGAAGGCTGAGGCTGAAGTTATATAACGGGGCTTCCAGGAGGGGAGTGTGTTAGAATCTAAGGATGCTTAATGGCAAATGTTTTAAAGGCGTAGCTCTTCTTTCCTTTTTCCTTTCCTTTCCTTTCCTTTTTCCTTTCCTTTCCTTTCCTTTCCTTTCCTTTCCTTTCCTTTCCTTTCCTTTCCTTTCCTTTCCTTTTTCCTTTCCTTTCCTTTCCTTTCCTTTCCTTTCCTTTCCTTTCCTTTCCTTTCCTTTCCTTTCCTTTCCTTTCCTTTCCTTTCCTTTTTCCTTTCCTTTCCTTTCCTTTCCTTTCCTTTCCTTTCCTTTCCTTTCCTTTCCTTTTTCCTTTCCTTTCCTTTCCTTTCCTTTCCTTTCCTTTCCTTTCCTTTCCTTTCCTTTCCTTTCCTTTCCTTTCCTTTTTCCTTTCCTTTCCTTTCCTTTCCTTTCCTTTCCTTTCCTTTCCTTTCCTTTCCTTTTTCCTTTCCTTTCCTTTTTCCTTTCCTTTCCTTTCCTTTCCTTTCCTTTCCTTTCCTTTCCTTTCCTTTCCTTTCCTTTCCTTTTTCCTTTCCTTTCCTTTCCTTTCCTTTCCTTTCCTTTCCTTTCCTTTCCTTTCCTTTCCTTTCCTTTCCTTTTTCCTTTCCTTTCCTTTCCTTTCCTTTCCTTTCCTTTCCTTTCCTTTCCTTTCCTTTCCTTTCCTTTCCTTTCCTTTCCTTTCCTTTCCTTTCCTTTTTCCTTTCCTTTCCTTTCCTTTCCTTTCCTTTCCTTTCCTTTCCTTTCCTTTCCTTTGTTTCCTTTTCTCTTCTCTTCTCTTCTCTTCTCTTCTCTTCTCTTCTCTTCTCTTCTCTTATCTTATCTTCTCTTCTTTTCCTTCCTTCCTTCCTTCCTTCCTTCCTTCCTTTCTTTCTTTCTTTTTCTTCAGAGTTCCTCTTTGTAGCCCTAGAACTTTCTGTAAATACCAGACTGGCCTTGAACTCAGAGATCCTCCTGCTTCTGTTCCCTGGGTCCTGGGATTAAAGGCATGTGCCACAATGTCTGACAGCAAATCGTTTCCTGGCATGAAATTGCTACCCTAGCAACTGGTGTTCTTGTCCAGCAACATATTATAGATTAAAATGACGACCACCCAAGACACTGTATTCAACTTATTTAAGAGATAGTAAATCACTCTCAGATTTTACTCAATTCTATAGTTTGATGATTTCCTCTAAAGTCCATGTGTCAAAAGCTTAATCTGCAACAGTGATGGGGGCGCACCTCAAGGGAGGTAGTCAGGTCACTAGGTTAAAGCGTCTGTCACTATATTCAGGTCACTAGGTTAAAGCATGTCACTATATTCAGGTCACTAGGTTAAAGCGTGTGTCACTGTAAAAGGGCTTTTGAGAATGGGTTCACTCTTCCTGCTTTCCTTTATGTGAGGGAGGCAGCAAAAAAAGTTGCTAACAGTTTCATCAGAGTTTGCTAACATCTTTGCCTTTGTAACTGTGAAAAACAAAGACCTGTATTTAAGACCCAGTCGGCCTCAGGCGTTTGCTCTATCAGCACAGAGCAGACCATAGAAGTCATGGTCTGATTTTATCAGCATGTTGAGGTATCAGACTCAAAGAGGCCAAGGCCATTGAAAGAAATTTTAAAAATCAACACGAGTCAAGAGAAGAAGATGTGATGTGGTGCATGTGAATTTGTGGCCTTTATTTCCATTTTCTGGGGACAGAAGGGATGGTACAGGCTAGAGGGACAAGCTAAGGACTTAGAGCAAAGACAGAATTCGGAAGTTTGAACTGAGGTAGGAAAGTGGCCTCTGGTTGGTATCTGGCCCTTTGGTGATTTTGGATAGGAGAGGTGTTGTCTGACTGTACGGCAGTTAAAAGGCTGACTGAAATGGGGCATTGACATTACTCAGTTTGCTCATGGAAGGTTAAGTTCAGGGAAGCCTTTGCTGTCCCAGGAATCAGCTTTGGGAAGGGCAGTCTCTCTGGCCAGCAAGCCAGGATATCAAAGCCCTATCAAATATAGAAAACAAAAAGCATGGTTGGTGGTTCAGTCTCTGTGAGTGAGCCCCATGGGCCCAGGTGAGTTGACTCTAGGTCTTCCTGCGCTGTCCTTGACCCCTCCGGCTCCCTCAGTTCTTCCCCCCCCCCACACACACTCTTCCGCGTGTCTCCTGGACTGTGCCTAATGTTTGGCTGTGTGGCTCTATATCAATCAGCTTCTGGATGAAGCCTCTCAGGAGAGTTATGCTAGGCCCTGTCTGCAAACATAGCAGAGGATCATTAAGACTGTCAGGGTTGGGCTCTCTCCCATGGGCTTGGTCTCAAGTTGGGCCAGGTATGGCTTGACCTCAATCTCTGCTCTATCTTTATCCCTGCCCATCTTGTAGGCAAGACAAATTTTGGGTTGCAAGTTTTATGGGTGGGTTGGTGTTCCCCTCCCTCCACTGGAAGTCCCACCTGGTTACATGAAGTGGCCTCTTCAGTCTCCATATCCCCTAGGGTCATCCCTATAGTCTCCCAGGAGGCTTCCCCATCCCAGGTCTCCAGCTAGTCCCAAAGATGCCCCCCACACACCAATTTCTGTTCTCTCTCCCAACCCTCTCCCATGCCCCAGCTCTCCCCACACTGATCCTCATTCACGGTCCCCTCCCCAGCTCCTCTCTCACCCAGTTACCTCAATCCATCCACCTCTGATGTCTTATTTATTTCCCCTCCAGAGTGAGATTCAAGCATCTTCCTTGGGCCCTTCCTGCTACTTAGCTTCTTTGGGTCTATGGATTGTAGCATGGGTATCCTGTACTTTATGGCTAATATCGGCTTATAAGTGAGAACATACCATGCATGTCTTTTGGGGCTGGGTTACCTCACTCAGGATAATATTTCCTAGTTCCATCCATTTGTCTGCAAATTTCATGATGTCTTTGTTTTTAATATCTGAGTAGCAGTCCATTGTGTAAATGTCCACATTTTCTTTATCGGTTCTTTGGTTGAGGGACATCTAGGTTGTTTCTAGTTTCTGACTATTATAAATAAAGCTGTTATGAACATAGTTGAGCAAGTGTCTTTGTAGTATGATGGAGTATCTTTTGGGTGTATGACCAGGAGTGGGATAGTTGGGTCTTGAGGTAGAACTATTCTCAACTTTCTGAGAAACTGCCAAATTGATTTCCAAAGGAACACATGAAGTCCTTATTTACTTGTCAATAGGTGTAGAATCTCTTCTAAGTACCATCTGTCAATTAAAAAGCCAGTGACCAATGAGCTGAGGCAGGAAATAGGAGGTGGGACATTGGCAGGAAGAAAGAGTATTCTGGGAAATATTGAGATAAAAGGCCGGGCGTGGTGGCGCACGCCTGTAATCCCAGGACTTGGGAGGCAGAGGCAGGCGGATTTCTGAGTTTGAGGCCAGCGTGGTCTACAGAGTGAGTTCCAGGACAGCCAGGACTACATAGAGAAACCCTGTCTCAAAAAAAAAAATCCAAAAAAAAGAGAGATAAAAGAAAAGAGTGACAAGATGAGAGACAATTCAGGAGATGACTGAAGAGACCGAGGTAAATCAACAGATAGAGGAATTTGGAGAAACACTGAGGAGATGAGAAAAAATAGAGACCAGGTGGGGACTGAAGAAGAGGTAACTAACTAACCAGTGGTATTTAGAAAATAAGCTGAAGTTCATGGCCTAGGCATTTCATAATAACTAATTAGTCTCAAAGTCATCATTCCAGGAGCTGAGGCTGGAAAAAAATACCTTAAAATTTAAAAATGATTTTTATAAGTGGACTACCAGGAAACTTGCCCGAATTGTTTTCTTGGCTTACCATTCTTGGCTTTTTGCGCACAAAACCCATATTCTGATAGGCATACTTCAATTAGTAAGAATAGTTAGAATAAGCAGAAGCCAAAAGGCAAGGCTAACACACGCAGGACTTTCCCAGAACCATGGGCTTTGATGGATCAGGTTATTGTTCTCATTTCGGCAGGTATTGGGGGTCTGAGTGCTGGACTCTCGGGTCAGGACGGTGACCTCTAACATGGCCTCTAAAGGCCTGGGGTCCTTTACTGTAGGTCATTACACAGAAAATGATGGTTAGTGGTGACCACATTCAAGAATACTAGAGAAGTTACTGATAAACGTGGTCTTCCATTCCTCCTCAGGGTATGGGTCCTGGGACCCTTGGTGGGTTCCGGAAACAGATCAAAGGCAGCCTGACCACCATCAGCTGGAACATGTTTCTTGCTCATGTCTGCAGTCTACAAGCTTGATGTCCTTTTCTCCTCTGCTGCACATACTGCATACTGCGACGGTTGCTTGTCATTGAGAAACAAGAGAAAAATTACCGTGAACATGTATAGGGTTATATTTTTCAAAGCCTACTTTACTAAGTGTACTTAAGTGCTTTATCCTCCCTTCTAGCCCACCACCCATCAGAGGTCGTGGAAAGGAAAGGCTAATAGGGCAAAGGAGAATGTGGACCTGATTAGAAATAGTTCTTTGGGACGATTCCAATCTGTGTTGCCAGGATATCAGTAGTTCAGTCCATGGAAATCAGCAGTGGTAGCTAGATCCACTAGCAAACAACATACACGAATCAGCAATGGCAGCTCAATCCAGAAGAAACCACAAGGTTCCATCAATTGGCCTGAGTCTGCAGAAGTGGCAAGAAGCCCCAAAACATCACTGGAGTTCTTCGTCGCATTTCTCTCTACAAAGTTACAACAATGACCAGCAAAGACTGACAAGGTGAACCAATACCACACAGCATCCTCTACTGTCTGTTGGGTTTTATTTAGACCCTTTCCAAACATCACGTGTTCTCTCAAGCATCCGCTCTGGTAAAACATCACATGCCCATTTTCCAGGCGGCTTCTAGAAAAACACATGTCTGTTCTTAGAAAAACATCTTCCCATGTGTCTGCTTCAGCAAAAGCATCCTCTCATAAGACAGTTTCCAGGAAAACATCACATGACACAACTGAGTCTCCAAAGGAACCAGAAATTTCCACTTTAAACTTCTTTCCCTTCCTTGTGATTTCATAGATGGGAGTCACATTCCTTCCATCCACTTTACCTGTGACCATTTCCCTCTTCCTTACGGAAACATTGGGAGTCTTCCACCTTTTCCTTGAGGCTGTTTAGAGCTTCTTTTTGGCTGTACTTTCGGGTTACTATTATTGTAATGTAGAAGTCCTTTGAACAATGTGGTAGCTCACACCCATGATCCCAGCACTTGGAAGATAAAGATGGAAGTATGAGAGCTCAAGGCCATGCTCAACTACACAATGAGTTTCAAACCAGTTCTGGCTACATGAGATCTGCACACGTGTGTGTGGGCACACACACACACATGCACATGCACACACACATGCACATACAGAGACACATACACACATGCATACATGCTCACACATGCACTCACAGGTGCACACACAAGAATGCATCCAGAGCATACACACACACACACACACACACACACACACACACAAATAAAAAATTGCTTAAACAAAAATGCTGTGATACTGTGAATGAATCTTCTAACCAGGACATCTACTAGATGAGTTACACGTAGGTGGCCTATATGGTGGGGATTCAGTCACACATCCCTGTCAAGGCAGAGCAGGGCATTCATTATAAGGCTTCCTTGGCCACCTCGGGAATGTTGACACTTTAAAATTCATGAATTATTTGTGAAATATTTTATCTAGTTCCAAATATTCCATCTTACTATTTCCCATACTGCAGTTGTCTGCACATTATGGAGCACATGGGAATCACAGATAACGGGGTGATGGAAGACCACTTTGCAACACAAGATGTTTTAGTTGGACTCCAGAAAGAAATGCCTGCTGCAGCTTTAGACATAGAGAATTGATGGCCAGAGGAAACCTTCTAATCGCTTGGATAATTTCAACAACAAAGAAGCAGGCTAGTGCTGAGGCAGCCCGCTAGGGCGGGGGTGCAGCAGACGGCACCCTTGTGGATCTCCTCCGGGGTACACCCATGCTTGTCCTTAGGTAAGCATTTTTTCAAGAGACTGCTTCATCCCTTATCTCCCTAACAAGCTCATGACCTTGTACATAGTAGACTCCAAAGGAAGGTTATTCAGAGTGAATAAGCAGATGAGTGCTGTCTTCCTGAGCCCCCTACCCCCTTCCTTTTCTCACCTCTAAGTACCTTCCCACCCAGGGCAACCCAGAAGATCTCTGCCAGCTCGGCCATTGGTGTTCCCCGCTCAGCTTGTGTTGTTGTCAAACCACGTGGCTTTTCTGTGGAAATGCGTATTTTAAAAATCATACTCGGAGATGATTTCTTTACTGATGGGATAGTGATCACTAGTCTCTCACCAATGATCTCCCCTCACCCTGGCCAGGCAGTCACATCATCACGCAGTCGTCAAGCAGTCCCGTTGTTACGCAGTCCCACTGTTACGCAGTTACGTCCTCATGTGATCACGTCATTACTCAGTCACAGCAAGCAAATGAAAGCTTAGAATGTGGTAAGCCCAAGGTCGAAAAGTTAATAGTGATAAAAGTCTACCTCTTCCCAGAGCCCAGCACCTGTGATCGTTCCCATGCAGGAATATCTATACACACCAAGAGTGGAATGAGAAGAACCCAGGCACATAAATCTCCAAGGGACTTGTAAGCTCTGTGCACTGGAATCACAGAGACATACATTGATGTGTGAAGAGCTAAATGTTCTACCTACAATGAACTCAGACCCGGGTTGTAAAGATACCACAGTGCTTAAGAGAGTTTGCTCCTTGTTCAGAGGACTAGAGTTCCACTCCAGCACCCACACCAGGCACTAGGGTATCCAACACCTTCTTTTTGGTATGTGCACGCCATCCTAAACTACACAATAAGTTTCAAACCAGTTCTGGCTACATGAGATCTGCACACGTGTATGGGCAGGCACACACACACACACACACACACACACACACACACACACACACAATGTCCTTTATTTAAAAAAACAAAAACAAAAACAAACCTGCCGTGGTGTCCCAAAGCTCATGCCTGTCTCCTGTCTCCTGCTTACAGCCTGCAGGGTGCAAAGTGGCCCCCGTTGTCTACTAGGGTACACATTGCTGGGTTCCAGAAGCTTCAGTGGCACTCAGGCCCTGTACCTGCTCTTCATCTGTTCAAAGAGTTAATTTTCATCCCCTTTCTGGCTTCCGAGCACCTGGGAGTGGAGCTGTCCGTCATCAGCGCATGCTGACAAGCCATTTCCCCTTCTTCCTTTGCGGTTTGCCCTTACCTTAAATCATTCACAGCCCCCTCCTCCCCTCTGGGGAGATTTTGATCAGACCCAGCTCAAAGAGGACGAAGGCTCTAGTGTGTTTTAGCTGCTATATCAGAACTGGCAATACTTCAACTCAAGGTGCACGGTGCCCAGGGCCTTCTATGATGCGTTCTCCCCATGAATCTCCTCCCTTCCCCCCAGACACGAGGTTTCTTTTTATAGAAAGTAGTCAGTTCTCTCTCTAAAGGTGTGGTGTCTTTCATTGGGAGAGGAGGCTATATTCATTTTCTTGGTTCCAGTAACACCGAGGCAATCTTCAGTTGAAGTTTGGTTATGACAAAGTCTGAGAATATTATCTCATTATTCCTCAGAGTGGGCAGTGGCGAGGGGAAACGGCGATACAGGCTGATTGGGGTCCTACTCATCTCTTCCTTGTAGCAGAATGGAAAGACAGAAGCTAAGGAAACACGAGAAGGAAAAGAAGCCCCTTGCCCTGGGATCTAGTTTGCCCGTCTCACTGAGAGTTCAACACAACTAAGAAGGCCAAAATTGCTCACAGAGATAATGTGTGATTTTTAATGTGCCTTCATAATGACATCTCAAGCAAGGATGTGGAGGGCAACAAGTGACCTGTGCTTCTGTGGGCAAACTGTGTGTAATCTTGAGTCTTACCATGTTAGTGCTCCTCTCTCTAGCCTAAATCCAGTGTGCCCCATAAAGCCACCTAACAATTCCATTCACAAAGGAAATTTTTAAGATTTTTTTTTTTAAAGTAAGAGGCTGGAGAAATGGTTCAGGGGTTAAGAGCACTGAATGATCTTCCGGAGGACCCAGATTGGACTCTCAACATCCACCTGGCTCACAACCATCTGTGATTCCAGTTTCAGGGCATCTAACACCCTCTTCTTCTGCTCTCCTGGGCACTACATGAATGTGGTACACAGACATTCATGCAGGCAAGACACCAATGCACATAAAAGGAAGTATAAAGAAATAAGCAAGCCAGCTCGTATATTTTTTTTTTAAAAGGTTTTTTTTTTTTGTTTTTTTGTTTTTTGTTTTTTTGTTTTTTTTTTGTTTGTTTTTTTGTTTTTGCTTAGTCTTTCAACCTTATAAATGACACCCTCCAAGGAATGTGACTCAGGAAGCCACAGGAGTATGCATGGCCTCTTCCGGTAATTCGGTCTGAATGCTTAATAAACTCACTGGCTCTGCTTCACCCGGGTCACTGTGGAGACATGACAGGAAGGGGACTACTTCTCAGGCTGCCGGGGGCTGTTGGGCTGTGTCTCTTACCTTTTACTGGTACCACCACTGCCATCTCCCATGGTTGAGGGTTGATGTGGCAGGAGGGACTGGCACTTGGAGCACCCACTTTGCAAAGATAACCTACTCCGGGCATATTTTCATCAGACATTGACAATCTCTGAGGATAAGGTCTGTGCTCTGGGCATTATGGTTAGGAATCTGGACCCGAAGCCAGGCAACTTGGGTTTCAGTCTTGTCTGTAGCAATCGCTAGCTGCTTGGGTGGCTTCTCTCCACCCTAGTTTCTTCATCAGTCAAATAACATCTTCTCCAAAGCTGCAAAGAGTACTCAGGACATAGTATCTAACACCAGGCCGCGGGCCTGGCAGACTCCATGAGTATCAGAATGGATGACAATATTCTGTCACGTGCTTGTAATAACCCCATTGTGGCATCCTTACCAGAAGTGCTGAAGTAAGAAGAGACCAAATGAAAATGGTAGCTAGGCCAAAGGTTGACAAAGAAGGAAGGAATAAAGTGTGCTGTGTGCGCTTCTTGTAACGGTATCCTGTTTAGGCATTTCTGAGTGCAGTCCTGTGTACTGAGTTGGGCCTGGGGAAGAGCCTGGCTCGCAGGCTCTGTGTGCTAATCCTTTTTGTAAGCACCAGTGCACGCACTAGGGGGCGCAAGCTGCTCTCAGTTGGTTCTGAGATGCCAGATCTTGAGCCCAGAGCTCTTCAGCTTTGATTGCTCCGCCCGCCTCTGGGGATTTAATAGCTGAGCATCTCAACTGTGGCTCGTGCTCTCCCGTGTTATCTACTTATGCCTACATCTAACACTGAAGGTTCCCTGTGTCCTCCCTCATGTGATTCCAAGCGTTAATATCAGACCGTGGCTACATAAAACTTGAGTCTAGTCATCAGAGAGGAGTCGCCTGGTTGGCACCCACATATCAGACATGTTACACATCTTCACTTCAACGGGCATCTAATGTCACGTGTCTGCACGTATCAATGTATCCTGTGGGGTCAAGCACTTTTAAAAAGTCCATATTCATCTCTCCCTGTGCAATGCCTTGTTTCTCCTATTCCACGGGGCTTTCAGCTTCCTGGGCTCCTTCTGCTTTCCCATAATTGTCATGTCTAGAATATTTAATTCATCACTTCTCAGCCTTTGGGCTGAGATCAAGTATAGAATATTTAATTCACACAATGCCAGGCACACTTCAATGCTTGGAAGTTCAAGAAAGAAAAGGAGAGATTGTCCCCGTCTCAGTTTACTCTCGTGCGACCGTGCGACCTCTCAGCTATACACCAGTCTTTCTCGCATCCCCAAGGTCCTCTAGGAGAGGAAGAATGTATCTCAACTTCTGTCTCTGTGGTGTGTGTGTGTGTGTGTGTGTGTGTGTGTGTGTGTGTGTGTGTTGCCTGTTTGTGCTTAATTGGAAGCCAGAGGTCAACACTGGGTGTCTTCCTCTGCTGCTACCTACTTCATTTTTCCTTTTTGAGACAGGCTCTCCCAGTGAACCTGGGGTTTGCCACTTCTGCAGGCTGACTGGCCAGTGAGCTCCCAGGATCCACCAGTCTCTGCTCTGCAGCAGCCGAGCTGCAGGGGTGCGCTGCTGTGCCTGCTTTTACACGGAAGCTGGGCACTCAGACTTGGGTTCTTGTGCTTTCATGACCGGCATGTCACTCACCGAGACACCTCCCCAGCTCCCTTCTCGACCTTTCATCCCCTCTTCCCTAATCGTACCGAGCAGATAGCCAATAAGTGTGGTCACAATGCCCATTTATCAAGTGGGTAGAATTAGAAAAGAGAAAGTCATCCTGAGTGAAGTAGCCCAGACCCAGAAAGCCAGATATGGTCTGTGCTCACTTTTAATGGATATTCGCTGTAAAGTGAGGGATAACCGTGCTGTAATCCATAGACCCAGAGAGGCTGAGTAACAAGGAGAGCTCTATGGGCGTGGGAAGGGGAAATAGAATAGCTATTGTGGGTGGACTAGGGGCAGGTTGGGATGGGAACAGGGAGGACGGAGGGAAAGAATACTGGGAAAGAGGACTGGAATGGGGAAGGGCATCACAGGGACAAGGTTGAAACCTAGAGCAATGAAACCCCTAGGAATCTATGAGGACCTGACCCTAGCTAAGACACCTAGTAATGAGAAATACGGAGCCTGAACTTTGCATCTCCAGTGGAGGGATGGGGACACCAACCCAGCCACAAAAAACTCCAACCTTCAATTTGACCTGTCTGCAAGATGTGCTGGGGTAAAGGTGCCACAGAAATTGTGGGAGTGGCCAACCAGTTTGAGACCCATGCCATAGGAGGTAGTCCTCCCCTGACACGGCCCAGAGGGCCAGGACCCTGAGGCTGGAGAACCCAGAGACCTAGAATAGAACCAAATATGGCTGAAAAAAAAAAGGCCAAGGAAATGAAATGATTTCTAATGGCATTCTGCTATACTTAGAGCCTAGCATAATCATCCTCAGAGAGGCTCCCTCCAGCCACTGATGGAAACGGATGCAGAGACCAACAACCTTAGGCAGAACTTCCTGAATCCTGCAGAAGAGGGGGAGGAAGGACTATAGGATCCAGAGGGGTCAAGGGCACCAAAGAAAGGTCATAAAATCAACTAACCGGGGTACACAGGGGCTCACAGAGACTGAACTGAAATCAGAGAATCGCGTGGGTCTGACCTAGGCCCTCTGCATAGACATTACAGGTGTGCAGCTTGGCCTTCTTGTGGGACTCCTAACAGTGGGAGCAGGGCCTGTCTCTGACTCTGCTTGCATTTGGGACCCCTTTTCTCCTACTGGGTTGCCTTGTCCAGCCTTAATATGAGGGAGGGGCCTCATACCTCAGCTTGATATGCCACGGTAGGTTGATATCCCCGGCAGGCCTGCCCTTTTCTAAAGGGAAATGGAGGAGGAGTGGATTGTGGGAGGGGTAGTGGTGGGGAGGGACTGGGAGGAGAAGAGGGAGGGGGAAAGGCAGACGCTCATTCCTGTTTTGCTTAAGAAACAGAGATTTATTGCAAGTAGTGTGACAACTGGCGCTGGGGCAATTTCTGGATGTCAGCAGGTTAAAGTTACCTGTGTTCCTGTTACCCCTGCCTGGCTCTCTCTCTCCCCCCCTACACACACACACGTAAAAGGGTGGATCTCACTGTGTAACCCAGGTTGCTCGCAGACTCCTGCCCAACCCCAGCCTCGGACTCCTGAATGCGGAGATTATAAGCAGACACCATGACAAACGTTCTCATTTTTCTACCTCTGCTCCTCCACCATGGGCTCATTCAGTCCCCATTCCCCAACCTAAGTTTGGATTGGCCTAGCTAATTCCCATTTCTTTCATTGGATAGCCTTCTTCTTGTCTGGCTTTCTTCCAGACGACACCCAGTCTATGGCCAGCTCACTTACGTTAGGTGCCTTAGGTGCACGTTAACGAGCGGCAGGTCTGCCCACAAGGCTGCCTGGCCTGCAGCTTTGAAGGATAAAGCGGGAGGAGCTGGAAGAGCACTTGGAGGCGATAGTGAAGGAAGCAACAGGACTACGGAACACAGCAGAGGATCCTCGGAAAGAGGGCGACTGCGCACTGCACTGTCAGGTAGAGGCACGGCCTGGAGCCCCGGGGAGGACTCCGTGGTGTGCTAGAGCACCCGTGAGGCTGAGAGCTCCATCATAGGCACTGGCAAAGACTAAAGCATTCCTGCCTGGTGGGCACTTTCCCATAACCTCTTCCTCGACCTGTCCCGTGCCCCGCACACACGCTAACTCACTTGACCTTCCATGATGTTACATTTGAGTTGCCAGGCTTGGCAAACTCACGTCAGGATGAATGTCCACGTGCCACCTGGGCCACCACGAGCCCAACAAAAGGACTCGTTTATCTGAAATCCAAGCCTAACAGCGAGTGTGGCAGCCCTGTGTACCCCCATTTTACAGATGAGGGCCGAAAGGCTCGGGGACGGCTGGTACACAGCGGGGAGCTGGATGGGACGAAGCCAACTAGCTTGAGAGTCTGTGTTCTGGTCAATTGTGTCACACTTCTGCCTTTAAGCCTGCGTCAGTGGCAGGGATGGACGGGGACACACACACACACACACACACACACACACACACACACCAATGAAGAAATCCCACCATTTTCCTCTATGCTTGTCAATATCTTTCAAAAAAATAAAAATCTAAGAGTGAATGAATTGGAAACTTAAGGGTTCTTTGGAAAGCCAGTTGTGTTGGATGGTGTTTTGCTGGGGCAAACACGTGAAGGAGTGTTTTCCGGAAGTGGGCACGGGTGAAGGGCTAAGGCAGACCTGTGAGGAAGGTTTAGCTGAAGCAGATACAAGTGAAAGGATTCTGCTAATGCAAGCACGTGAAAGGACCCGTGACGGAGGATTCTTTGCTAACAACACGCGTGTATCAGTCTGCCTTATGTTGCACAGCTGAGCCACGTTTGTCATGACTCTGTAGAGAGAATGCACACACACACACACAAAAAAAAAAACAAAAACAAAAACAAAACACTTCTGGTGGGGTGGCAAGGCTTCTTACCACTTCCAAGGACTCAAGCTGATTGGCAGAGTGATGTCAGTTGAGGCAAGACATGTGGTGAGAAAAGACCCCCGGAGGACACGTGGTGTTTGGGAGGAATATAAACAAGCCCAATGGACTGTGACGAGGCCGAGCTCCGCCTGCTTACAGCGCTCGCTCTGCCCTGCCGCGCTTTCTGGTCTCGCATCTTTGCTAATCTTTGCTTTGCTGAGAGAGGCACAGCCAAGAAACTTCTGGCTTTCCTGCTGGTTCCTCCTACTGATTCATGCCAAGGCTGAGGCCTGGCTGTCCCTACTGGGTCGTGTCACCACTGTTGCTAACCCAACTCTACCAAACTGCACTGCTGGTGTATCCGTGACGTGTTTGCTAGTGGATGGAGCTGCCGCCGCTGGCTAACCTGTGAACTGAACTGCCGATTTCCAGACAACACAGACAGGAGTTGCTCCAAAGAACCTTTCTAAACAGGTTCACGTCCCTGTATCCTTTCTTTTCCACTAGTTCTGCTGGCTAGTGGTCTAAAAGGGAGGTTAAAGTGTTTAAGAACCATCATTGAAAGTAGGCTTTGAAAAAAATCAAAGTTGCAAACAAACTTTCCAAAAGTCTGTAACTAGAGTCTAGAGAAGAGACAGAAATAGCAGCAGAAATTTGAACAGGAGAAAGTTAATATGAAGACACATTGTCAACGTTACTCAAAGTGCCCTTGCCTAACAAGAGGGAAGAGAGAACGAGGAGCAGATATCTCATTCACGGATCAGAGTGGCCATCACCTGGCCTAAAAGACAGTAACAGGAAGGTACTTGGAAACCTGGGCCCTCCCAGTTGTCACAGGAGCACAGAGCCTGCCCTGCTAGTGCCCGGGACTCCGGCTGGAGGCCACCATTGTGAAGGGGCTCTGGACAGTCTGCCAGTGCTGCACAAGGTAGCTGAGATAACTGTTTGCTGATGGCCTCGCCTCCGCCCAGGAAACTGAAAACCAGAGAAAGCCCTCTTGTTTCCCCAGCCTTGCTGTGTCCCTTCCATGTCCCCTATTGCTATGACCCAGCACTGAGTCAGCTGGCAAAGGGGGAAACTCTGTGGTCTTTACGGTCAGCTCTAATATCACAAAGCAGGCAAAGGTGGCGGGTTTGGAGTGGGAAGACGGTGAGTGGCTAACTGGCACAAACAGGAAATTCATTCTTCAGTCCGAGGATGGATAGAAGCCCAAACGTTATCACATAACTCCACCTACCCGCCCCCCCCACACACACACACAAATGAAAGGTTTGGGTGAACACATCCCTCTGAGTAGAGTTACAAGCTATAGTCTGCCCTTGGGGTGTTGATTGGGCAAGGCAAGACCACAGAAAGCCCACTGTGGGGAAGTACTCAAAAGGCCAAATGATTCCCAGGTGAGCGGGTGTTCAGTATGGAGTTAATCGAGCTGAGAAGCTCAGTGAGGAGAAACTGAGTCAAAAAAAAATCAAGCCCAGATAGCTAAGGCACTGAGGAGCCCCCTTCATTAAGACTTGAAAGTGATAGACATGCACTACACAAAATGGCACTTACGCCCCGGAGCCCTTGACATTTGAGACGGTAAGAGTGATGTGTGAAGAGGCAGGGGCAGGGGGTGATGAACTGTGAAGATCCTTTCTGCTGCCAGAGGGGATGCGATCTAAAGGGGTGATGGATAGATAGTCCAGGAGGAGCAGAGGGAGTCAAGTCTTGGGTCTCTTGTCTTCAGTCATGAGAGTGCATCATCCTTCACAGGCAGCTCTTGCTCCTCCTCCTCCTCCTCCTCCTCCTCCTCCTCCTCCTCCTCCTCCTCCTCCTCCTTTTAATTCTCAGAGCCATGACTTTCTCACCTCCACAGCAGCCTCTCTAATTGCACAGTGTCCTCTCGGATTTGCTCTCTCGACAATCATGTCTGTCCTGCAAACCTGCTGACTCTCAGCCTTGCTGGGGAAATTGAACACATCATTCTCTGGTAACGCTGATGTTGCCGAGGTCAGTCCAAGGGGCCGTTCTTCTACACTGGACATATGCCTCACCCTCTTGTCTACCTTCACAATGGTGTCTCCTAGTAGTTATAAAACATTCACCTACCAGCCCACGCTGGTCTGTGCTGATTGCCTCGAACCCTAAGCCATCCAGTAGTTATGAAAATAACTTGTGCCTATAGCTCATAGCTTTTCCTCCATCCTCTTCCTTACAGAATGTGACTTTTTTCAAATGTCTTAGTGTGTTTTATATTCAAACACATCTGTAAGAGTAATAGAGTTAAAAAAATAAATTAGGAACACAATGAGCTGTGAAGTCTCTTCACTGTCAGAAGATGAGGGATAGAGTCCTGGGGATGGATATATATGTATATATTCAACTCTGGGGTCTCTTGATATATACATGCTATACCATAGGAAATTTATACTACATAGACTATAGCATGCCGAAGGGTATAGCAGATTCTCTGGGTTTAAATCTATCACTTACCAGGATGTTGTTTTGCTTCTCCTAGGAACATAAACAATCTCTATCCACCCCATACAGGGCACTGATAACTGATGTAACTATTGCATCCAAGTTCAGCTTGGTGAACCCATGAGCTTGTGTGATTGCTGAAAGAGGCTGGAGGAGGGTTTAGGTAAGTCAGTATAAGTGACTATAGAAGAGTCGCATCACTGGGAAGTCCTCTCACAGCATCCGTGCCAGCCTCATTGAAGATGGGGCATGCAGTCTCACCTTCAGTTAACCCCCCCCTGCTGGGTACTCTAGCACCCCCAGTGATCACATGAAGCTGAAGGGCAGGAGGGAGAAAAAATAACCCGGAGAAGTAATAGTTAAAAGTTCCCCTCCCTCAATCAGATTCACAGCTTCTAAGAATCTCAACAGATCTCAGTTAGTATGGGCTCAGGGGCCATGACCTCAAGGCACAACACGTCAAATTTCTGAAGGTAAATGACAGAATGGGAGAAACAACCAGAGCAAGGGTGCCTTGACTCACTGGAACCATGGGCAACAGTGGCCTCGTGAGAGGCCACTCAAGCCAGAAGCACTAGCACTCTCTAAAACACCAGACTGGAGAAAGAAAAACTCTTTCAAAAACAAAAGCAAAGAGAGCTGCTGGACAAGAGAAAAAGTGTAGCCATCTAAAATGGTGTCTGCTGAGATGTGGCATGACTTATGTGTGGGTGTCCTACATACTCCAAAACCAGAGAAAAAAATGACCAAATAGTAAATTTTGTGAACCCCGCCCCAGGACACAAAGGAGACAAAAAGAAATCAAAAGACATCCCAAGGCTTTGAGTCAGAAGTCTTCCTAGCATTAAAATGTCTGTACTGCCTTGTAAAAATCAATTGTGTTTTCTTGTACTAAACATACTTCCCCAGCGGGAAATGAAGGGACCCCATTTCCATCAATACCAAAAAGAACAAACTACCTAGGAAAGAATTGACTACGGAGGCGAGAGACCTGTGTGCTCAAAACCACAACACATTGATGAAATGTTATGAGAGCTACACACATAAACAAAGATATCCCATGTCTTTGGGTCAGAAAAGTCTGGGTACTATTAAGGAGCCCAGATTACCCAAAGCAATTTATAGAGTCCGAATCTTCTTCAAAAATCCCTGTGGCAATGTTCAACAAAATTGGGGGTTGGGGGGATTCCTATAGGATCACAAAGGACTCTGCATAGTAAAAATAATTTTGAGAAAGAAAAAGCTAGAAGCTATACAGATTTAAAGTAATAAAAACAGCATGTTATTGACATAAAGACAGACTTACAGACCCATAGAACAGAACCCAGAGCCCAGAAATGAGCCGCTACCATCACGTTCAGCTACACAGAGGAGCCAGGAATGCAGGTGAGAAAGGGTGGTCTCTTCAGCAACCAATGCTGGTAAATTGGGTGTCCACATGTGGAAAACCAGAGTTAGACACCACCTTCTCCTTAGAAAACATCACTCAGAGTGGACAGCAGAATTCTAAACATGAAATCTGGTGCCGTCGAACCCGTGAAAGGGAGCTTACGGGCCCAGGATGCCCACGGGCCCAGGATGCCCACGGGCCCAGGATGCCCACGGGCCCAGGATGCTCCAGTAGATTTCTTGGCTTGAGCTCAGGAGCAGACAATGGAAGCGGCGATGAGCAGGAACTGATCGCCAGGTGGAAAGGGCTGCCTGTGGGACGGGAGGGAACATTCTCAAACCTTCTATCAGATGAAGGCCTAATGCCCACAACACACGAGGAGGACCTTCACCCACTAAGAAAAATCCCAAATAATCGAATCACAAACTGAGCAGAGTTGGGCTGGAGGGAGGGCTCAGCGGTTAACCTAACAGTGCTGGCTGCTCTCCTGGAGGACCTGGGGTGGATTCAGAGCACCCACACAGTAGCTCACAACTGTCTCTAACTTGAACTCCAGGGGATTCCATGCCCTCTTTTGGCCTCTGTGAACATGTATGTGTGGTTCACATGTGTACAGGAGGCAGGCGAGACACTTACATGCATAAAACGAAAATATAAATGAACAGAAGATTTTTTGTAAAGGTAAGTTCTCACTATATAGTCTTGGTACTCGCTATGTACCAGGATGGCTTACTCTCTAGTGCTGGGATTAAAGACATGTGCCACCACATCCAGTCTGATGAGGGAAACTTAATAGATACACACACACACACACACACACACACACACACACACACACGATACACACAAGAATATATAAGTATATATATATATATATATATATATGTATGTATGTATATATGTGTGCGTGTATATATAACAAATGGATTTTGAAAAGTATATGAAAGCCAGGCGGTGGTGGTGCACGCCTGTAATCCCAGCACTCTGGGAGGCAGAGCCAGGCAGATTTCTGAGTTTGAGGCCAACCTGGTCTACAGAGTGAGTTCGAGGACAGCCAGGGCTATACAGAGAAACCCTGTTTCGGAAAAACTAAATCCAAAAAAAACAAAAACAAACAAACAAACAAAAAGTACATGAAAAGACCCTTAATGTCACTAACAGGAAAAGTGCAAATAAAACTGACCATGTGCCGTCACCTTGTGCTCTTTTAGATGAGTATTATCTTTAAAGATGTTACTGGCTGCCAGTGAGGCCGAGGAGACGCCAGTGAGAATGTAAAAATGTGTGGCTGCTATGGAAAGCAGTGGAAAGGCTCCTTAAAAAAATCAAATAGAAATGACACGTGCAGCAATCCCATTCCTAGGCCCTGACGGAGCGAGATGACGTTGGGATGTCTGTAAGGTGTTAGTCCCCTCATGTCCTCTGCAGCACCGTTCACAACACCTCAGCTACGGAGAGAAAGATAAATACCCATTGGTGGATGAACAGGAGAAGAACATGCGAGAGGCTCTGTGCGGGCGAATAGTATTCAGCCTTTAAAAGGAAGGACTTTCTGGGGCTGGAGAGACTGCTCAGTCAGTGTCATAGTAGCACGGTTAGTAATAAATAGATGAATAAATGAATAACCGCCTGTATGTTAGTTCCAGGGAGGTGAAAACAAGAGGGTGGCTGGGGCTTGCTGGCCAGCCAAGCTAGACAAACCAGTAAGCTCCAAGTCCAGTGAGAAACCTCGGAAAACAATATGGAGAGTGATAGAGAAAGATACCCAACCTCTGGCCTCCTTACACACATACACACACACACACACACACACACACACATATACACAATACACACATGCACATATACACACATACATACATACATACATACACACATACATACACACAAAATACACACATACACACTTGCATACACACATGCACATATACACACACATACACACATGCACATATACACACATACATACATACACACATACACACATACATACACACAAAATACACACATACACACTTGCATACACACATGCACATATACACACACATACACACATACACAATACACACATGCACACATGCATACACATGCGTACACACATGCACATATACACACATACACCCACACATACACCCATATGTACACACGCATATACAGACATACACACACATACATACATACACACACATACATGCACATATGCAATACACACATGCACACATGCATACACATGCATACACACATGCACATATACACACATACACACATATACCCACACATACACACATATACCCATACATACACACATACACATGAATACACACACATACACATATACATACACATACACACATATACACATATGCACATACACACACACACACACACACACACACACACACACAGGAAAACTACCATATGACTAGGAATGAACCCTGTAGAATTTATGCTAAATGAGCTGTGGCCTAGTTACTGAAACACAAGACGGCACACATACAGGAGTATTTTCTAGAAGAAATAAAATCAAATACCCAGAAGCAGATGACAGGGTGGCTTACGTGATGGCTGCCGAGGCCGCAGGGTAGAGGGGGAGGCCTCTGCTCAGCAGACACAAAGTTTCATCTTCACAAGGTGACCGACTACTAGGGAGCAGCTACACACTGCTGTGCCTGAGCCAACAGCTCTACGGTGCACACTTCAAAAGTTGTTCAGGCTGAGTCAGGCATGGTGTTGCAGTTGAAAGACTGAGACAGGAGGATTACACCTTTGAGGGTACCCTAGGCTACAGCGTAAGAGCCTGTCTCAAACAAAATAAGAGAAAGCAAACAACAATAACCTTAACAACATAGATCTTCTGTTATCTTATCCTAGTAGAAGGGGGAAAAGATAGTTAAGACAAGGCGCTTCTCAGGGTCCCTCCAACCCACTGCCAATCGATATATGCTAAAAGAACTTTAAAGTGAAATTCTTCAGGGGAAAGAAAAGTGATAACAAATGTAAATTTGAATCTATAAAAAGAATGACTACTGAAGATAGAATCTATGTGGGTAAGTATAAAAGATAGCTTCTTTCATCTTTAAAATTTTTGTATGGACGATTGACTAAAGCAAAGCTGTAAACATAGCACAGGGTCTACAAACGGGGCACCGGTCTGTAGACACTAACAGGAAGTAAGGAGGGACAGGCAGGATCTGCTAGGCACTCTTTATGTCACAGGAGAAGAAGTAAAATTTCATATAAGGATGGGAATGAAACAGAATTCTAAAAATGATTCCGTTGTGCAGGATGCAACTGTGTCCAAAGGGAACGAAGGACAGACGGTCAAACCCAAGCTGGTGACAAGGTGGTGAGCTGGAACTGAGAGCAATTAAAATAGAAGGTGACATCTCAGCTGCCCAGTTAGAACCCAGGCAGAGGCTGTTAGCATGCATAAACAAAGCAAGACCTGACTCTACCATGTCTAGGACATCTACTTACGCTTAAGGCAGAGATAGGTGAAGGTGGACAGGCCATATTATACACATAGTACTGATGGCAGTTTGAAAGGCAGGCTGACTATAACAATAATAGACAATGGATGTGTCAGACCTGGGAATGTTATCAAGGAGAGGGAGAGGCATTTCACAGAGATAAAGGAGCTCCCGAGGAAGACAGAAGAATCCTGAATGGATATGAGCTAAAAAGAGGGCAAAGTGCAGGAACCAGCGTTTGACAGAAGGAAACTGAGATGGGCAAGTGCAGTCACAGGGACTATCTCTGCCCCCCCCACTTGTGGGTGGAACAACTAGAAAATAGCATAAGCCCGCAGCAGACTCCCAACAACCATGACCTAGTTGATATTTATAGAACATCCCATACAACGAGACTATAACGAACACTGTTTTCAAACCTGCACAAAGCCTTCACCAAAACGGACTATGAACTGGGCCATAAGATTAATTGGCAATAAAGTCAAAGTAACTGGAGTTAAATAGAATATGTTCTTTGGTCACGACAGAAAAACAAAAAACAAAAAACAAAAACAACCCATAAATATTCTGAGAAAAATCTCCAAAGAGTTGAAAATTAATTTCTCTAAACCAATGGCCAAAAAGAGATAGAAAAGAATTAGAAAATACTTTAAAATTAGTGCAAAGATGTGTGTGCTAACATTTGTGAACTATAACTTAAAAGGGCGCCCAGAGAAGCATTATTTAATTGATCATAATTTAGAAAATCTTAAATTAATAATCCAATTTTCTATCTTGCAAGACTACAAAAGAAAGCAAATTAAAATTACTCAGAAAGAAAGGGAAAGAATGAGGCCAAAGCCCGCATCAAATACATGGAAAACAGACGAGAAAGAGAGAAGTCCCAACAGAAAGAAGAGAAACTTTCCTAATGAGCTCCAGCGGAGAAGCCTCCATCCAGCTAGCTTGGCAGGCAACGAGACACAAGCCACCAATGTCAAGGATGAAAGAGGCAGAACTCCGGATAACCCTGGAATATTATTAAAAAAAAAAAATCATGGCAATGTATTTGAAAGCTTAAAGGAAATGAAAAGTTGCCCTACAAAAGCATAAATGTGCAAAGCCCACTGTGATGGTTGGTTTGTCCACATGATACATCTGGGAAGAGGCATCCTCAGTGGAGCAATCGCCTCCGTCAGATTGTCCCGTGGGCGTGTCCGGGGGCATTTTCTTGAGTGCCAATTGCCACTGTGGGTGGTGCCCCCTCTGGTAAGGTGGGCTTGGGGAACGGTAGATGATAAGACAGAGCAAGCACAGGGTGAGCAGGGCTTCTCCACGGGCTCTGCTTCAGTTCCTGCCTTGGCTTCTTTGACTTATGACTGTAACCTGTAGGCTAACATGACTCCCCTCCCCATGTTGCCTCTGGTCATGGGGTTTCATGCCAGCAAGAGAAAGCCAACTGAGATGCCCATTCCAGAACTTATCATTCACACTTACAGCGTTAAAACTTCCCTACAAACTTCAGACCCAGGTGCCTTCAAATGGACAAATCCTGTCAAATATTTAAAGTAGAAACAGTAGCTGCACTATACGAACACTTTCTAAATGAAGAGAAGGTGTGCTTCCTGTCTGTCTGGGGTTTCTTATACCATGGTCGGAAGCAACTTGGGGAGGAAGGGGTTTATTTCAGCCTACGACTCTGGGGTCACAGTTCATCACTGAGAGAAGTCAGAGCAAGAAATCAGTACAGGAACCTGGAGGCAGGAAGTGAAGCAGAGGCTTCTGCTTATTGGCTTGTTCTCTACGGATCGCCCTATTTCTTTCTTTCTTTCTTTCTTTCTTTCTTTCTTTCTTTCTTTCTTTCTTTCTTTTTATATGACCCAGGATCATCTGCCCTGGGACACTACTGCATGCAATGTACTGGGCCCTTCCAAATTAAATGTTAATTAAGAAAATGCCTGTCTTAGTTAGGGTTTCCACTGCTGTGAAGAGGCACCATGACCACAGTAACTCTTGCAAAGGGAGACATTTATTGGTAGCTAGCTCTCAGTTCAGAGGGTTTGCCCATTGTCATCGTGACCTGGCATGACTTGTTGCCATGCCAGGTATGATGGCACATGGGCTAACATGGCGCTGGAGAAGGAGCCAGGAGTCCCACATCGTGATTGGCAGGCAGCAGGAAGAAAGAATGACACCGGGCCTGTCTGAAGCCTCACAGCCTACCCGCAGTGACACACTTCCTTCAACAAGCCACACCTACCTTGGCGAGGCCACACCTCCTAATCGTGCTACTCCTTATGAGTGTTCTGGGAACTATGAGTACAGGGAACTACAGTTTCCTACAGACTTGCCTAGAGGCAGTCTGATGGAGCCATTTTCTCAACTGAGGTTTTCCTTCTCAGCTAACTCTAGCTTGTATAGCCTTGACCCGAAAACAAACACCACTGTGGATAGTCCCTGACTCCTTTTAGGAACCCAGCATTATCCTGATGCCAAAACCTAAGTTATTACTAGAAAGCTGGTGATCAGCGACATTTACTAACATAGATACAAATGGCGGGCGGTGAGATGGACCAGTGGGCAGAGTACCCACCAACAAGCATGAAGACCTGAATTCAGACCCCAGCAGCCATGTATGATCTGGGCGGGGTGAGCATCTGTAACTCTGTGGGTGTTTGGGGTAGACGCAGGCAGAGCCTCAAGCTCATTGGTGGGATGGAGCTTGAGGAAAGTTTGGGTGCCTGTGGGGATGGTTGTGGTTGTGAAAGTGGGGCAGACACACTTATTAAAACTCATTAACTGGCTCTCTTGAAGTGGAAGGTGGGAAAAGAATGGGATAGTTTCAGCAATGAAAAGACACCAACCATGGACATATGTCACAGTGTGCGTGAACCTCACAAAGCCCTGAGCTAAAGGCGCATGAGCATCGACCATGCCGCCATTTTGTTTGCTGAAGTCCTGAAACAGATAGAACTACCTACAGCAGTGGCAGTGGAATGAGAGGCTGAAAGGGTTATGTCAGGGACTTTGGAAAGGTCACGGAACACTTGCCCCTCCCAGGAGGGAGAGGCTAAATTACATTCCTCAGACCACAGGGAGGTCCCTGCGACTAGGGAAGGCCCAGAGACGTTGGCCGCCTACCTCATTCCCTAACAACCAATTAGTTTAAAGATAACACTATCCTGCCAACCACGTCGTGCCTAATGGTGGCTGCCCGGAGGAGTGTAAAAGGCCCAGGAAGCGGGCTGCCTGTGGTCGTTCTCCCCCCTCTTGTGCAGGGTGACCTCAGCTTGCTGGATTAAAATTCTTCTTTCTTTTTGCATCGATTCCTGTCTCCACAGTGTTCACTCAGGGGGTCTCTCCCGTGAGTTAAGGCTCCCCGAGTCTCACAAAGCATACTGCATCCAGCTGTGGCTGGAGTTGCTGACCGTGAGGGGCCTCGGGTCACTCCTGTGGTGAAGGATCTGTTTTGATTGAGTGGGAGTTGCACAGCGGTTTACATTTCCCAAGATCCTTCAGACCACTTGGAGATTTATGGAGTTCATTGTGTACAAATTACACTTCGATAATTCCCTCTTTAAAGTAACAAATGTTTTTCTCTCTGCATGGTTTCTTTAACAGTTTTTGTTTGTAGAGATCAGCAGAAACCTTCCCTTCTCTCAGGCTTTAGAAGTACAGGGTTTAGAGCCAGGTACAGAGGCTCGCTCCAGGCCTGGGGAGGCTGAAGCAGAAGGATGGCAACTTTGAGGTTAGACTGGGCTCTATGGTGAGACTCCCTCTCAAAACAAAACAAAGCAGAACGAAACAAAACAAAACCAAAAAACCCCAACTCATCCAAAGCAAAACAACACTAACAACAACCACAATGAGACCAAACAAAGGATGAGGAAGAAAAGTGGGCGGGGGAGGGGTAGGATGGGGGTAGTGTTCCAAGCAATCCTATAACTTGGCTGAGATCACGTAGTCGGGGCAGAAATTCAGCCTTTTTATTCTAGTCTTCCACATCTGCAAAGCGCTGTTTAGTGTTCTGAACTGAGCCACAGAGCACAGCATCGCAGGGTCTTTTTATAAATAAGCAAACAAGAATATTGTGCTCCTTAACCAAACCAAACCTACCCGTTCCTGAGTCCGTGGCACTCAAACAAAACACAAGAAGATAAAAATATCCTCACAGTGGTCTCTGCAGGCATGGGCTCAGCCTGTAAATTGCAGTCACCGTCCCACCATTTTCTCCAGCCTTTGTTAAATCGTAAAAGCCGCTCAGTAGCAGAGAGCAATTCCAGTGGGCAATTCACAGCTAACCAGCGGAGCTGTGGACGGCTTCCGTGCGGTGGCTGGGCCTGTTAGGCTCACTGAGACAAGAAGCTGCCTGTTGTGGACCCACGTCCGCCCCTGCTCCCATCCCCCCTGCAGTGTGCTAGCCCTCAGCCAGGGCCAGCTCCAGCTCACAGATGCTCCTGCAAGCCAGGTAATGGAAGGGATTGGCTTCTCGGCACAGAGTATCACCTGGCCCTTAATGGACTCCAACTGATATGGAAGGAGCCGAGCTTCCATGAGGTCTGTGCATGTGAAGTAGAATGCCCAGGGGCGCTGCTGTCCGAGGATAACTAGCAACCTTATTTATATTAATAAATTCACCTTTCAGGTCGTTCAGGTCATTTTTGTCGCTGTTCTTGGTTTTCCCACGGAGCACGTGAGAAACACGCACGAACCGTATTCTATCTAGATAATGATACCACGCATGGGCTTAAAAAATTGGTTGGTGTGTGTCAGCTCCTGCTTTGCCTGTTTTCCTGGGGGAAAATTTCCGGAAAGGTCCCGTCTTGAGTTGTCTGACCTCTAGATGGCGCTCTTCGCATTCCATCCGAGGTTTCTGTCTCCACGTGTGCCGGGAAGAGGATGGATGGATGGAAGGAAGGATGGATGACACAGATGCTGAAGGCCACATTCTCCAAGGAGGGTTCTCACCAAGAGAACGGTCTTTCCCTCCCTCCCCCTCCCTCTCTTCCTCCCTTCCCTTCCCTTTTCTCCTTTTCCTCCTCCTCCCCTCTTTTCTTCCTTCCCTCCCTCCTTTGTCCCATCAATGTTATTAAGCACCATTGCACACGCTGCATCGAAACTGCAAGGGCAAGGACGATAAAATCCGGATTCCAGTTCCATCCAACAGCAGAGCTCCCTGTGTGCGGAGATGAGTGCGAGGCAGATTTAAAGCTCTATGATGAAGCAGACAGGAGCCCTGGAAAATGTTACGTTCGGTCTAAGTGAGAAGCAGCCCTGTACGCTGTGCTACAGGGGGAGGCATTGTGGCAAGGAGGAGACGTGACCAGAACTCAGGGATGGAAACATTCTGGCCTCCGAGAGGGATGGGGAAGAGCTGCAGAATTAGAAGCCCCTCCACTGGCATGGCCTTCTCTTCTGTCCCAAGCCTCCCTTCCTTTCTCAGCATAATAAATACCGCCACAATCCATCCAATCAGTTACCCAAGCCACTCCCTCCTGAACACCCGCTTTATTTCCAAGTCTCCCCACTGGTCCATTAGGTCTAGTCTGTGTGGAACTTAACCTCACTCTGGCTGCTTTCCTTGACCCCTCTGCCATCACCCTAGGCAAAGCCCCATGATTTCTCTGCTCCTTGTTCTAACTGCCCTCACCCCATACCCCCATTCCTAGCTTGTTATAGGAAAGGCCTAAACCCCCCCCCCTTCCTAGCTTGTTATAGGGAAGGCCACTCTTCGGCCTCAGCTCTCAGGAGTCCTCTGTAGACCTCTGTTTGTGCTGCTCCCTGGGCCTCAGTTATTCTTTCTCGGGTTACAGCTCGTTTGCCTCCTAGAACGTACCTTTATCGACACTCACCTAGTTGCTTTTCCATTAGCTAGCGCTGTCATTCAAATGCAAGCACATGAAAGGAAGGTCTAGCCTCACCTGCCACTACTCTATCCGGGCCCTCACACTCTCATCTGACTTAGAAATGCAGCGAGTGTGGCTGTCTGCAAGGCCTCCCTCTTCTGCTCTCCTCCACACCACTGCAGGATTTCTACGCAAACAGGTGCTTTGTGTCTGTGGCACTGCGGGCTCTGGGAGTCTAGAGCGCCGCCCCTGGGAAGGGAAAACCAGTAGAGAGTCAGAGATCCTGTCAGACTTCTTCAGCTCACCTCAAAGTCTGCCTGGGCTCTCCCTGTTTCCTCTGTGGGACTGCTTAGAGTAAAATAAACAAGCGTCACACAGAAAGGGACATATCACCTGTCTCCCAAATGGTACTCACTTCCTATACCCCAAAGAAGCACGTTCCAAGCAAACCCTGCCCCTGGCCCTTCTCAGTGGGGCCAGAACTTTCACTCAGGAGCAGTACAAAGCTCGAGACTTCCATGGCACCAAAAGGCAGAGTTTACATTCATAATCCTCCAGAGACCACCAAGTGTTACCCAGTGTTATAGAACTGGGTGAGCCCTGACTGTCATCTAGCATAACCACCCATATGTTTGCAGTCATATTGGGAGATTTCTCTGGGCATAATATATGCACATTGTCAAGAGAGAGCTGGGTCTGGGCTCCATTATTTAAATGCCTTTTGAGTGGAGAGAAGGTTAACCTGCCTGTCTAGAGATGAGTTAAAATCACAGCTGACATTCAGTGTCCTACATAATATGACTCTGGCTTGTATTTATAGACTCATCGGCTTCCCACAAGCAGATGTATATTCCGTCTTCCTCCTTCCTTCCTCCATGCTTTTCCATTTCCAAACCCTTGTCCTTTGGCCCCTTTCTCCAGACTCTGATAGTCTAGTTGGTACCGAGGTTATTGGCTATTACCTGATCGCATAGTCATTTATGTCTCCCATCTATCTCCTGCTTTAATTAGAGTATGTTATCTGAGGGAAACTCCTTTCTGTCCCTGTATCCCCCCAAAGCAACCAAGATGGACTTTTTCACCTAATAGGAGTTTATACAAATCTGCTGTTGTCTTAGTTATAGTTCCTGTTGCCATGATGAAACACCATGACCAAAAGCATCTTGGGGAGGAAATGGTTTATTGCTAGATCACACTTCCATATCACTGCTCATCACCGAGGGAGAGCAGGAACCAGGAAGCAGGGACTGAAGCAGAGGCCGTGGAGGGATGTTCTTCCTGGCTAGCTCCCCCAAGCTTGCTCGGCCTGCTTTCATATACAACCCAGGACTCACCATCCAGGAATGGCACTGACCACAGCAAGCTGAGCCTTCCCATATCAACCATTAATCAAGAAAAGGCCTCAGGGGCTTGCCCACAGGCCCATCTGTTAGGGACATTTCCCAGTGGACATTCCCTCCTTCAAATGACTCGCTTGTGTCAAGTTGTCAAAAGCAGCCAGGACAGTGGTAAAACGATCAAGGATGAAGAAATGAATTACTGAGGAAACATGAAATGGGTAGCTAAGGGATTCGGGGGTCCTGAAAGACTCGGCTGCTTCTGGTTCTGATGGAAAGAGAACAGCAGGAGAGATAAAATGGGCAGCTTAGCTTTGGCTTTGGAGGCAGCCAGCTGCAGCCCCGGAAAAATGGCTTCCTGTTAGAAAAATAAGAAACCGACAAACCAAACCAAGTTGGTGGGGGAAGTGATGACATCAGCCTCTTGTTCCTTCACAGGTGTGTCACCCAATGGCTCAGACACAAAATGAGCAGGTCGACACTTCCCATCCCTCAGTAATGCCTTTGGGAATAGACAAGTGCATGCACACACACATACATGCACATACATGCACATACATGCACATATGCACATACACACAGACTCGTGCACAAGAGATCAGACATCAAGGGTAAAGTAGAAGTTTGTACATATTCACTGTAGCACAGAAAGTGTCATTCAGAGTTCTCTCTCACCATGGGGTTTTTTACGATGGAGAAACGGGGCTGGCAATCCACAAGCAATAAATATGTGTTTCTAATGTTTAGCTCTGTTTTGGTTCAAAGCCAAGACTCTAGATAAGAATTGATTTCTGCTGGATTTATACCATCCCTGGCATCAACGAGATTTCCTTTTAATGCTGCTGAAAAGGATGGCGCTGGCCGCTGCAAACCTGGCCCGTGGCCCCAGAAATTCTGGCAGGGAAATGAAAGTGTCCACAGAAAGGGTAGACAGCTGGAAAGGCCATGGCCTGAGCAGAGCTGGCTACAGCGAGGGCCCGAGGGGAGCGGTGTAGGTCAGGAAGAGGGAGAAGAATTTATGTCACAACAGGCTCTCCTTGTCACGGGGGGGGGGGGGGGAGCTCGTCACTCTGAGTCCCTGCATCTCCCAGGGCTCGTTCTGAATCCGCACGGAACTGTAGCTTGGTGTGGTTTGAGTAGGTTTTGATTTTTCTTTTGTTTTGCAGATTTATTGGGATATACTTTCTAATACCTTAAAATCTACCTATTGCAAGTAAGCAACTTGATGACCTCTAAGACACTTATTGGATAACTGTGGTCACAGCCCATTGTATAACACGATCAGCCTAGAATCCTATTGAGTGCCCTGGTGGGGTGAGTGAACTTCCCTCCCCTCCCCACCTTGTCAGTCATCTGGGTCTCATCACTGGGATATGCCTTTTCTGGGCGCAGAACACACACAGAGCTGTGCTCTCTGTAGAGCCTTTGTACTGTATCGACTGTGAACATTCACTTACAAGATACTTTTGTTTGTTTTGAACAGTTTTCTACCAGTGAAATTTCTACAAATGTCTAGACCTCCAGGAGGTTTGTTTAATTTAAAGAAAAAGAACAAGGTGGGGGGGAGGAGGAAGAAGAGAGGAGGAGGAGGAGGAGGAGGAGGAGGAGGAAGAAGAAGAAGAAGAAGAAAAAGAGGAGGAGCCGGGGGAGGGGGAGGAGGAGGAGGAGGAAGACAATGACTTCCATGAGGTGTTTTTGTAAAGCCTGAAGCACATTATTCCTGCCAGGATCCTACAGGCCCTTTGCTTTCTCCACGTCTTCATGGAAACCGATTTTATCTGTTGGTTGCAGTTGTCATGTGCATGTGTTTTGTGCAGTGCACCGCAGTGAGGCACCGGTGTGCGTCTCCTGATGACTAAGGCTGACTAACGCTGAGCTTCCTCTCCTCTATCTACGCACTCGCTTTCTATCTTCCTTGATGAAGCGTCCGCTCAAGTCTTTTATCCACTCTTTATCTGGTTGTTTGTCATATCAAGCTGCAAAACCTCTGTTTATAATCTGGGTATAAATCCTCTATCAGATGTGCATTTTGTAAATATTTTATCTCAATCTATGGCCAGTCTTTTAGTTTAATTTGGGTTGTTTCTCTAAGCAGAGAGCCTTCTAAATTTAATTAAGGGTAATATGTCAGGATTTGTGTGGTTTTCAAGGCTCTTGTTTATGGCTCCATAGGGACTTACCATGATTTTAACAAGATTTTCTTCCTAGGTTGACTTCTGGAAGCATCGCAGTTCTGGGTTTTTGTGTTCATACTTCAGCCCATTTTGAGTTAATTTTTACTGTGTGAGGTAAGAGGCAGATGTAGGTTCACAGACACTCCTGTCTTGGTCCCTGCTGTTGAAGACTATTCTTTCTGCAGTGAACTGTCAACTGACCATGGATTAAGATTTAATATCTGCCCCTTATCAGATGTAGGGTTGATAAATGTATACAAAGAACTCAAGAAGTTACTCTCCAGAGAGTCAAATAACCCTATTAAAAAATGGGGCACAGAGCTAAACAGGGAATTCTCAACTAAGGAAACTCGAATGGCTCTAAAGCACCCAAAGAAATGTTCATAATCCTTAGTTATCAGGGAAATGCAAATCAAAACAACACTGAGATTCCACCTTAAACCAGTCAGAATGGCTAAGATGAAAAACTCAGGGGACAGCAGTTGCTGGAGAGGATGTGGGGGAAAAGGAACACTTCTCCATTGTTGGTGGGATTGCAAGTTGGTAAAACCACTCTGGAAATCAGTTTGGTGATTCCTCAGAAAATTAGACATAGTACTACCAGGGGACCTGGCGCGAGGAGGGAGTGTGTTGGGTGGAGAGACATATACGTGGAGGCAGAGGGAAGGAGGAGGGGGAGGGATTAGGGGGTCTTAGGGGAGGGGCCATATTGGGAAAGGTTTTACCATTGGCAATGTAAATGAAGACAATATTCAATTAAAAAAAGCTTTAATATCTGGACTCTCAGTTCTGTTCTAAGAACTTACATCCCTATCTTTACGCTGCATTGTCTTGGGAATTAAAACTTTACAATAAATTTTGAAATTGTGACACACAAGTGCCTCAACCTTATCTCCTACAAATCTTGCTTATTCCAGACTGTTTTATAGCTCCATGTACATTTTAAGAACAATTTATCGCCTCCTATCAAAAAGCATGATAGCACGCACGTGGTATGTTGATCCTATAGACCAGCTTAGGGAGAACTGAGTGTTTGCTTGGGTTTTCTTGTTTGAGACAGGGTCTCTTGTAGCTCGGGTTGGCATCCAATTTAATATCTACTGGCAGGTGGCTTTGAACTCCTGATGCGTCTGCCTCTGCTTCCCGAGTGCTGAGATCAAGAGCATGCAGCAGCACTTTGGACTAAAAGCCAATGCCTCGATCATGAAGGTCTGACCCTGCGTTTAAAGTTCCTTTCCCTTTTTCTAGTTTCCAATAGTGGATACGTAGACTGCCAGCTTCGCTGTTTCCTCTTCCCCGGTAGGCACTCGGCACCATAAATCTCCTCACCGCTGCTTCCTTTCACTGCATCCTGCAAGTTTTGATGAAGTTTGCATTTAATTTTGATTTAATTTAAAGTATTTACGCTTTCCTCCTTGTGCGTTTGGAGAGTTTCCAGCTTTCATTCTGTTATTGATTTCCAATTTGATCCCATTGTGGAAAGAACATACTTTGGTATGATTTTTTATTCTTTTAAATTTGTTATGGTTTGTTTACAGGTCTAGAATGTGTTCTGTTGTGGCGAGGGTTCATGGGAGCTTGAAAATAATGGACATTGTACTGCAGCTGGATGGAATAGTCTATAAACGTCAATTAGACTCGGTTGATTAATGGTGCTATTCAGCTCGCTATATCCTTATTGATTTTCTGCTTGCTGGATCTTGAAGGAAGGGCGCTGACATCTGCAGCCACAGCAGCGGGGTGTGTGTTTCTCCTTTTAGCTCTGTCTGTCTGGGCCTCACCTATTTTGACACTGTGGTGTCAAGTCCGCACAGCAGGGACTGGGCAATCCCTTCAGTCTGTCACCATCACACGCCACCCCGTGAGAGTTCACCTTGTATAAAATCAGTATCAATACTGCTTCTTTCTTCTGCTCCGTGTTTTCTGGTACCCCTTTCTCCTTTAATCTATCTGTGTCTTTGAAATCCATTTCTCACTGATGTATAACACACACACCCTCTCTCTCTCCTCATTGTGAAACTCTCTTACACACACACACACACACACACACACACTACCATTTACATTTAAAATCAGATCAATAACCAGCCATATGTATAACTGTCTTCTATTTACTTCATCTATTCCATGCCTCTTTTCTAAATGTTTCCCTTTCCTGCCTTCTCTGGTTAGAATTGATCATTTTGTGTGGTTCCGTTTTCTTCCCTGTCTTAGCATGGTGAAGTATTCTTTATTAAATATTTAGGGTGTGATTAAGATGGCTAGGGGACTGAACCTTTTTTTCAGAGCGCCTGGACAAAGGAGCTAGCTGTGGTCTTGTCTATCACCCTGTGAAGTGTGCTGTCGTGATCCACAGAATGTACCCTCCAACGATCCAGTGCTCATTCCGGATATTGAAATCATGCCCAATGTGCCCAGACACCCTGAGGATCCTCAAGGTCTATGCCTGAAGAACCAGTGAATAATCCCACTCATGAAGGAGGCCACCAACAAAAACGTGAGAATGGATGCTGGAGAGATGGCTTGGTGGTCAAGAACACTGGTTTCTCCTCCAAGGGACCCAGGTTTGGCTCTCAGCACACATGTGGCAGCTTACAACCATCAGTTCGAGAACTCCACTTCTAGAAGATCCAGTGCCCTCTTCTGGTATCCACAGGTACTACATGCACATGGTACACAAACACACTCAGACAAAATTCTCAAACACATAAAATGAAAAGGTATTGCATTCCCCAATGACTTGATTATGCTAATATATTATCTTACATGCACACAGGAATGTGATTTCAATCCTACCTTGGCCAATATGAGTTTATCTCCAAGCGTATGGGGTAGTATAGTGGCACTACATCCCATTTGTTCATAGGTTTAGTGCTTTAGGGAAGTCAGTAAGTAATCCCTTTTTTTTTGTTTGTTTTTTGTTTGTTTGTTTGTTTTGGTATTTTTATTTATTTATTTTTATATTTATTTATTTGTTTGTTTGTTTGTTTGTTTATTTATTTATTGTATAGGAATGTTCCACATGTGCCCGAATATCAGAAGGAAGCCTTGGATCTCATTAAAGGTGTGGGAGAGCCATCTCTTCAGCCCCAGGTAATGCCCTTTAAGAGGAGACCAAATTTAAACGCTTGAGATTCTCTTCCTCAGGGTAGAGTGTAGAATCTGGTAGAAAGTCTGCATGAGGCCTGAGAGTCGCTGAAGCATGTGGACTATAAGAGTCTTTTATACTGAATTACTCTTACGCATAAACCTACTATAGACAGAATGGGAGATTTTTCAAGTTCTCTGAGACAGTTGGGAATAATGTTGGAAGTTTTATGTAGAGATGGAAACTCCCAGCACTTGGGCTTCTGAATTCCAGTCTTTTGTCCTCTTTAATTCTAAGCCCATGCACGCACGTAGACTTTGACAGGAGAGTAGAAGGGAAAGAGGATATGGGGGGAGGGGTTGCTGTTTTGTTTGTTTTTGAGGCAGTCCCACAATGCAGCCTTAGGTGGCTTGGAATTCATAGAGACACATCTGTCTCTGTCTCCCGTGTGCTGGGATTAAAGATGTGCATCATAATACCTGGCCAAAAAATTGTAACGTACAAAAAGTTAACATCTTTTATTTTGAGATTGCAAGATCATTTTGATGGGGAGTTTTTGCACTGGAAATGTTCTTTATCATGTAGCGCTTCTAAATATAGGGCAGCTAAAGGAGGAAGTTTGGGTTATGTTCTGCCTTTGTGTTATTTCAAATAAAATATTAATTTTTTTAAAAAAGGTATATCCTTAAATGGGAATTCTAGTTTGTTTTCTATTGCTATGATAAGACCATGACCAAAGACAACTTGGAGAGGAAAAGATTTATTTCAGGTTACATGTGCTGAACACAGTTTATCACTATGGAAGTCAGGGCAGGAAATGAAGCAGAGGCCACAGAGAAACATTGCTTACTGGCTTGCTTCCCCTGGATTGTTCAGTTTGCACTCTTACATAACCCAGGACCACCCGCCTAGAGATGGCACTGCCCACTGTGTGCTGGACCCCACATCAGTTATTAATCAAGACCATGTTCCCCAGGCCAGTTGTATGAAGGACTGTTCCCAACTGGTATTCCCTCTTCCAAGATGATGCTAGCTTGTGTCAGCTTGACAAAGGACTAGCCATGACAGCCAGAAAATAGAAACAACCTAAATGTCCTTCAACAGATGAATGGATAGTAAAAATACAGTAGATACACCCAAAGGTGTACCTGTAAAGAAAAATGAAATCGTGAAATTTGCAGGTAAATGGATGGAACTAGAAAATACTATACTGAGAGAGATAACCCAGACATAGAATCACAAACGCCATATTTTCTCTCTTTTTGTTGTTAGCTTTTAATCTTCAGATGTGAATATGTTACCTGGAGTAAACTCAGAGACAAGGAAGTTAAAGAGGGCCCACTGGGGTGGGCAGGGGCTCTAAAGAAAGGAATAACAGGACCCAGGTGATATGAAGCAGGAAATGGGAGGTGTGTGTGTGTGTGTGTGTGTGTGTGTGTGTGCAGTCTTTGGCCATGTGGAAATGTCTTTATTTTGCCTTCATTGTGAAGGATCATTTAGCTGGATATAAAATTTTGATTGACAGTTATTTTTTACTAGTTTGAAAATGAGTGGCATGTTTCTACACCTTTGTATTAGAACTGATCTATTTCTATAGTTTCTTTCTTTTTATTGAAAATTTACTCACTGCTTTAATACTTTTCCCTGCACTTTAAAGCAGAGTTTCTGTTAGCTCCCAGAATGTAATTGTAATAGATGTTTTCCAGACTTTGCCTGCTAACCCAATATGTAGTGACATTCAGAGATGGTTTCTGTTGGATGCTTTTCCTCCTGAACACAGTAGCACCTTCTGTCAGTCCGCATGACGTGTGCTTGGACACTGTGTGTTGTAGACATTACATGCATGACGGCTGTGCAGGTTGCTCCAGGGTTTTCCACTTTAACGAGCTGTCACCATGTTAAGGGGCACGGAGTGGGGGATGCAGCGTCCTGAATCATCTCTGTTCTTCTCAGAACCCGGAGTGCGCACCATTATACCATGGAACTCACACAATTTCTGTTCTTGTCAGTAAACCATCACGCACATAAAATGAAAAGGGGGAGTGGCTTATGCTTGAATGGATGCTTCAACCAAACTTATTATTTCATTGAGATTGGCTTCAGTGCTATCCTTAATGTGGTCTGCTGTAGGCTCCCTGTCTGGAGCAAGCAGTTGTCAGTTTGTATCACCCTCCCTGCCCCCCAGCCCCCAGGAACGGTATCATGCAACAGTCTGATACTTGTTTTCTTGTGTTTTGAATCTTAATCCTGACGATCTAATGTCACCCCCCTCATCTGCCTAGGAGCTATGCAAGCAAAATTCCTGGTTCCTGCTGGTAGATCTGTAAGTGACCTTCATTACCCACTCGAATTGCAGACCCTTCCCCCAAGTCTGCCCTGCTTCCTGTTTCCTCTGTAGCCTCTAAGCTCCTATACAACCTTTTGCTAGCCCATGACACACCAGGGCTTTAGCACTCTCTTCACCTCCTGGAATACCCTGCTAAATATGTACTAGTCAACTGGCCGTGGCCAGCTTTACAATTTCTGACTAGAGGAGCCACTACCCCATCTTCCCCCTTGTTTCTGAGGTTTCCTCTTAAACTAGCACTGCTCCAGATCAAGTGAGAGTGTCTCGTGGTGGGCAAAGTCTTTGATGCTCTGCCTTGTCCTGACCACGGAGCTGAAATGAGAGTGGGAAGAGCCGTGAATACCACAGATTCACACCGATTCCACTCTAACTCCCGAAGTTCACTCGTACAAACACAGCTCAGCTTTTTGCCTGCCACCAATCAGTTTCCAGCACAGCGTGGTTGTTCTTGGCATTTCTGAACAAGCATTGTTCATTGCCTTTGAGAAAGCAGTTTATTAACCTCTCGACTCTGAGGCAGAAGCTGCTCTCTGGGCCCAGTCTCCTGACGGAGATAAGGGGGAGGGGCTCTGGGACGAACACTTTGCAGTCTAGACTCTGTCATCCAAAGCTCCATCTCTTCAGGTCCCTCTCCCTGGGACAGAGCTATTTGCATTTCCTCCCATCTTAAACATGCTAACGTCTAACACAGTTCTGAGTCAACTAATAATTCTACACAGTGAACCTCCAAACTGAACCAAGGGCTGGAGGAATGGCTCAGTGGACTGGCTGTTATTTCAGAGATCTAGAATTTTCTCAGCATTTCACGGGCTCACAGCTGCCCGAGACTCCAGCTCCAGGAAATACAGTGCCCTCTTCTGGTCTTTATGGGCAAACACACACACACACACACACACATACACACACACTATAATAAATATTTAGAAAATTAATTGGACCTACCCTTCCTGGGGTCCTGGGATTATTTCTAACTAAGTTTTGTGCCCATGGCAGATAATACAGTCAGGTCTCTTCTGAAGTAGGGCAGTGGAGCCCAGGGCTCTAGACGAAGGAAGGGAGAACGTTGGCTGTTTTTCCTTTCTTTCATTCCTTTGTTACCCCGCCCCCACCTCTGTGTTTTCCCTCCTCTGGTTGAGAATCAACACTGTGGTGTAGACCCTGGACAAGTTGTTTCTTATGTGATGTGTTTCTCTTGCTTTTCACCACCATCTTAACACAGAGTCAAACCCTGTCTTGGCTCAGTTTTATGTGAGGAAAGTGGAGAAACTTCCTAGAGAGTTTAAAGCTGGTTCCTCACCTAATCTCCACCCATCCTGCTGGAGAGGTGACTCCGTGGGAAGACCAGCTTGCCCTGGAAGCCGGCTAACCTGAACTTGATCCCCACAACCCAAGCGAAGGTGGGAGGGAAGAACCAACTCCACAGAGATGCTTTCTGACCTCCACACACATGCTGTGGCACAGGTGTGATGTCCCCTCAAACCTCCATCCCAAACACACACACACATCACACACATACACACACACTGGACATACATATACACACACACATACACATACACACACACACACACACACACACACACCCTCACCCTACCACACACCACACACCACACACCACACACCACACATACACACACCACACACCACACACCCTGGACATACACACACACACACACACATACACACACATACACACACATACACACATATACACACACACCACACCACACACACCACACCACACACACACCACATACCATATATACCATACACACATACATACCACACACATACCACATACCATATACACCATACACACATACATACCACACACACACACCATGCACATATGACATACACACACACACACCACCCCCTACCCCACCACACACATATACACCACACATACACATATACCACACATACACACACCACACCACACACACACACACACACACACACACACATACTTTTTAAGAGGTCGCAGACATTCATGATCTCTCAAATTCTCCCATGCCACAGCAAGCGAGTGAACGGCTTGGCCGTGTGACAGGTGTGATCATGTCTCTGTGGGACAGGGATGAAGGGAAGCTTCCCTGGTTGTGAGCTCCCAGTGATGTCTTCAGTCTGCCTGCAGCAGGCAAGCCCAGCGCTGCATTTCTCTAGGCTTAGTGTAGATGTGGCAAGTAGGCCCCCCACCCCCAGGCAGAGCAAACCAGGTTAGCAAGGCATTGTTACTGGAAAATAATTCTGAGCTCTCTAGCCTGCTCATGTGGAAAGGCACCTGAGGGCTGTGAAGACCAGCCTGAAGATTTTTGAGTCTCATTCTGCAAACACAGAAGCTATATACACGAGAATATATTTTTGTTGTTCTTGTGGGAATCAGCAGATTCTGGTTTGGGCTTTATCAGTCTCATCATTGGGCCGCTGTGCTTAGGGTGGAGGATTGGGTAGAGGAGAAACACAAGGCGAAGGGCCAAGGTCAAGGGCGGGGCCGAGAACGTCTAAGCTGCGGCTATGCCTAGAACAGGCGGCTGCGAGCCACGGAGACAAGCGCATTGCGGAGGAAGCCGTGGGCCCAGGAGGACACACGCGCATTTGTGCAGGCTTCGGAAGCAGCCGCCAAATTCTCTCATAACGCCCGTGTTTTCGTCCTATCTGTTCAGAGCTATTTTTATAGTGTCTCAATTGTTTGTCCTAGAAATAATATCAACAGATGTTGTTTTGATTATTTTTGTATTCTAATGGGTCAAGAGATAGCTATAGATTTTCTAAATAGATCAGTTAACTTGTATTTTATCTCTTTAAACTCCAAGTTGTTAGCTAGGATCATTACTTGATGCCTAAAATCTGTTATTGGTTGAGTGTTCCAGTTTAGAAACGCCAACTTTTGTTTTCTTTTATCAAAAGCAAGAAGCATGCCATTAAAATCGTTGATGTTCCCTGACTTAATGGTGGTGAAATTAAACCGTTTGAGGCGCTCCACAACGCCAGTGCCTGTGGCTTCTCCTCATCCTCGTGTGTTTGGAGAGTTGGTTGGCCCCACCAGACTCTAGGCCTGAAGACACTGTGTGATATACATCACACCCTGCTTGCTGTGATTCACTCGCTCACATTTATTACATGAGAAGTCAGAATATTGTGGCTGGAGTTTAGGGTCTCGTAGTTTTCCTGAGATCTATTTTAATCGATGCTTATGTGTGTGTGTGCCTCTGCCCCACGTGACTGGAGGTACCCACAGGGACCAGAGGGACTGTTGCATCCCCTGAGGCTGGGGGTACCAGCAGTTGTCAGCTGCCTGTCATGGGTGCTGGGCGCTGAACCTAGGCCCTCTGGAAGAGCAGCAAGAGGGCTTCATTGCTGACCCATTTCTCCAGCCTTGGGTGTGGGGTTTGATATAAACATATGCGCACTCATAAAGGAGCAAAATTAGTGAACACTGCACTTCCCTTCCTCAAACAATTTGTGGACAATGGTCTGCTAGAGATGACTCTTCTTTCACTCATAACCCTGTCTGTACTCTCCGCTACTTCTGTGGCTGAACCGCAGTATGAACGCATTAGGAACCTCAGGAGTATGCTTTGCTTTTTTAGCCAGCATGGTTTCTTTAGGAAACACCATGATTTTACACACACACACACACACACACACACACACACACTCCTTTTAATGCTTCAGATGCATGGGATTCATCATTTTCTCGTAGCAAAAATAATAAGCCATGACAGACAGCTCCCACACAGGCTGCATTGCTCGGAGATGGAGACGGAAGAAAACCGTATCAATCTCACTCCTCGCCACTGTGGCAAAACTCCCGACCTAGGGAACTTCAGGAGAGGAAAGGCTTATTTGGGTCATGATTTCTGAGGGATTAGGCCACAGCCTACCTCTGTTGATTCTCAGGCTCACTGCGAGCCAGATCATCCCGGGAGCTGGAGAAGGCGCTTGTGGGTATTCACCTCAAGGATGTCGAAAGAGGAAAAGAAAAATGGACCGATAGGGGCCAGGGAAACCATATCCCCAACGGCCTACTTCCTGCACCTGGGCTGCATCTGTTACGCTTTCCAAAACCTGGCAGGCTATCACCACCAGGTGGGGAGCGAGCCCTGACTGCATGAACCTTCTTGGCACAATTCATATGAAAACCACAATAGGAGCCATCTTCCTGGTGTGGCCTCCTGCAAGGCTCAGGTTTACTGGTCAAGTCACCCTGGCCATCGCCTCCTCTGTGTTGTACAGGCCTGGCTCTGTGGCTCCCGTTTGTAACTCCCTGGCTCCTGTGTGTGAGAGGATGTTGACTGAAGACCAGAAAGCTACTGATCATGTCTTACTTGTCTGACTTGCAGGATTCCAGATCTGAGAATCCCAGAAGGGGGGGCATGCCTGAGAGAGATCTTCAAGGAGGACCCCCCCCCCATTCTCACTTCATTTCTTCAGAACAGCTACGAGCATGAAGCCTGACTTCCTCCTGTAATCTCAAACAAAATGGCGCCTTCCTTCCCAAACAATCCCACCACGTGCACGGTGGAGAAAGAGAAGACGTGAATACAGGGTTGTCTCCTCTTGGTAGAGCTGGCCGGCTCCTAACTTGGAGCAGCTGTTGAACATGACCTTTTTCTGTGGGAGGTGAAGCCAGAGGCTGCTTCTGTGTGGAGCCAGAAGAGTCAATATTGAAAGATCTGTTTGTTTTCTTTGGCTTCCACAAAGCCAAAGTGGGAAACATAATTGTAGCCACTTGTGATAAGGGCCTCAGAGGAATTTCTGTTCCGGAACACCAGGGGCTCTCTGATCTTTCCTTGAGAGGTTGGAGAAATAAGAACTGGGCTTCAGCTGAGCATAGGCAGTGAGTGAGAAAATCCAAGCCCGGGATGCCGGGAAGCTGAAAAAGGAGACTGGGGCAGAGGGTAGCACCTGTGCACCTGTCCCTAGAGCTGTCCTTATGCCTTCCAAGCCCGCTTACCCCGTCAGCTCCTCCCCCCCACCCCCACCCCTGTGGACAGCCCCGCTCTGCTTTGGACGGGGTTGGAGTGTCCTGTGTGGCCATACTGAGAGACAGCAATACCTTTAGGAGTCAGCACAATGGAGGGTCGCTAGGTCACCGGAGACCACAGTTTGTTTCCTAGACAGGTAGTTGTTTCAAAGAGACTATGCCTGGCCTCTCAATCTCTGTAGCTTTCTGTCAAACTGTGAGATCTCCCCCTTACATGCATACATGCTTCTGTCATGATGCCACCCACCATATTGTTTTGTATCCGGAAGGCTCTTTCACAGCTAAGCAGACTCTTGGGCCTCTCGCACTGTGAACCATACCCTCTTTTCTGTATATTTTACCCAGCCTTAGGTATTTTGTTACAGCAGCAGCAACAACAAAACAAACTAACAAACAACAACAAAACCAGTCAGACTGAGACAGACTGTCCCAAGCTCCAGAAGAGGAAAGAGCTTATACCACAAGTGCCTGAGGGTCCCTTGTGCTGATACTTCGTGCAGAGCCCCATTCTATTGCCTAGTTCCTGGTGTCCCAGAGAAGAGGGGAATCACTGTTCAGGACTTCCACCCCTTACCACAACCTGGTTCTCCTGCTGATTCACCGTCGTCGTTTCTACCCCGTTTCTGAGTCTCCAGAGCTCCCCCCCCACCTCACCTATACTCTCTATGCCTTCCTGAATCTTCTCGAACCCGGGTCTTTGCCTCTTGCTCCCTCTCTATCCCTCTTGCTGCACCAGCTTCCTGGCTTTGGCCTCTGAGCATCTGAGAGCCTCTCCCTCTGACTCTCACCTTACAGAACCCCACCAAACAAGAGTGAAGACAAACCACCAGCAACCAATCTTTATTCTTAGCCAGTGATCTTCAGACTTCCTGGGCTTGCCATAGACATTTCCCGGTCTGCACTCCCTTAACTGTCAGGACTCAAATGCCTTCTAGATGTCATGCATGAAGGCCAGCAGGATGCAGATCCGCTCCCCAGACACTTGTGTCCTTTGCATGACGTCTGTCGCTTGCTTTCCATCACGGGTGACTGCCTCTGTCCTTTTTCTGAAGTTGGCTGGGTCTGGGCAGGCAGAGGCAACCAAAGGCCAACAGGAGTTTGGGTGAGCAAGGAATTGTGGGTAAGAGACACAAGGAATGAGTCAGGGCTTCGTGAGTGCATGTTTTCTGGATGTACCTATTATTGTCAGGACCTGGCAGTGACTGCCAGGCCATTGGGTTTCAGCCTCTGTTTAAGGCTACAGTCTCTCCCTGAACCAAAGCTGTTCTAACAAAGAACCAGTCCATGTGGCTCGCATCGGGGGAGGTTATGCAGCTGGAGAGCAGTGCCTGGCATAAGCTTCACTTGGCCAAGCCCGTCTCCTTTGGCCACACCTCCCTGCCTCTCTGTGGCCACTGCACTGTACTGTTCAGCCCTGGGGTAGACTTCCTGCAATGCTGAGTATTCCTAAGGAGAAGGCCATGCCCAAAACTAACTGTCTAATTTGCATGGTCCAATATACAATAAGAATCAGGGTCTGTTGTTCAAGAAAGTATTAACATCACCCAAGAATGTGATGGCAGGAAATTTAATCAAGCATCAAATCCTTCAAATTGCAGGCACTATATATGAGTTCATAGGCCACACTTCATTAAAGCTGGCCTTGCCGAGGTCTCATTTGCCTCCTCATAGATGCCCAGTCAAGAATAAAGAAGGTTGAGGTTAGTCGGTCTTGGACTGTGAAGGCCATATAATCATGGGGATCGAGGAATCAGGGATTCTTTTTATATTTTTATTATTTAAAGATTTATTTATTATTATTATATCTAAGTACACTATAGTTGTCTACAGACGCACCAGAAGAGGGCATCAGATCTCATTACGGATGGTTGTGAGCCACCGTGTTGTTGCTGGGATTTGAACTTAGGACCTTTGGAAGAGCGGTCAGTGCTCTTAACCACTGAGCCATCTCTCCAGCCCGGAATCAGGGATTCTTTCTTTCATTCAAGGGTGGGTATGTTGATTTATTAAATGCCTATTACTTCTTTAATTGGTAGAGCAAAATGAATATGTTCCTGCAGCCCTAGACGGCATCAACTGGTCACAGCCATTCTGAGCCTGTTACTCCACCTGAGAGGGGATGACTGACCATGACCATAAACATCAGTAAGAAAGGAGACCTTGGCATTGTCTAATATGTTAGCTTCCGTCCTAACTCCTCCTAAAAGACACATTTGCCGGCATTCTCAAAGCACCCCTCTTTAACGTTTATTTTGATTTTACTTTTAGAATGCCATATACGAGGACTACATCTCCATCATTTCCACCCCACTCTCTTCCTCTCCCAACACTTATCATGCCCCTAAACCCTCCACCAATGCTACGGGCTCCTCTTCTTCGATGTTATAGACATGCACACACCCATACACGAAAATGCACATATAAATATGACATGTTGCATTCCGTTACTGTTGTTTACATGCTCACGTGTTTAGGGCTGACCACCGGTGTTGGATAGCCTAACAGGTGGCTTGTCCTTGAAGAAGACTTATTTTCCCTATCCTCACAGCCATCCATTGCCTGTAGCTCTTTATCTAGGGGTGAGGCCTTGCGAGATTTCCCACTTCCATGTTGGGATCAATTGATGTCACTGTGCAGTCTTGTTTGGGTGGGTGACCATAGCACTAAGATTTTATGGGTGTAGATCCTTGTCATATACCAGACACTATCTTGCAGCAGACACTCCGGTCTGGGGCTCTTACAATCCCCCCTTCCCTTCTGTGATGTTTCCTGAGACTTAGGTCTAGGGTTAGAACTTCTTTGATACAAGAAGCCTTAGCCATCCTCTGATAAGAGGTTCAATAACTTGCCAAGGCCGTAGCTGCCAAGATGGGGGCTCACATCCGTGGGCTTCAGTCTGGGCTCTTGACTGCTAATGCCTTGACCGATTAACTGATTAGTCGCTCATGACGCTGTGAGAGGCAAATGACTGCCTTCCCATGGGGTGGTTGTGTAGACATGGAAGCCAGCCTGAGCCTGAGCAGGAAGAGGCATTAGTAATGAGAATGACCATAACCACGACCTTAGGTGCCTCTGACTTGATGTCTCTGGCCTCGGTTTTCTCCTCTGCAGAATGGGCATGAGGTGGCTTTGCATCCGATGAGTTCTGCAGTCCCTTCTCGTCTTGGGCTGTGGTGATGAAAAGGCCTCCTTTTTCAGTTGAGCCGATTGAGAAGGGTGAGGGACGCATCTGACACACCCTCCAGTCCCAGATTTGCTGCCTAGCTGGCCAGGTCTCAGGCTTCTGTGTCATCCTGTCCCGTTCCAACACTGGGGGCTGACACAAGCAAGCGTTCTCCTTGACATGGAAGGGAAAGCCAGGGCAGAGAGCAGGAGATGCTGACGGAGGCGTGAGCCGGCATTGACCCCTTCTGAGCCGCCATGGACCGGATGGGATGGTGAACTAGCCGCTGGCTGGTTGCAAGCAGAAAGGATACATTGTGGTCATTTGTATCAAGAGTGTGGGCGTCTATTTGTGATCTGGGTTTAGAGTGTGTTTCTATGTATGTAGGATGTGTGGTGGGGGTGGGGGTAATATATAAACTTGCCAGAAGAGGACAGGCCTTCTGCTGAGGGCAGTGTCTGGGGAAGGGTACCTAAACTGATATTTCTGGAAGCCTGATGGGTAGGTTTCCAACAAGAAGAGAAGAAAGAGGGGGATTCTGGGCAAAGAGATCTTAGCAGCCAGAAAGGCTGCCTGGTATTTGCAACAGGTAGCAGCAGCTTGGTGCTGAGCTGTGGGTCAAGTGGGGAGGCAGGAAGATGAGCTTACAACGTGTTAGAGAGCAGCGGCTGAAGGGCTAGCCTTTAGCGTGGGAGCCTTTGAAGATTTATTGAGTGCTTTGTTTAAAAGCACGTGTTGCAGGGGCTTTAATTGAACAAGCAATCCTGCCCACCGTAGAATACATAAGAAAGGTCAGACAAACACCAAGAATAAAATCCCCTTGGTTTCTAAGTGCAAAGAGAGCAGCTGGGGCTGGTTTTTCAGGGTGAATGAGCTCTCTCCAGCAGGTCCACAAAGCCCAGACTTGATGTCTGGCTTTTTGTGCAACGAAAGGAACTGGAGACAGAATCCCTTGGCTCATTGAGCAAGGGTCCTCTGCGGACCATCAAAAGGAAGGCGCAGAGGAAGTCTTGGGCTCCACAGTCAGCGACAGTCCCGCCCTCGACTGCCCGCCACTGCCTCCACCCAGACTGCCGGCTGTGGCAGTCACAAGTTGCTCGGCTAGGCTGGGACCCCACAGTATGGTGCAGATCCTGGAGCGCGCACAGGGGGGCGCTGCTGGAGCTGGACCAGCCGTGCAGCGGGAGGCGGGGACAAGCGGAACAGATCCCGCCGGTCGGCGCGAATTCATGACAGCTGCGAGCCCGAAGGCTGGGGGACAACTTGGACAGCTGCACTGGACGTCCCACCAGGTAATCCGAGGAAGGTCTTGGGAGGCTTCGCCCCAAACCCTCTGCTGGGCGGCAGAGGCCGCACTTCCTGCAGAGCGGCTAAGCACATGAGGATCAAAGGAGAGGCTGGCCTGGACTGCATGTACCCAGGGACAAGCATCTCAGCCCTGGCGTCCCTAGGCCTGGTTAGGCCCTCTGCCCTGCACCCTGAGAGGGATTATAAGAGCTCAGGAGCACCAGGGTTTTTTAGAAAGAGCCTCCTCCAGTCACACCCGGACTCGGCTTTACAGAGGAAACTAAGGCTTAGTGGTGAAGTGACTAGAAATTCACACTGCTGGTTGGCACGGGGAGCTGCTGGGAGCTGCTGGCACGTGGGTCAGCACAGGGGTAAGACCTCACGTGGAAACAAACTCAGAGAGACAGTTAAAAAAAAAAAAAGACCAAAAACTTCCAAGAGCAGAGGGAGAGATGTGGGTGGAGGGTTTCTGGGGCTTAGTTTCCTCCTGATCCCCATTGGTGCTGTGATCTGGCTGTGTGACTCAGTGGACCTGTGCTGTATCAGTTCTAGGCGTGTGTGTGTGTGTGTGTGTGTGTGTGGTGTGTGTGTAAGCACACACATGTGTACCACATAACGGAGCACATAACCAGAGCACAGTGACGTCCACGCTTGATTTCAGGAAAGTCTCACAATCCACACGTCTTTCCCCTAACCACATACTCCCTAAGGGGAACCTGCCCAGTTTGCCTCCGTGGAGGAAATCAGGGATCCCTACCATATTAGCCTTTGACTGTAGAAGGCAGAAAGTGCCAATGAACGGATGTCCACCAAGCTGACGGGTCAAGAGGAAGAACCTGACTGGCACATCACATAAGGTGGCGAGTCCCTTATTTCTGGAAGAAGCCAGTACATAAAATGTAGCGTTATCAGCGATGCAGGCACAGGGGTGTGCAGCCGGGACAGTTTGTCTGTACAACGTCAGAGTCTAGTTGGAGGGGCCAGGTTCACGGTCCTCTTCAGCTGGAATGAACTGCATAGCCTCATGGATAACAGTCACCTATGAAAGCTACACTACAATTTTTGGATTGGGGAATGCTAAAACAAAATAATAATAATAAAAATAAAAAAAAATAAAGAGGTGTGACCTCTGAGGTCCCTTGGCCTCTCAGCAGTATTAATTACACTGCAGGTGCTCGGGGAGTCTGGAGGGGGTGGCACTGTCCCTTCTGGACGGAGTGGGGCTGGCATGACAAGCCGGATGTGGCCTTCGCTCCGGATCTTGAGGAAGAAGCTAAGTTTGGAGGCTGAGCTCCTGGAGGGACACCTCTTGAAGGTTGTGCCGAGGAATCAGCAGACGTCAGGGCAAGCTCTGTGTGTTAAGGAGCACTGCCTGGGGCAGAGGCCGAGAGGGAGGGCCTTGAATGTTTGAGCAGGGAGTCTGAGCTTTGGGATCAGCCCTGGGGGTGCCATGATGGCTTCTGTTGGAACGGAGCTCAGAAGAATATGGCATCTGTATCAGAGAAGGAAGCCATGATGCTCAGGCTGCAAGAGACCTGGGAAGGTGACCGTGCGGGCTTGAGCAGGGCTGGTTGGGGTGCAGAGTGAGGGGTGGCGCCAGAGATGGTGTACAGGGGGGTGGGGTGGTAGGTGGGTGATAGATGTAGTCACGGATTCTATAGCCATGTTTAATAGTTACAACAGGAATTCCCCGGGGATCATTGTTGACACCCAGACTGTAGAGGAAGAATCAAGAGTCAGAAAGGTTAGGTGGCTTGTCCAAGTTCACACAGCAAATATGTGGGGAACAGGGTCTGAGACCACAGGAAGACCCACTCCAGTAGCTGTGTAAGTCAGTAACCAAGTGTCAGGACTTAGGAGGGAGGCGCTTGTGAGGTGGCCCCATAGGCGAAGGTGCTTACTGCTGTGCCTGGTGACCTGACCTCCATCCCTGGAGCCCGCATGGTGGAAGGAGAGAACTCATTCCTGAAATGTCCTCTGTCCATGCACATGCTGTGGAATGCTTAAATGGAGAGAGAGAGGGAGAGAGAGAGAGAGAGAGAGAGAGAGAGAGAGAGAGAGAGAGAAGAAAGAGGAGGAAGAAGAGGAAGAGGAGGAGGAGGAAGGAACGGGAGAAGCAAGGAGGAGGAGAAAGAGGAAAAAGAAAAGAAGGTGAAGAGGAAGAGGAGGCGGAGAAGAGGAGGAACAGGAAGGAGACTGTGAAGATAGAGAATCCGGCCTCAGTGCTTGGTCTATAGAGATTCTGGGTCCGGAATCAGGTGTGTGGGTGCTGAGAGACTTGTCATTTGTCACCTTATACTGCAGTAAGGGGCAGGAGCTTGGTGGACCCTTGTGATACTCGCTTAGCCTGCTGTCTGGAGGGAGCTTGAGCCCACAGGCTGCTGGGACACTGTCTTGGTGTCTGGAAGGAGCTTGGCAGAGGTGAGGGTGTTGGGACTCGGCACTCGTCTCTGGTTCCCAGCACCCCTTGCTTTCCTTCCACACAGTGTGACTGCAACGCACAGGGAATGCCTTGAGGGAGAATTACTTCTCTCTGTCATAGTTTCCCAGATCTTGGTCCCCTCCAATGTCTCCCCATAAAAGGGCTAAATACACAGTTGCAGAATATCATGAATTGCTGGGGGAGGGGCAGAGCAGCCACAGGGTTATAGCATCGGGTGTTGGAAGGACAGATGGGGAAACTGTAAATTTAGAAAATCACCGTCTTTGGTCAGTTGTCAGTGACTGGCAGAAATGGGTCTGGACCCTGAGGTTTTCAACGCTCAGGTTTTGCCTTCCCCTCCTCCACACAGAGAGCAGCCTGCAGACATGTCACCTCACAGCCCTGGGGTAGTGTGTAAACACTCCCAGCACCAGGCAGACCGCTTCCAGCCTGTGATCTCTTTTCTTAGGTTTACAAACAACAACAACACCACACACACACACACACACACACACACACACACACACCAAACACATATCACACACATACCACACACCACCCCACATCCACCCCACCACATCATATACTTACAAACACCACAAAAACACATAGCACATATGCACACTGCATACACACACATACCACAATACATGTCACACCACAAGCCACACACTCCAACCCCCCACCACACCATACACATACATACAAGACAAAAACACATACCATATACACACTTACCATATATACCACATACATACATATATACACCCCACAAACACATACCATATACACACTTACCATATATACCACATACATATATACACCCCACAAACATACCATATACACACACACCATATACACACCACATACTTATACCCATACACACACCACATACATACATACATACATACACATACATACAATCCACAAACACATGTCCCACACATACACACCCCACCACCACACCAATACACATACATACACTACACAAACACATACCACATACACACACCATACATGCCACATACATACACACCACATACATACATGCACACACCAGCACACATTGTCCTTCCAGTGTTCATGTCATGTCTTTAACCTCTCCGAGTCTTGCTTTTTCTAAGAATAATTTGACAAGGCACAGTTTACTGAGGAAGCTAGGGCCTCGGCCCATTGGAGTGTACAGGATCAGGAAGCCCCAGGTAAAGGCAAGATTTGTGCATGGACTTACAGAACCCACAGCACAGACAGAGACGAGGCCCAAAAGAAGTGACTGTGGGAGCCACGGGAGGAAAGACCAAGTGTGGAGAAAATAGGCGAGAGTTACAAAGTTCATGACATGGGCAGCTGCTGGCCTGGGCAGAGCCATCTTTGGTGAAGTACATACTAGATCCCTGTCACTCAGGAAGCAACAGGTAGCCAGGTCGGCATAATGCATACAAGAGCAAGGTGACTCTATGAAGTATTGTCCAACCCGGGACATTTGAGAGTGACAGAACCCTAGGAAGAATGTGAGTCCTGCCATGCTGGTGGTCCTCATGACAACCGAGCCAGCGAGTGGTGGTGTGTCCTCATGACAATCACACCAGGACGTGACTGTGTGTCCTCATGACAATGGAGCCAAGATGTGTCTGTGTGTCCCATGACAACCAAGCCAGGGCATGACTGTGTCCCAGGCACTTTCTGGTTGTTTTCTTGGCAGGAGCTTCTTCCTACCTCATCTAGTAAAACCACTTTCCCATTTGGCAGAAAAGTTAACTGAGGAGGAAGGAGGCGAACCACCCCGTCCTCATGGTCTTCCCTTGCTCTGCTCCCTTTGAAAAGCAGTGGTGGAGGTGGGATTCGAACCCGGGCAAACTGGCTCTCAGAGCCCGTGTCATAAGCACCTCTTGTCCCCGCTGGCACTTCAGAGTCACCTCCCAGGCTTTGTCTCCCTTTCTCAGCTACTCTCCATGGCTCCTTTCAAGTGACTTCACCTGTGGCCACAGGAGGACGCACACGTGGGCCTCATGCTCAGCCAGCTGCACATGTTATGCAGGACGGTTGCTCTTGGCCACCAGCCTGCTCTGGCCTGGCCTGGTGAGTGCTGTGTCCTGTCAGATCAGGGTGCTGGGGATTGAGGTAATATACTGGTGTCTCTTGAAGTCCATGTTAGGAAGGGGTCCTGCAGGCCCTTTTCTGCCCCAGGGGAAAGCCGTGTGTGTGTGTGTGTGTGTGTGTGTGTGTGTGTGTGTGTGTGTGCCTCCTCCAGCTTGTAGAACATAGGGTTTTCTCTTGTGGCAGTCGGGTTCTTCTGCAGAAAGCATGTTCCCGATGTCAGTTTGTTTTGGCACCCTGCTCTGGCTTCCTCAGAATGCCAGCAGGACCTTCTCTCCCTGCTTGTTGACACATCCTGGTCAGGTGACAGAGGGAGGGGTCGACGGGGGCAGTAGGCTCAGGCTGGGTGGAGCCAGACTCCAGGATGCTCTACCACACTTGTGCATGTCTAGAAGATTCTGGAAAGTTGGAGCAAGTTTCAATGTCCAGGAGTTCTGTTGTCATATACTTGGGCCAAAGGTCACTCCAAAAGGTGGCTTACCTGGGACAAAGAAGGAGGCCAGGCCTGAGAGCTTGTGGGAGGGAGCGAATATCAGTGGATTTTCTGTTGGCGGTAAGGGAACACCAGACTGTGTGAGTCTGAGGGAGGATGGGCTTATTCTGGCTTATCAGGTCCAGGCCTGCAGACCCCACTGGTTCAAATCACCCGACAGAAGCCTTCTGAGGAGGGAAGGGATTGGTTTTTGGCTCTCAGTTTAGGGATACAGTTCATCATGGCAGAGAAAGCATTACAGCAAGAACAGATCTAGCTATGGCGGCAGGAGTAGAGGCAGCTGGTCACAGCATATCTGCAGCCAGGAAGCAGAGAGAGGTGAATGCTGGTGACCACTGGCCCTCTCCTTAGTATTCAGTCTAGAACCCCAGTCCACTGGATGGAGCTGCTTTCAGGGTGGCTCTTCCTTCCTCAGTTAAAGCCCTTTGGAAACAGCCAAAGGTGTGTCTCCTAGGTGACTCCAAATCCAGCCTGGTTGGTGGTGACTATTTAATCATCGCAGTGGGACAGGGTATCACATACCAAGACAGGGAACTGTTAAGATTCAACCCCGTGAGACCTACACTAAACCGTGTCTAATCCGAGGCACTTTCTGATGGTCCTACTTCTAACACTAGACTTGGCACAAGATCCCACCTTCTTGCTATGCGTGGTTGTACTTGCCTGTCATCTCAAGCACTCAGGAGACTGAGGCAGGGGGATCTTGAATTTGAGGTCAGGCGGGCCTACCTAGAAAACTGAAGACAAACCTAAGCTCCACAGTGAGCGCCCATCTCAAAACACACAGACAGACAAAGGCTGGGGGTGCGGTTCAGTGAGGAGCCTTTGTCTACCGTACACAAAGCAGGCCCAGTGTGTGTGTGTGTGTGTGTGTGTGTGTGTGTCTGTCTGTCTGTCTGTCTGTCTGTCTCTGTGTGGTTGATTCTGTCTGTCCTTTTTATCTCTTAATGGGGATTAAATTTCAGCACATGAAATCTGGAGGGTGACAGTTCACTGCCCCTCTAACCCACTGCTGTGGAAACGGTGCTTTATGCAGCAGTGAGACCTGGCGGGCTCAGCATCCTGATGCTCCTAGCGCCCTCCTGGACCTGTGATTTCTGTGCTCCTGGCAGAGTTAGCCAGAGCAGAGAGATGGGCGAGGCTGGGCACGGGAGCTGCAGGTGCGCCAGGAACCACTTGGCACCTAGCGGGGGTGAGGGGTGGGGGTTGGGTGTTGGGGGTGGGGGTGGGGGTGGGGAATTTACCCTCCCTCCAAGAAGCTGAGTGTGTGGTTCTGACCAGGCCGACACCCTCATTCCACTTTTCTCTCTGGAGCACCAGATAGTAAGAGACAGGCCGCCATGGCTCAATTACCAGTGCAAGCAAGAGGAAAATCTCCCATTACCTGCAAGATTGGTTTATTCTCACCCTATTTACTTTAGAGGTTGCGTGGTGTGGAGACCTGGGTGGGTCCGGATCCAGCCAGTGTTCACCTGGCCTGTGGACAGACCTGTGCTACACTGCCTGTGTCAAGAGGCCTGCGGGGAGGGAAGCTCTGTAGGCGCAGGGGTGGTGGTGGTGGGGTGAGGGGGTGGGGGAGGGGGGTGGGGGGTGGGGGAGGGGGGAGGGAACCCATTTTGTCTCACTGCTGAAGGTTGAACGCAGAGAAATGCCCCACTGAGGCCCAGAGCTTGGTGGAAAGACATAAGAAAGCCTGTGAGTTAGGCATTATGGTTATTGCCTCCCCCCCCACACACACACCTTACACAAGAAGGGGCTGGGACACAGAGAGGTGGATTAACTTTGCTAAGGTCACACAGCTAGTAAGGGACCGAGCTGGGATTTGAACCCAGGCAGCTCAGCCCCAAGGCCATTTCCTTAACCGTTCCTTTATCTGCCTCCTCTGAATGCTTAGTTTAGAACCAGTACTGATTCTAACCAGACGTGTGTCCTCAGCCCTGGCCCTCACGAACCAAGCTTTGTCCTCTTCAGTGAAACAAGGAAGGTTTCCCGCCTGTCCACCTCAGGTGCTCACCACAGAGATGTGAGAGGCGTGGAGGCCAAGGCTCCCTGTGGTGGCTTTACCTGTCTGAGCCCCATTGTCTGGGTGTACTCCGTCCCTTGCTGGGTCTTCTTGGTGTCAGCATTGGTCCTAGGTTCTCCAGAAGGCAGGGACAAAGTCGCCACCTCACATCTGTGCATTATTGATGCCCGTTGGATTCAACATATGAGTTCAGGGGAGACACAACTCAGAGCGCAGCCAGAGAGATTACCGTTCATAGGCAAGTGAGTGCCACATGTCCCTGAAGGTTTACGAGGAGGCCAGGTGTGCATGCTGTACCCAGAGGGGGGAGAAGCCTCCGGCAGAGGGAAGCGGAAGATGGCCAAGGCATAACCCGTAGGCAGTGCAAAACCTCACGGCAAGTGCTGGTGTCGGCAGGTGAGGAGTTCCAGTAGACACAGAGTGTTTTCTCCTGGAGGGGACCTCGCCCCTGACTTGCTCTGGCAGGTTCCTAGCAGACTCCCCCTTGAGCTGGTGGGCTGTAATGTAATGCTCTAAGGAGCCGTAGCAGACGTGGAGGAGGCCCTAGGAGTCAAGGCAGTTTCTAGAACACCGCAGGCCAGGGCTTGCAGCACTGCCATCCATGACGGCCTCTGGCCTGCCCCACTGTACACATGCTCCCTGTGATGGTGTATTAACGCTAGCCGCTGTGTGTTCTGGGCAGGACTGGAGGGCCAGAAACAAGGAACACCACATCTTTCTGTGGTGTTACCGCCTGGGGTGGCTTTTTGGATTGAAGTCTTGGAGATAGGTTGATAGTAATCTTCAGTAAAGATAATCCAAGTACTCAGGAGGATCTTCTGTTTAAGGCCAGCCTGGGCTAAATATCAAGGTGGGGAGGGTTTGGGGGGAAGAGGGAGGGAAGGGTAGAAGAGACAAGGGAAGGAAAAGAAGGCAGAGATTTCATGTTTGCCAGAGGGAGACCGTGGCACAGTTAAGAAAGCCTGGCAGCTAGGCATTGGTATCCCCCCTGCCCCCCATAATGTGTGTGTGGTGTCCAGTGTGGTGTCCCTCCTAACTGACACCGCCTTTCCCACAGACCCACAGAGAAGACTCACTGCAGCTCTGCCTCACACCAAACAGTTGTCATCTCTTTGCATGGATGGGGACCGTGATTTGGGTTTACTTTGGGGTTTTGTATCTCACTGTTGGATGCTACACTGGCTGCTGGGCAGGGGTCGGGGTAGGGCCCCTCTCTGTCTTGATGTCAAAGCTTCCCAGTCAACAAGATGGCCTCAGGGCCAGGACTCACTCTGGTCTCTCCAACGCCCATCCCCAACCCCAGTTGGTCTAGTCTGGGATGCAGTTATATAAAACCAACACAACTGTTTTCCCGGGCATATTAGCATCTACCCAAAATGTTCTACCATCTGATGGACTGGGGTCTATTTTATGTGAACTATGTTCCATTAAGATTTGTAACTGGAGCCTTGAGCCAAAAGGATTCGCTTAAAAATAGCTTAATTATACGCCAAAGATAAGCTGCTAATAGAATTTACCAAACTACTAAATTAAGCTTTTCCACTAATCACATGCATATTATACAAGTGTAAGCTCAGCGTTGACCAGGGGCCCCTCCAAGCCTCTGGAGAATTGCTGGATCTTTCTCGGCAGGCAGAAGCTGGGACACTGTCCCTCTTCTTGTTCTCAAATGTGGCTGGTTGGCTTTCCTGTCACCGTTTTCTATCTTGGGTCTGTATTTGCTTAGGTAAAAGGTGTTCATTCCCAGAGTGCATCCTGGTTCCAGATAATCCGATATTTCCTGTTTTTTCCAGCAGGCTCTTTCTAGTCTCTCCATCTTCTGCCATGTGTCACTTCCTGCTGCTTGTTGTGACCTCTCCACAACCACACTACCCTGTTGTGTCGTCCAGCATTCAGATCGTAGGGGTTCAGCTTCGGTTGGACTAAGCCCTCGGGTTCTGACTTTGCAGGTGCAGCTGAACTTCTCAGGTGAAGTAGTCAGATTCCCAGCGGACCTTCACAGTTCTGCACCCAGGACAAGGTCCCGTGTCATGTGAGTTGTGTCTTAGCATCCCCTCTTCAGGGTCATGTTAGCCGTGTCTCGGAGTCCCTACTTCCCCAAGCCTCAGGAGGTTAAGCAACAGGTCTGCCTTCCTGTGTTCAATCCTGGTGGGATGACCCACACCTCGGGCTCCCTACAGGAAAATGGGTGCCCACAAGTCATCCTTTGAACAACAGGGTCTCCGCTGACTCCCTTCAGTTTGTCTCTAGTGGTACAGTTGTGGTACCAGGGTCAGAGTCAGCTGTTCACACCCTAGCCCTGGCTTAGGTCTATAAATGTGGTCAGTTAACTCCTTCTGCCCCAGCATCACATGGACATACACTCAGTTCACACAGCCGCCTACTGGGACTCCGCCTGCAGCCTGTGAAACCGCTGGGAGGTGGGGTGGGCCTGTCCCAGGGAGGCCCTAGAAAGAGTGTGCATCGTGAGCACAGTGACATCTACAACTGACCGATCCGCCCTTGCTTGGAGGACACACTGCTCAGGGCATGGGTGATAATGCTTGGCCAGTAAACTCCAGAAGACTCTAGAATCCCTCAACCGGGCTCCTGAGGGAGAGCTCTGATTTCCTGGACTTGGCACAAACTGAACTGCAAGCCATGTTTCCTGCCTGCTCCCAATCTCATTGCATAAAGCGATGTGACGGGACTTTTGATTGTCGTTGCATCAGGACTTGGGCCCTCAGAAGACTGAAGCAGGCAGGTGTGCAGGAATGTCCCAGAGCTCCGTGGAGGCGCTGGGCCCACCATGAGCATAGGCAGGAAGACCTTTAACCAAGACAAAACCTTTTAATTAGCCAGCTAGTTAAGGTTTTGCTTTGCATTGGGTTTTACTATGTATTCCAGGCTCCTCTAGAATTTGAAATCCTCCTGCCTCAGGTCTCCCAGTCCCCAGGTGCTGGGATGACAGGAAGGTACCACTATGTATCTTGTGGGCCTTTAAAAGAAGAATTATCTATCTTATTCTGTAGCTTTGTTGTTCCCAGATGCTTTGCGTTGGGCCACAGCAACGACCTGTGTCATGGGACAAACCAGTCAGTGCTGGCTCAGTCCTCCATGGCTTTCGTCCCTATAGTGTCCTTTGCTGCATAGCCTAGCAAAGGACAGTGAGGTTCAGTTACTGCTTCTCTGTCCAGACTGTGGGCCTGTCGGTCAGGACTCTCGGGAGGAGGAGATTCGGGCTCTTTGAAACCCTGGGTTCCATCCACTCCATCTGAGACCCTGGTGAAACAGAGAGGGGATTTTGCAGAGTGAAAAAACGAAAGATTAAGAGACCCGAGGCTGTAACAATGAACTGTGCTGTGTCCTGACAGCCACAGCTTTTGCCCTCCTTTAGCAAATATTTGCTGAGGGGTGTGGAGGGTGGAGGCCACAATTCAGGATGAAAGAGGGGTTCCAGGAAGCACATATGGATAGTTATACACTCACGCACCTGACCGGATGTGGATTCCAGTCAGTCCTGTTCATCTGGTGCTTACCACATGCAAAGCTCTGTACTCTGAAGGGTAGACTGAGGCCAGAGCAGCATAGCCACTTTCTTAGGCTCGCACAGTAACTTAGTTGCTACTATGTTGCAACATGGGATCTTATCTATACAGCTCACGGTATAATCCATCATGGCCAGGAAGGCACGGCGGCAGGGCCTTGAAGCAGCTGGTCACGCTGCGTCTATAGGCAGGGAACAGAGAGCAACAGAGACTGCTGCCACCAGTTTGGTTTTTTCCACTTTGTGGTGGACTCAGCTTACTTACCAGGGAATGTCGCCACCCATAGTGGGCACATCCTCTTCCTTTAGCTAATGCATGCAAGATAACTGCTCCCCCTGCCCCCGCTGCCACATACAGGCATGCCCACAGGTCCGTGAACTGGGTGAATTTAGAATCTGTCAGGTTGATTCTAATCATCACACACAGCTAGTATGTAGAGATCAGAATTCAAGTCCAGGCGCAAGGGCTGCAGAGGCCGCTCCCACCACAGTGTATATGACGAGAGTGATGCTTTCTACCATTGATGCTACTTGCTGCTCGCACCGATCTTGCCAGACTCTACTATTCAGTCTTTATATCAAAACACAGGTTTTAACACGAGGTCTGATACCCCCGATGGTGCATTTAGCATTTCAAATGCAATTATGGCAGAGGAGACATGTAGTCTCTGAGCTGTAAAATGCTCTGCAAATGAGATCAAATTAATGTGTCTAACTTACGATAAGGAGACAATCAGAGATGTTGAATGGTTTGCCCAAGGACACGGGAGCATCATAGGGCACTGTCGTGTCAGCCCTGGTCTTGGGACTGCAAGACAAGTGATGGAGATCTAAGAAGTCTGTGCTGGGTTTTACTGTCCCTTTCTGTGGGACAATAACATTAGCTTTCAATGAAACTGAGAGTCAAGACATGGGAGTCGGTAATGGATGGGATGGGGGATGGGGGGTGGGGGGTGGGGGATGGGGGGGAATGGGAGTGTGGCTCCCTCAGGATGGGGTTGAAGCAGTTGAGTCTTCTAGCTGGAAACAGAAGAGGCTGGGCTGTACCGTGGGTGGCTGGTAAGGATTTTATAACCCCATAAAACCGAGGCAATGAGTTATTTTTAAAGCACACAGTTAAACTGGAACTCTGGGTACATTCTTCCAGTGTACGAATGTACAGATGCAAATTTTCTCAAATAAAGGAAACGTAAGAATGTTTGTTTAAAAGGTCCACGGGCGGAGCCTGCAGCAATGGAAAGTAGCAGTACGGAGCCCCGTAACAGGCGCATGCATTCTGAACGCTGCAGAGCATGCCCCGTCCTTGCTGAGGGACATACAGTGTTTGTTTGTCTGTTCACTCATTTTCAAAGGGATTTGCTTTCCAGATCTGAAGCCGTGCAGGGACTGTCTCATGTGTGCTTGCTTTACTTATTCTTCACAAAGCCCTTGTGTGCCTGACACCATTGTATGTGTTTTTACAATGAAGAAATGTACACTCCGAGAGATTGAGTAACTTAGCTCAAGTTCCCCGGACAGTAAGAGATACAGCGAGGCATAAATATATCTTACAGCAAATCTGCTATTTCCTCAAGACACGCAGAAGAAAGCCTTTTCGTTTTCTCTGTTCTTAATCTTAGATCTTCTCTCTTCCTCTCTGAAATATGTTTAGGAAACTTTCCTCCAATGGGGGCGGCCTCCCAGGGAGGCTCTTGTTCTTGTCTTTGGCTAATGCCATTGTTTCTCTAGTTTTGGGAAGATAAAGTCTTCTCGTGGTGGTGGTGGGGGAATTCATCATCCTCTTTTGGAGTGTTCGTCGCTGAGGAGAAGGGAGCTAGTCGAATGTGAACCACTGCAAAGTGACAAAGCCTTCTTGTTGCTTTTAAAACACTCTCTTGGGGGTGCAGAGGTGGGAGAAGTGCTTTCTATACAAGAGTGAGGACCCGAGAGCTCTCTAGAATCCTGTGACAATGTAGACTAGTAATCTCAGCACTGGGCCGTGAGGTCAGGGAGAGCAAGACCTGGGACTACATTAATCAGCCAGTCTATTCCAATCAGGGAGTGCCAAAGACGTTTTGATCTTGTCTCAAAAAAAAAAAAAATGCTCCCTGCATTACAAGACTTAGCACGCTTCCTTCCTCTTACACAGTGCCCCACCCCCTTGCGCCTAGAGAATGGTGCTTCCCACAGTGCACTGGACCTTCCTACACCAACTAACAATCAAAACACAGAGATGCCCACACAGGCCAACCTGATTTAGGCAGTCCCACAGTCAGGCTGTCCTCCCAGGTGGTTATAGACTGTGGTAAGTTCACACTTAAAACTGACCATTACAATGATCGGAAGGATGACTCAGCAGGTGAGAATGATTACTGCTCTTGCAGAGGACCTGCACTCAGTTCCCAGCAATGCAGTAGGTAGCTTAAAACCCACAACTCCAGCTCCAGAAAATGCGGCACCTTTGGTTTCTGTCAGCCTCTGTATTCAGGCACACACACACACACACACACACACACACACACACACACAAATTAAACAACAGCAACACCTAACTATCACGTACAGGAAGTGGGGCTGTGCTACAAACCTCAGGGCCCACCACAGTGATCTACTTCCTCCAGCTAGGCCCTACCTCCTAAAGTTTCCATAACCTTTTGAAGCAATGTCACTCTCTGAGAAACCAAGGGTTCAAACACATGAGTCTATGGGAGGGGGTCTTCTCCCACTCAAACCAAACAAATATATACAATTTTGTGTGTGTGGGGGGAGGCATTCAAAATGTTCTCTATTAGTTACTTTGAAATGCTAAGGTAGTTATTATCAGCAATAATTGCCCTACTGTGCTATAGAGCATTAGAAATATGACATGGAAAACTACCCAAGATGGCTGGAGGTATGAAGAAGGGGACTCCCATGTTCTCAGCTTCCTGTAATTCTAACACATACTTCGACTGATCTGTCTGGAGAGACAGTGTTGATTTTGACATGTGGCTTAGGAGGTTTCTGTCTGTCATGGCTTGCTCCTTTTGCTCTTGGGTATGTGACGAGGCCGCACATCTTATCAGAACAAAGCCCCTTCTTCACTTTCCAAAGCGCGAGGGATGATGGCGAGTTGGGGGAGGCTGGTGATGGGGACGGGTTTTCTGTTGAACGGCGGTTGGCTCTGAAGGCAGGAAAGGGGCTGGGCTAGCAGTGGGAAGGTCCCGGTGAACTCGGTTGGCACAGTTCCGTGGAGGGGTGCAAGCAGAAGCCAGAGTATAGAGGTATGTGTAGGCTTAGTCTGGCAGTGAGAACACGTCTGTCTTGGGCTCTCTACTGGATGCTGAGGTATAACTAACAAGCAGGATGCATGTGAGCCCACAGCAGGTAATAGAGAAGCCCGAAGACAAGGACCAGGGACAAAATAACCGTGAGAGCGTGCTCTCTCAGCAGGCCAGGCGTGCACCAGCATGGCTGCTGCAGTCACCGTGCTGTGCATCCGGTGCCCAGAGCTTACCCACTTCCCAAGGGCAGCCCTGCACCCTTGAGAAACATCCCCCTGTCTGCACGCCCACCCCAGGCACTGGAAGCCACTTTTCTAGTTTTCTCTATGAGTTTAGCATTTTGTATTTCACACAAAAGTGAGACCAGAAATATTCTCTCTCTCTCTCTCTCTCTCTCTCTCTCTCTCTCTCTGTGTGTGTGTGTGTGTGTGTGTGTGTATATGTGTTGGTATACAGTACATGTGTGTCTATGAGTACAATTGCATGTGTGTTTATAAGTGTATAGTGCATGTGTATGTGTGTCCAAGTACATGTGTGTATATTGTGTGTATATGAGTGCACAAGTGCATGTGTGTATAAATGAGTGCACAAGTATATGTGTGTATGAGTGCACAAGTGCATGTGTGTATGAGTGCACAAGTGCATGTGTATGAGTGTCCAAGTGCATGTGTGTATGAGTGCACAAGTACCTGTGTGTATGAGTGCACAAGTACATGTGTGTATGAGTGCACAAGTGCATGTGTGTATGAGTGCACAAGTGCATGTGTGTGTGAGTGCACAAGTGCATGTGTGTATGAGTGTACAAGTGCATGTGTGTATGAGTGCACAAGTACATGTGTGTATGAGTGCACAAGTGATTGTGTGTATGAGTGCACAAGTACATGTGTGTATGAGTGCACAAGTGCATGTGTGTATGAGTGCACAAGTGCATGTGTATGAGTGTACAAGTACATGTGTGTATGAGTGCATAAGTGCATGTGTGTGTGAGTGCACAAGTGCATGTGTATGAGTGTACAAGTACATGTGTGTATGAGTGCACAAGTGCATGTGTGTATGAGTGCACAAGTGCATGTGTATGAGTGTACAAGTACATGTGTGTGTGAGTGCACAAGTGCATGTGTGTATGAGTGTGTGCATGTGGAGGTCAGAGATCAACATCAGGTATCTTACTCAGATGTTCTCTGTCTTACTTTTGAGACAGAGTCTCTCACTGAACCTGGAGCTCACAAATTCAGGTAGACTGGATGACCAGCAGGCCCCAGAGATGTGTGTGTGTGTGAGTACATGTGTGCGTGCGCACACATGTGCGTGCGTGCATGTGTGATAATTGCTTTATTCCCCTACCAGTGGACATGGAGGTTGTCTCTTGGCTTTGTTATTGATTATGGTGCTGCCTATCAATAAGAAAATGCAGAAATGTATTTAAATCACTGGATTATTTTTACATTTGGACATAGTATATATACTTATTTTTTTTTTTAAAAAAAAAAATCTCCCTGCTATCTTCAAGGCTTCATTTGTGAGTCCCTGGAACACAGAAAAAAAAATGTGATATATCAGAGGAAGTACAAAATGTCTCATAAATAACAGAATTTGAACATGTTGGAACATGAACCCTGCTGTGGTAAAAAGGGTCTGAATGGGGCATGACTGAGAACCCCGGTGAGGAAGGAAAGAAAAGGGGAGCACGTGCTATTGAAGCCCGTGGATGCTACAACCAGGATCGTGAGCTCGTGACCCTGGCAGAGAAGCTTCGGAACCTCTGAGTAGATAGACATCGCCTTGAATAATGGCAGCTGCAGGTTACCCCAAAATTCAACTCACTGAATTTAAATGATGGTAGTTCTTACACAGACAGCCTGAGTTTCAGGAAGTGAATGGGAGTGTCTTCTCAGTGGCTCAGTGGTACCATAAGGGGTTGAGAGTCCTCCTGTTCTGCCCCCACGCTTCTGCCTCTTGGTCACAATGTGGCTGCGGAAGACCTGCTTAATGTATGAGACCAGGCAACACCCATCAGGAAGGAGGCAGGTGAACGGTGCCTGGAGCTTCCCCGCTGACCTTCTTTTGTCTCATGATAGGAGAACAGGTCAGGAGCTCAGCCTAACTTGTTGACATCCAAGGTCTTGTTTGTTTTCATAGGCTGAGACTCTGGGGGCAGGGATGAGGTTGCCACCCTGTGCGGTGAGTCCAGAGTGTGTGAGAAAAAGAGGAAGGGATGGGAATTGTTTGTGCAAGCAGAGCTGTCTGTCTCAAAGTCTGCTCCGGGATAAAGGCTCGGCTACTCCAAGTCTGTTCCACCCTGACAGTCCACAGTGACCCTCTCAAAGTCAAAGCAAGGAACCCTTTCCTCTCTTCTACCCACAGGCCATGTGCTGACCTCAGCTGCCCCTTAGGAGGCCAGCTGCTCATCAAGACGGGACAGCCGTGACCTGCTGCTCTTCTTCCCAACCTGGACGTCTGGTGACCACTTGGCTCTGCCACATCTCCCCATCCGGGAACATCTCTGAAGGAACCTGGGGGAACCAGAGTTCAGAGCCCTCTGGGTCAGAAGGAGTTCCACTTGAGTCAGGCAAGTGCGCACCTGGGTATAAGGTGGGTTTTCTTGGATGTCAGATATGCTAGAAGGGGGGCAGGAGAAATGCTCTGAATGTTAATAAGGGTATTCTCTCTCTCTCTCTCTCTCTCTCTCTCTCTCTCTCTCTCTCTCTCTCTCTCTCCTCTCCCTCTCTTCTCTCTTCCCCTCTCTCTCCCTCTCTTTCTTGTGTGTGTGTGTGTGTGTGTGTGTGTGTGTGCACGCACACGCGCAAGCATACTTCTGAACCACCTGTATCTTCTCCAGTCTCTTTGAGAGAGTCCCTTGGCTCTACAGATGGGTCATCATCCCCTCCAAGCCCTACCCCCCCTCCATCAGGAAGAATGAGCTGGTAGGAAGGTAATGAGGAGACTTGGACCAAGGAGAGCAGACAATGACCATAGGCAGGGTGTCCCCAGGATGTGGAAATTCGCAGATAGCCTGACATCTTACAGAACGTCTAGAAGACCTGTCAAGTGTGCCTCTGCAGACGCTGGTTTGGGGAGCAGGTAAGATAAGAGAGGCCAGGGGATGGAACCACCCAGGGTGGGACAGGACGGTGGGAGGCAGCCGAGTGGCTTCCGGGGCTTCCAGCAGCAGCAGGGTAAGACTATAGGAGCCTCGCCTCGCTTGCCCCTCATGATAGTGCTGCATTTTATTTCTTCCTGGAATCTTCCATCAGAATGTCAATCCCTTTAGAGTAGTCGGTGAACTATGTTATTTCTCCTCCAGTCTTCACAATGGCAGTATTCAATTATGACTTCTGGAGGCACTCCTATAAAACAGAGTCTGGCTGGTCAAGACCGTAGGGTTTCCCTTCCCGGTGCTGTCATCAGTCTCTGCTGAACACATGACAGTTAGACCTGAGGTGGCTCTGAACTTGCCTTTCCTAGGGCTGTTGTAACAAAATAAAAGCTGGGTGATTTACAACACAAACATCCTGTCTCCCCCACCCCCCCACCCCAAAGCCGGTGGCTGAAAGTGTGAAATCAAGATGCCTCCCAGGGTCTGGCTCTCCCTGTGATGGATGTGATGGAGGGCCGGTCCTCCCCAGCCGCAAGTGGTTTATTGGCCATCTGCAACAAGCCAAGGTGGCCCTTAGCTTGAAGTCATATTGCTCCAATTTGTCTCTGTCCCACATGACATTCTAGAACCCGTGTGTGTGTGTGTGTGTGTGTGTGTGTGTGTGTGTGTGTGTTTCTGGGACAGCTCATAAGAATATAATCATGTTTGCATAGGGGCCCCTTCTACTCCATTATGGTCTCAGGTTCACTACTTGCACCCAACAACCTACTTTCTAAATGAGACTGCATTCTGACATACTGGGGTCCCTTCTAAGACTGTGTTCTGAGATAGTGGGGTAACCACTCTGACTACATGAGAGCCGCTTCTTTTTGAGGTCGAAATTTAGACCAATGACATTAATTCGTTCAGTGACAAGAAGAGAGGTGTACAGAGGGGCAATGGGGACATGTCACCAGCGTCCTTTTGTGCTTCCTGGAAGAGTCAGAGAACCGGAAGGAGCACGTGGCCTCTGCTCCTGGTCTAGAGAGGTGTGCGCCGCAGCTGGTGTTCGGGGAGGCGTCCCACAGTACCATGCTCTGGAGGAGGAACAGTTCCTTCGTGTCCTTCCCCGTGTCATAGGGCAAGTGAGGCTGTGGAAGGGTCCCTTATGGCTGTGGGTTCCCTTCTCGGTTTATTTTATTCTCAGGCAGAATGGTTGAAAATCAACTGCCTCCTACAGAAGGTGTCCGTTCAGTTCAGTGAGTCCCCGCTTCATTTGTGCTCTCTGACCCGTCCCTAGGAGGTTTCCAGTAGCTTCTTGTGTTTCCTTCCGGACTTGCTTCTTAAACTATATTTTATTACTGTGCGTGCACACACAAGCACATGGGTGCGTGTCACGATGCACGAGTGGAGCCCAGTTCTCTCCAGCAACCCTACAGGTCCCGAGGACCAAGCTCAAGTCATTAGGCTGGGTAGCAGGCACCTTTACCCCAGGCTGGCACCACAGTCATGATCCCCCTGCCTCCGCCTGCCTGGTGCTGGGATTGCAGGCAGATATCAGTTTGCTCTATCGGGCAGTCATAGCATGTTGTCCAGGCTTCGCTCGAACCTCACCTTTTCCTATTTAACTCACCTTGCTTCTGTTCCGTGAGGGCTTCCTCGCCTTCTTCGGTTTGTCGGAACAATGCCTCATGTAGGCCAAGCTGATTTGGAGCTCTCTCCCTTGGGGCTCACTCACTGACTTGGTGACTTGGAGGTCACCAAGAATGACCTTGCTTGCTGGGATTGCAGATGGCGATTGCGCATCCCTCGGCAAGCACTCTGCTTACTGAGCCGCGTCTCGGAGCTTCCCCGCGTGGCGCCCCACCGTGCGGCTGACACGGTAGTTTAAACACTTGTCTCTGTAAATACTACTAGCGAGCCTGCTTCCATCCGACGTCTTCTCTACCACCTCTTCCAGCATCTCATGGTTGAACCAGTGCTGGTGGCCTGTTGGCACTGCAGTGAGATGACGAAGGAAAAATGACTCTTAGAGCTTCCATCATCCACGGCGGGACCTTAAAGCCAAGCAGGACGATGTACTCACTCCCCAGTGGGGAAGACTGGCTTCTCTGTAAATGGGGTTCTCCCGTCATCCCAGGAAGCAGAGAGCTTCGGCCAGCCCTACTCTGTACAGCTGTCAGTGAAGCCCCGTGTCTAAAAGGTTCTAGAACCTTCCAAAGCAGCATCAGCAGATGGGGACAAAGCATTCAAACACCCTGGCCCATCGTGGGCAACCTGAACCTCAGGAGGGGAGATTTTAGACCAGTGCGCAGCCCCAGCAAAGTCTGACCACTGTCCGCAGCTCAAACTAGATGGGACTGGAATGTGTATTCTGATTCTATAGCTTGATGCTTAAGATAACAAAGCCTGTGCCTCACAGGGACAAGTTTTGTCATGTGCCTTGGTGGCCGTGGCCATGATGAAGTTAAAAGCATCTCTATAGATTCAGGACATGCCCCAAAGAAGGCCTCTGGGCTTTCCCTTTGCAAACCATCGCTTTTATAGTTTTGCTTCACTGCCTCTTTGCCCCCTCAGACCCCAGACACATGTTGAGCAACCTCTGCATGCCAAGCCCCGAGCTGGGTTTGAGTGACAAGACGAAACTCACATCCTGATGCTTCCAGCTCCTTTACGACAGGGCAGCAGAAAGCTGAAGTGCTACCAGGTGGCACTGGGGTGGCAGGCATGTGTCAGCTGGGTCCCAAGGGAAGCTAAGAGAAGGATTCACCCTGAAGTCAGAAGGCGGCCGTTCCTGGCTGTCTTACGACTTCATCTTTTTCTTTAAACAATGCATGGTGAAGGAAGGAAGTGGGAGCCCGGAAGTGGTGGCCCTGAGCTAAGGTGTTGAGCCATCCTGCCCACAGCTCTAATGACTGTTCATGACCAAGGGACAAGGCCACACTCTGGACACTGTGAGCTCCCTGGAGACTGACTCGGCCGTTCAGAAAGATGGGCTGAGCCTGGCTTCATTTTTTCTTTTTCTTGATCAATCGTTTAATCAATCCCTTCTTCAGCCCCTCAACTGGGTGGCCTCCTCGTTGGACAGTCATGCAGGTAATGAAGCCCAGACAGCCACGAGGCAGAGGAGAGGAGGAGGGTCAGAACGGGAAGGTATGGCTGATGGATGGGTCCAGGGATGGGATACTCATACTCTCTGGCCAGGCAGGGCTGCTTGTCGCCGTGGTGTTCTGAACTGATGCTCCGCCCCTCCCCAGCCCCCAGTCTCCACGTCCCAGCGTCTGGAGTCTGTGGTTATCTTTGAGTAACAGGTTCACCCCCAACCCGCACCTCCGTGTGATATTAGCAAACCACAGCAGCCTGCAGGCAGAGCTGGCGGGGGAGGGGGGGAGCCTGCTGTTCTTAGACAATGCTCGGGTGGGTCTGCAGCTGCTGCTGGTGCAGGCAGGGACTCTGCAGAAAATGAAGGTGCTGCAATCAACAGCCTCGGAGGGATTGCTGAGGTCCCTTCCTGGCTCTTCAGATGAGAGGGAAACTTGTAACAGGTTGAAAGGGACAACAGAGCCCTGATGGGCTCAGATGAGGGACATTTCTAGAGTGTGTCTCTGTGTTGATTTGTGTCCTGACTGTGATGTGTCCTGTACCCATCCTGTTCTCAAGGAACCAGTGACAGGAAAGTGATCAAAATACACTGCTTACCCGACCTTTCCAGTCCTACTGAGGTCGGTGCTGCCCCCTAGAGGACAGAAGTCTAAATTGTCAGAGAAGTGGTGCCAGGAGCCCAGGTTTGTTTGGGGGAAGAAGTCTAAATGGCAAAAGGACAAGGTCTTGGGAAGGTGGCATCCTCTCCGCTCCCGTGCAGTCTGTCTAGATTAAAGCATTTCCAAATCCTCACTGAACTGAAAGGCCCCAGTGCAGCTGTGCAGATCCCACCCACTGGTTTAGAGCATCTGAGCAGAGACACTTCAGAAGTTGTTAGGGTCAGAGCCTGGGTCCTGGCAGTGCCATAGCTTGTCCACCTGTCCCCCGCAGTGTGACAATGAGAGACAAATGAGGAGAAGGCTCAGTGGTCAAAGTGCTTGTGAGCCTGAGCTCAGTCCCCAGGATTCACATAAAAAGCTGGGCTTGGGGCAGCCACATTTATTCCTAATGCTGCAGAGGCAAAGACTGGCGGGGGGGGGGGGGTCGGCGGGGGGGGGGGTACTTGGGGATGGGACTCACTGGCCAGCCAACCTAGCCTGATTGGCGAGTCCCCAGAAGAACCAAATATCAAAGTGGACCCCTCCTGAGGGAGGATGCCTGAGATTGACCCCCCACAAGCACGCTCGTGCATGCACTTGTGCATGTGTACACACACACACACACACACACACACATATGAACACACTCACAACTTGTTCAATATGGTCACATTGGGAAGAGGAACAACAACAAAGAGGTCTTGTGTCCCCCAGACTATCTTCAGGTCTTAACCCATGGTTTATGTTTAAGTGGAGCTAAGGTGTGCGTCCCCTCGCCCCTCCCCCTCTTCCCACCTCTGACCCATCAGATTCCTGGCTCCAGTTTGTCCTGCCAAGTGGTCTGCTAAGTTTCCAGAACTGTAGTGTCTTCCCGGGAGACTAACGCCACCTCTCATGGCTCCAGGTTTCTCTGTGTAGCCCTATCTGTCCTAGCACTAGCTCCATAGACCAGGCTGGCCTTGAACTCAGAGATTCACCTGCCCCTGCCTCCTGAGTGCTGAGATTAAAGGCCACACCACAGCACAGCACATGACTATGGCACTACACGTGTATACGAGGCTTAGCCCATGTGTGTGAATAACACACTTCTCTGCTTTCTCTGCTTTTACATCCGTAGTTGCTTCAGTAAAGGCCGATTCCTCCTTCTTCCCCCCCCCCCAGGCTGGGAAAGGCTTTGTTGTCCCTTAGTCTTACATTGCAACAACAAACCCTGTCGTTGTCGTCGTCTGCATTGGAACTGCTACCTGGACTTGTTATGGGGAGTGGATTCCGGTGGCCTCACATCCAGTCTAAACGTGTCTGTCATCAGGGTGTATATGCAGTGACTGTTCTATCACATGTCTCGGGGCAGTCATTATGGCCATCTTCATATTGACGTATGTGCCATTAAAAACTGTGACTTTGGGGCTGGAGCGATGGCTTAGCCATGGAATGCTCTGGCCTTTCTAGAGAACCTGGATTCAATTCCCAGCACCCACGTGGTGGCTCGCAAACATCTGTAAGTCCAGTCTCAGGGGATCTAACACCCTCCTCTGGCTCTGCCGGCGTGTGGTGCGCAGACATACTTGCAGGTAAAACACCTATATGTGTAAAAATAAACAACAAAAATTTTTAAAGGAATTCTAAAAGTTGTGGATCCCCCTCCCCTTCAATTAAGGCTAAAGGATGCAGAGCGAGGAACTAGCCTATCTAGGAATTTTAACACAAGAGGTCAAAAGAATCGCTAAGGTTGGGAACGTTCTGTGCAGTGTTTATGGGACGGTAGCTGATCGCCCGAGGTTGTGCGTCTGAGCACTTGACACTGTTGCTAAGTCACATCCTCAGGCAGCATATGCAGTCAGCTCATGCTGGCAAACTTTGCTGTCCCAAACTGGTGGGTTCATGAATGTGGGCAGAGCATTTGTGTCCCAGGCCCTGAAGGATTCCTGATACTTGCAGCCTCATTGGGAGGGTCTCAAAATGCCTTGGAAGTCAATTCTGCATCCTTCCTCCAAACTTCTCCGAGGAGATGATTGTATCCCATCTTCAGGCCACCAGCTTGGATAAACCTGGTAGCATACCTAGTTAGTGATCAGATGCCCTAGTACTGTACCATGTTGGCGATCAGCCAGTTATCTCGTATGAGGAGGCATCTCCAGCATGAGGGAGCGCAGCTCCATGCCCTGCTTCCCACTGAGTTCCACAGCGAAACTTTCGTTAACGATGTCCAGGAAGCAGATTTCTCTCTGACTTCAAGGCTGGCTCAGCAGGAGAGGAGCTGGGAAGCATCCAGCCTGCGGAACAGGAGTGCAGAAACTGCATTTCTGCATCTAGTACTCCCAGGCCTGATTTGGAACAGTGAGCTCAGAAAAGGCCAATAGCCTGGAAGCAGAGATGCCACCTGAGGGTGACACTGTCTTCGAACTGTGCCTGGCAACTGCGATGCCTTGACTAGGGGCAGGGTCTGGTCAGGGGGCAGGAGGAAGAGAGCCACAGGACACATTATTCTTCGTCTCTGATTGTGAGCTTTGCTGACATTTGGTGACCCGTTGTCCTAGAAATGGTCAAAGGGTGTGTAAACACCCCCGTTCCATTTTCTCAGAGTAATGCTTTCACTGAAAGAGATTGTCTTCCTCCCATGGACGGGTGAGGTGATCTGATGCTGTCAGGCTTCCCCCTTCCTTCCCCAAATGATTTCTTCTTCTGTTTTTATGCCCTGTGTGTATGCACGAGCAGATGTGTGCATATGTGTGTGTGTGTGTGTGTACATGTGTGCTTGTGTGTGTGTGTGTAAATCTTGGTTCTGTCTATGAGAACTAACTTACATATTTCTCTTTCTTCTGTTGCTCTCTCTTGCTCTCATTCCCTCCCCCAACGTGACCGACCCTCTTCCCCGTTCCATACCTTACCCAGATTCTGCATACGAGAGGACACGTGCAATCTTTGCTCTATTTAGCGTAGCACAGCGATCTCTCTCTCTCCACTCATTTCCCTGCAGATGACACTTCTGCTCCTTATGGCAGAATGAACACCACCGTGCACACAGGCCACGTTGTGTTTGCCACTCGGTTGGTTGGTTGGTGACCAACATCTAGACTGGTTCTATATCTTGGCTACTGTGACGAATTCTGTAATAGATGTACCCGTCCACGTGTCTTTGGGGTGCCCCGTCCACATGTCCTTGGGGTGCCCTGGCCTACACTCTTTCCTGTACATTCCCAGGAGTGTCTGAAACAAGTGCTAGTTTATTTTAGTTGGATATCTCCTGTCTTAATTTTGAGGGAGACGGTGCACACAGACCACAGTGAAGCTGTGGGTCTCTGGGACCAGTTTTGGGACGAGGAAGTGGCAGGCTAGTGGTCATTCTGGACATCATCTTGCCTCCGGAAGCCCCACCTCCTATTCTTGATCATCATGCTGGGTAAGGATAAGGGCCTTTCGCATGAGACTATGGTGTGGGGCTGAGGTTAGGGATGGAGATAGAGCCAAGGCCAACAGAGGGATCGTTGCTGCTGCTGGTGGCTCCCCTTGGAGCACTTCCCCTGTGCCTCAAGGACAGAGGTCCTGTGGGAGTCCAGCTGAGCAATAAACACACCCCTTCCTGCTTGGTAAAACCAGGAGGCTTCCCCAGAGTGGCTGGAGGGGTGGGTAAAGGCATACCAGCAGATGCCCCGAGCCATGGAGAGGAAAATGTCCTGCAAGGAAAGCATGCGGCAAACACTGGACACTGATCCTTTAGGCTCAGCCACAGGACACCCTACTGGCAACAGGACAGACAGATCCTGGCCTCCGAGGGCTCAGAGTCTAGTGGCATATGTGTGTCTAGCAGCAAGACATATGCTATCTGGCCTTACAAGGTATTGATTAATTAGCATGGCCATAGATACCCCTAGGAGGGTGCATGGTCCTCATTGAGAACATATAACCAAAGGCCTAGCTTAGATTGCAAAGGATCCATTTTGACCAGCCCAAGGCATTCATAGGTGAAATCTGAGGCTCAGAGCACGGAAGTAAATTATCAGAGGTGGTCTGGTCTGGTCTGTTGGGCGACTGCTATGGAAACCAAAGCCACTTTTGTGCCACCCTAACTCCACCCCAATCCTGCTTTCACTGGAGCCGGGATGGATTGACATGTGTAGGGAGGGTCAGCTATGTCTTCATGGACTTGTTCAGACCAAGGGGCTTTTAATGAGGAATACAGGGGATAGGTGACCAGGTGGATACTGATCATATCCTTCCTAGAGGACCTCCAGCCCTTTCCATATATACAGGAGGGATTCTAAGTAAGGGTTAGTGCCTGTAGGTACCGTGTGCCCCTGGGTTGTCAACAGAGATAGTAAACACATAGGATGCTGTTGCTAAGAAACAATAGCTCTCAGCCAGAGTAGTGCACCATGCCTCCCAGCTCCGGTTCTGACTTCCACTCCCTGGGTGTCTATGCTAGTCCACGTCAGGGATCTTAAACGGTTTTCCCAATGAGCCTTTTTACCTGACAAATTTCATGTTACTTGAGTTTATAGATATGTAAAATAAGAGTACAAATAAAACATTGATTGGTAGAAAACCATAATGAAATTTACCTTAAAACAATTATTTGATACATGCAATCTTTTGACTTATTAAAGAGGAGACTTTGCATACCAGTGAGGCAGCTGTGTATGATATTTTTACATTAAAATTAAATGTTGACTAAATATTTGAGATTGCACTTTTAATCACAATTTTGATATTATAATCATCAACACTAAGGATCCTACCTCCATACATACACAATACAAAATGGCAGAAGTATTTTTAGGATGATTGTAGAAATCATTGGAAATTCTGTCCTACGTCCAGGACAAAATTCATTTGACACTATTTAAATGAAACTCAAGTCAGTAATTCAGACACCAATTAAAATTTTATTACTTTATATTTATTATTTATGTTCATGTGCCTGTGCCTGTGTGTGCTCATGTGTGTGTGTGCGCGCGGTGTGTGCACATATCATAGCATGTGTGTGGAGATCAGAGGGCAAGTTTTGGGAACTGGTTCTTTCTTTTACTGTGTGGGTTCAGAGGACTGAACTTGGATAGTTAGCCTTGGCAGCAGCTATATTGGCCTTCTGAGCTGTCTCACCAGCCCCAAACACCAGCTTTTAAAAGCAAGTGTCTAACACAATATAATTAAAATCTATAATAATTTAACACACTAGAAAGTGTGATAGGGAAGTCTCAGTTTTCCATAATTAAGCCATTTATGTTTCTATAAGAGCAGAAAGTGTCACTTGTGCCGTGGAGACGCCATCATTCATGAAACGGTCAGGGTCTCGCAGCTTAGGTGTTTCCGGCTGCGTTCTTCAGTGTCAGCCCATGCAATGACATGTGCAACACAAAGTGCATGTGTTCTGTGTTCAGAACCAAGGCTTCCATGAAGCTGTGCCATGTAGCAGGAGCACGCGCTGCCACATACACTTCGGATTCATTATGTATTTGGTTTTTAATTAATTGTCGGTCGCTGCACATTCAGAAACCCTTTACCGTTACCAGATGTCTTAAGACGCTCACACTCAGTTATCCATCTACACAGGGCTGGAACCCCCATATAAGAAGAAGCTAGTCCAGTCCCTGGGTCTAGATCGTGGCATGTGTGTGGAGAGCAGAGGGCAAGTTTGACCTGCACCGGTCTCTTTGATTCCCTCTCTTTAACTCCAGTCTCCATACTGTCTCCAGAATGCTCTGGACTGTCTAATGGCTGTGTGGCCCCGGGCATGTTACCTAACAATTCAGAACAGTATGGGAATGAGTGTAACAGTATTCTACAGGGTCCTCGGGTAGGACTCATTAAGGCAGAGAAAGTGTCTAGCTCAGTGCCTGTCATATCCACCCTACAAGTAAAGGGATTTTTTTTTTCTGCCTGGGTTCGAAGGTCTGGGTTCAAGGATTCTGGTAGTCTGCCTTGGATGCTGGCACCCTGACCCTCTGAGCCATATGATCATCTCCAAGCACCCACAACTTAAACTCAGAGGACTGGGATTCCGAGGGTCCCGGAGCCTGTTGAGGGCTGCGTGTGCTACTCAGTGTGCTGTGAGCTGTGGTTCTAAAAATGAGTGAACCACAAGTGTAAACAGCCAAGCGCGACACAGTGGAACCAATGACTGTTAACAACGGACACACAAGGACCATGAGAGTCAGCTTCTGAGCAGACTGACTCAGTCTTGAGCCCGCCTCTCTGGACCCGCCCTACCCTCCACTCTATCCTGGGCTGATGCTAATCGTCCAGGTCCTTTCCCCGGTTACACCCCATGCTTCTTCCCTCCCCCGCCTCTTCTCAGTGCCCCACTAACCTGGACTTGCCTTCCTCATCTTCTAGGATGCCCAGCAGGCACCCCCACTCCCCAGCTGACCCCGTCAACCTCAGCTTTGTCCTTCATTGTCTATCCTAAAGGTTTTGAAAATCATTTTATTATAAAAGTACTAAATGTGTGTATGAAACAGTAAAGAAGAAAGTGTCCTCCACAAGTCTAATATGCAACCACCATTGATTTCTTCTCTCTCTCTCTCTCTCTCTCTCTCTCTCTCTCTCTCTCTCTCTCTCTCTCCCTCTCCCTCCCTCCCTCCCTCCCTCCCTCCCTCCCTTCCTTTCTCCTTCCCTCCTTCCCTCTTCTCTGACTAGCTTCAGTTTATCATGTGCATTTATTTTAATCGGGCTGTAAGTTATTGACAACAGGAACGGGCAATTATAGAACACAATGTTTTGGATTGGGGAATCCTTTCAAATGGCCAATAGGGTGAAGCCACTAGGTGAATTTGTTTGGCTTTGGAAACTCTCTGGATTTAAATACCTGGAAGTCCCGGCTTGCTAACCCTTCCGCAGACTGGCTAAGGAGAGGGGCTGGGGTCCAGCAGCTGTCTGAGCCCTGACCTGTAATGAAGTAGATTCTTCTTCTTGCTTCAGACTCTCCTGAAATGCAGCCCCAGTCCCTGCCACGTTCCTGGGCTTGCTTTAGGGTAGCCCCGTTGACCTTGGCCACTTTAAATCCCTTGTAATAAAAGGCGGTTCTGAGTCTGTCCGGAGGGAAACAGCGAGGTTTTGGAGTTCACACACTCTTGCCAGGCTTGGAAGGAGGAGTAATGGCTGTTTTCTGAAAGCTCGGTGTGAGGTGGCTAGAACAGGTCAGGAGGGGAACTCTCTCTGCAGGCCGCAGGGTAAAGGGTGGGCCGGTGGACAGAACAGCAGGGGGTGCTCACAGCATCCTTCAGGATACAGGCGGAGATGGCGAGGCCGGTGAGGCTGCGCTGCTGTGCGCCCTGTCCTTTGAAACTGGGCAAGGAAGATTCCCGTGAGGCTGGCGTGGCGTGGGGAGCAGCTGCAAGGTGAGGAGGAGCCTGCTCGCTGTCTGAGCTTTCTCTTTTGGGGTGGCAGGATGTTTGTAATTTAAATGCCTTTTTTTTTTCCTTGAAAAGAAATGTGAGCTTACAAAGGCCATATTTAGAACGTAAGATTTCTTAGGAACGTTTATTGTGAGATTAAGGGGGAAAAAAAAAACTGTGAACTTTTGACTTCTGATGAGAAGTTCAGGGAATCGATTCGAAGCAGAGCTTTGTAATGTGCAGATTTGTAAATGTACAAATTACTGACTTGGGCTGATGCTAAGAAACCTCCTGTTTTGGGGGCCAATGAGGGGAGAAGCGGGAGAAGAGGGGAGGGAGGGAGGGGAAGGGCAGAGTTCCCGGCCTAGATACACCACTGAAAAGGGGTGTAGGGGCGGAGTCTGGTGACTTCATGGGCATCAGTGAGGACAGGAGGAGCTGGAGGCCAGAAGACCAAGATCAGGACTGGATTCAGCACCCGTATGGCATGATGGGTAACAGCTGTCAGTCACTACAGTTCCAGGGGGATCTGGTGTCCTTTTCTGTCCTCCCTGGGCATGCATGTGGTCCACAGAGGCAAAATATCCACACACATAAAATGAAAATAAATCTAGATTGAAAACAATAGTGATGCAGTTAGCACATGGCGAACACCGGGTGTGGGCCAGGCCCCTCGCTAAGGACCCCACGAGGAGTGTGTTTCATTACCTCCACAGTGACCTTACCATAGAGAGTCTGTTTTTTATTATACGTTCAGTGACTAAAGTTACCTATGAGAACTGCTGTAGCCCACACAGATGCTCAGGGCCTAAATCCGAAGCCCCGCATTCTGTGAACAACAAAAGCATAACAGTACCTATCAGGAGTCACGTGGGAGCTGAGCACAGGCTCCCAAGCCTCCTTGTAAGGCCCTCGGGCCTTCGTCACCCGTGCAAGGCTACTCTGCCAAGCTGGGGGCGGGGTTTGGAGATAAAGGGATCACATGAGAGGGTACAAGCAGAGACACCTGCAGCCCCAGGCCTGGCCCTCCACCAGCTGTCAGCCAGGACCTGTCACTGCAGGCACGCTTTTATTGCAAATGAGATAGTACAATCTTTGACAGTCATATGGGAATGTTTGCGAGCGGCAGATAAGAGAGTAACTCATAAATTTTGGGTGTAGGTGGCAGACATCTTTGTGGACCCTAAAATGCCATATGAATGTTTTCTTGTTATCAGTGTTGACGTGATTCAGCCGATGGTGTACACAGGGAATTCACCGCCGTCCTGGTTACAGAATCACACTCCCTAGAAAATCAAATGGCGACTGACAACATATTTTGAGCCAAATTATGTGTCCTTACTACACCTGAGCACCAGGAATGTTCTAGGGGTGCTGGTGGAGGTACTGCAGTGTTCAGTGACCCGAGGACCAGGCGTCTTCAGCACTGGCCACTGTGCCCAGTGCTGACACCAGGCTACATGTTCAGCCTTGGGGTTCCCTAGCTTTTCAGAGCACAGTAGAGAGATACTTAGGGACATGATGACGAGCCCAGGACAGAAATCTAGCCACCAACATCTGGGCTCACCCCCAAAGCAAGCTCCCCAGATGTTGCTCATGCCTTCTCAAAATACCATTGCCCCAAGGACCTGCCAAGTTTGGGACTGCAGAGATTGGTCAGTGTGTAAGGTGTGTGAACAGTGGGGGCCTGAGTTCCCATCCCTAGGGCTTACTTAAAAAGCCACACCCAGTGGTGCACACTTGTAATCCCAGTGCTGGGAGGACAGAGACGGGAGGATCCCCGGGTTTGCTGGCCAGCCAGTCTAACCAGATCTGTGAGCTCCAGGTTCAGTGAGAAACCTTGTTTTGGAAAACAGAAAGTTTGACATACAGTTGAGGAAGATGCGTGAGGTCGACCTCTGGCCTTCATGCACACACACACATGAACCTACATGTCAATGCACACCCACTCAAGACTCAAAACACCCCCTTCTCCAAAGGTTGTCTTGACACTTCAGCCACCATCTAATGTCATGGAGTCATCCACGGAAGATTGTGTTGTTGCGTTGTGGTATCATTGTGCTGTTGCTAGTTGGCTCCGTCTTCATGGGTTGTGTCCAATCCCTAGCCTTCTGTGACGACTCTAGGAGATAATGTGCAGACTTGGGATCTCTCATCAGATGGGCAGTAGCCCCACCTTGTTCCAAAGAAGGCAGAAGGGGCGACGGTTTCATTCCTGGAGACGCACACGCTGTTTTAAATTAACTTTTCATTTTGCTGTGCCTGTTATCTCTTCATGGAGAACGCCCATCTTTTGAGAATCAGGCTGGTCTCTCACAATCTCACTCTCCACCTTTGAGTATCTGTCTGACTTCTCTTGGTTATAGTCAGGGACAGTGTCTGACTGGATCCAGAGAGAATGGCTACTGTCCCGACACCTCCTCCTCTGAAGCTGCCTCCTCTGAGGCTGGCTGCTTGCTTACAGTCTTGCACCCTTCCTTTACTTCAGTGACTCCAGGTCACTACAGTGACTGGGGGTTGGCAGATCTGGGGGAAAGATGAGTTCACGAAATGCAGTTGTGATTGAATCAAAGGACGGGAGTGCCGAGGAGGGAGCTAGGTCCTGGGGCATCCTATTGGCCACTTCTGCATAGCTGTGCCTAACACCCCTGACACAGACATGGTAGGGGAGGAAGGCTATGTCCTGGTTCACCTCCCTTTCAGAGGATTCAGTACATGGTTACTCAGTCTCATGTCCCCTAGAGCACATCATGGCGCCAGGAACATGTAGTGGTCAGGACTCCCACCTCATGGTGGACAGGAAGCAAGGAGAAAGAGAGGACAAGGAGGGAGAAAGGAGGGAGGGAGGGAGGGAGGGAGAGAGAGAGAGAGAGAGAGAGAGAGAGAGAGAGAGAGAGAGAGAGAGAGAGAACAGGGACAAGAACAGGGACAAGATGTCACCAAGGGCATGCTCAAGTGAATGACTTCCTCTCTGCAGACCCCATCTGTGAAGGTTTTCAGAATTTCAAAATACTGCCACTCGCTGGGGGCCTGGGCTTCAACGCCTGAGTCTGTGTGAGACATTTCACATTCAAACCATAGCAGGTGCTTGGCAGCTTCCGGAAGGCATCAGCTGCAAAGAGAAGCAAGGCCAGCCACAGGCGGCCTGTGGAATAATGGGACACGCGCTGGCCTCGAAGGGAGGGACTCAAGAATCCCTTTCACACACTAAGCCTTGTTTACTATGTAACCTTGAAAAAGTCTGTAGGGCTTGACATGTTTTTGTGGAGTTGCTAAGTAAACCTGGAAAGGGTGTCACCTACAGTCTGGTCTGCCTGTTTGGTTAAAGTGTGTTTCTTATGCACTCAAGTTAGAGAGGCCAGTCTTTTTATTTGCAAAGATGTTTTCCCTCATCTTACTGTAAATACAGTAACAGATAAGAAATGGGAAAATAGAGAGCAGTGATCCTCAACCTTCCTAATGCTGACACCTTTTTAATACAGTCTCATGTTGAGGCAGCCCCCAACCATAAAATTATTTTCATCGCTATTTCATAACTGTAATTCTGCTACTGTTATGAATTGTAATGTAAATATCAGATATGCAGAGCATCTGATATGCAACCCCTGTGAAAAGATTAGTTGATCCGCAAAAGGGGTCTAGACCCACACATTGAGACCCACTGACACTGAAGACCCACTGACATAGAAGAAGATCAGAACAATCTCCTTAAGATTCCTATCTGGAAAGAGCACTCTTCTTATTCAGTGTCCCTACAGGCTCATAGCTGAAGGTTTGATCCCCAACTGGCTTCATTATTTCAAAAAGATGTGAAAACTAGGAGTCACTGCCTTGCTAGTGGAAGGCATCACTAGGGGCCTGTACTGCGGGCTGCATCTTCCCTGTGGTCCCCTCTGTCTCCCTATCATCAACATGACCTCACCAGAGTGCAGAAACCACAGATCTGGCTCGCCAGAGACGGAAGGCCCTTACACCATGAGACAAACCCAACCATTCCTCCCCCAAGGACAAAACATCCAACACAACGCAGCTATTAACATCTCACGGCCTCCAAAGAAGCAAGTCAGGTGCCTGCAGCCAGGAGCGGGGCGGGGCGGGACAGGGTGGGGTGGGGGTTCCTGGCTTTACTGAGGGTTGCTGTGGGAACCAGTTTAAGAGGAAGCAAATGCAGTGAGTTTTGGGCTCAGTGAGCACCCATAGGTGTCTTAGCAAAGTGAGTGTTTTTCCCCCACCACCACTTTTCCCTGTTAGAAAGTGCTTATGGTGTGTGTGTGTGTGTGTGTGTGTGTGTGTGTGTGTGTGTGTGTTGCTTGTCACTCTCCCTGGTGTGTGCTTGCTGAAGTCACCTGCTGCTGACTCTCTGGCACACAGAAGAGTGTCTGCTCATGGTTAGATATCCCGGACTGAGTGAGAACTGTGGCCTCATACAGAACTGGAAGCATCTGGTGAGTCTCTGCCTCCCTTGGCTTGAGTGGGTGAGCTCCAGAAAGGCCGCATTCTTCCGTACTACCCAACCAGCCTCCTAGATCTAGCTGTGGGTTCCACTTAGACGTTAGCGTAAAGAATGATAGATAACTGCATTTTCGATTGCTCCTCCTGCACTTCAGGTATGTTCTCAGTCCGTGTGTCTTACCACCATGGTCAACCCGGTCTGCGACATTCTACCCTAGCATAGTCTGCAACGTTCTTTCCTGATTCAGTCTTAACGTGCTCAAATTAACTGCAGACAGCAAGCCCACCCCTTCCCTATTCCAAAGCTATTCCTCTTCCTGTGACTATATTAGTCTATTTTCTGGTACTGTAGCAAAATATACTTGCCTGGGTGCTCTTTGAAAAAAGAAATCTGTGTATGTAGTCCATTAACCACAGCTGGATCATATCAAAGCGATGACGTCATGGAGGGATTGCCCCTGAGAGTCAAAGGTCACACAGCAAGCCAGGAAGCAGAAAGCAGTCAGAGTCAGGCTCTGGCTTTTGCAACAACGCTTTTGTGAGAACTAAGAGCAGTCCAAGGGGTGTGCTCCCAGTCATCTCCCATAGGCACCAAGTCTTCATGGTCTCCCCATCTCAATATGGACACACTGCGGACCAAGTTCCCAAAGTATAAGGCCTTGGGGATCAACCACAACCAAATCACAGTGAACACTTGAGAGGGATGCCCCGTGGGTCTTTCTTGGAAACCCCACTGCATCCCTGTACCAGTCAGGGCCGTGAATCTGGCTACAGTCTGCAACTGTGGCTTCGAGGTGAGCTCTGGTGCTGCAGGGAGCATCTGCAGACTGAAGGCAGCCATTTCAGGGGGGCTCGCGGAGAACCGAGGCTCTGGGGATGCCGTGGACCCCGCCGGGCCAGGTTAGGGTTGCTAAGCATGCTTCCCCGTGCAGTGCCCTGACGGTGTCAGTTCTTCTCTACAACTTGGAAGAGGGGACCAGGCCCATTTCCTTCTGGGATTTTGCATCCTTCTGGGAAGTACATTCTCTCCAGCCTTTCCCCAGATGGCTATAAAGCTCCTTCCACTGTGTCCCTAATGGTAAACATGGTATGCTTCAGTTCTCCCCGGGGTTTAGGTGGGATTCAAGTCACTAGTAGCAAAAGCCCCTCCCTGTGTAAGGAGCTGCCAGTTTTCCAGCAGCAGTCACCAGAGCTGAGGGCACCAGGCGAACAAGAGACTAAAGGCCCTGGGACTTCCACGTACTTCATCTGTCCCCAAGGCTCTCAGGGGCAGACCCTGTGCACGCCAGCCCATTGTTACTGTTTTAGTAAAGTCATACTGGGGATCGGTTCCGAGACATCCCCCCCCCCACCTCCCATGCTACACTCTGGATATTCAATGCCACGAATGAAAATGCTGTGCTATTTCTGTGTAACCTCCGCTCGGCCTCCCAAATGCTGCACAGCATGCCTGGAAGACGGACAGTGAGGATGAATGCGGTGCAAATGGTTGTTAGGCTGCATTGTCTCAGGAATAACAACACCAGCACCTCTGCATGCTCAGTACAGACAGCATTGTTTAATGTTGGTAATCACTGGCTGGTAGCCTGGCTAGCTGGAGGGCTGAGCCCATTCCCAATGGATCAGCGGTGAGATCTCAGCCTTGGAAAAACTGACCGCATCAAACTGCTTGATGCTGGGATGGACAGGACCTTTGAAGCTACTGGGATGGAGGGAGCTATTTTGTGTATAGGAGGGTGTGAAGGACGGGGGTGGGGGTGGGGGCAGAACTTTAGGGACTGAGTTACAGCGATGCCTTCCAGAACTCCTGTGCTGAGCCAATTTGGATGACAATAAAAAAGGGACCTTTGGGAGGCTCAGAAGGGCTCATGCTCACAGAGGAGACTGATGCCTTCCTGAGAGAGGCTCAGGAAAACTCCCTAGCTCCCTGCGCACTTGAGTGCATTGCAAGAGACCAGCATCTGGCGCTGGAAGAGGGATGCCATCAGAACCCGGCCTTGATGGCATCTAACCTTGGATCTCCAGATCCAAGGAACAAATGAAGAGTGAATTTCTGATGACCACTGGCCACTCAGCCCATGGTATTCTTGTTATAATTGGGCCAAGGCATTAAGACCTAGTAGGACAACGGGATGGAAGGAGAGAGAGAGAGAGAAAGAGAGAGAGAGAGAGAGAGAGAGAGAGAGAGAGAGAGAGAGTTAAAGATGCCTAGACACAAGCAGACTGACAGAAGAGAAAATAAAGTGGAGGTGAGAATGTAGAAGGGAAAATGGGAGTTGATACTGAGCGATATTAATGGCCCATCGCGTTTAGGGTTTAGCCTGAAAGCTAGTGGGGTCTCTGTGTTAGATACATCTCCTTGGAAAGATTGTCATGGATTCCTAGGAGGCAGAGTCGTGATTTAACAACGATATTTTAAAATAGGCTTGGGCATGAGGTTTAAGAGCAAGAGAGGTGCTTAGAAGAAATTAGGACCATTCAAGAGCATGGCTGTACGCTTCTCAACAGAGAATTACCTTGTTGCTATGGTAAAATATTCAACGTTGGATTCCTTATAAAGGAAAGTGGTTTTTATTCACCTCACAGTTCTGGATTTCTAAGGAGTCTTTACCAATGTCAGCTTCAGGTGAGGGCCCTCTCAGCAGATACCAGGTATCAGGGATACATGGGGTTAGATGGGAGGTGGAGGGGAGGGGGAATGGAGGGAGGGAGGGAGGGAGGCATGGAGGGAGGGAGGGAGGGAGGGATATCACAAAACTGCAGAGGAAGCCAGAGACCATGGAGGGCACAGCTCACTCTTGTAAAGTGGTCTACTCGGAGGAAACGGACCCACTCACACTGGATCCGGAGCATTCTGAGGGATGAATATTAACCACATCACCAGATCTGCCTCTGAAAAGTCCGCCACCTTTCAGCAGTGTCTTAGCATGTGAACCTTGGGGAAGAAACCACATCCAAACCATAGGGATGCTCTTTGGTTCCAGTTTACATCTAGGCATAAAATTATCGATCGATCGATCGATCGCAGGGCTGCAGATTCTCACTGGGTACGAGCATTTTCTCCTCTTGCAGAGTACTGGAGCGCAGTGCCCAGCACCCACAACTAGCAGCCCGTAGCTCCCTGTAACTCTCCCTCCAAGGTTTCAGGTGTTCTATTCTGGCCTCTGTGGGCGCGCGCGCGCGCGCGCGCGCACACACACACACACACACACACACACAAACACACACACACACAAAATAAGTACCTACTTTGCTATGCTTATTATATAGCAGGTATTATTAATGATTGATACACATAATTCTTCACAAGTCTGCCAAGTAAAATCTCATAGCCCCATTTTACAGAGAGAGAGAGAGAGAGAGAGAGAGAGAGAGAGAGAGAGAGAGAGAGAGAGAGAGAGAGAGAAAGCAGGATTCTTAAAGAGGACATAGGTTTAAATCCACAGTCTGCCACTAACATGATTACTTAAGCTTCTGGAAGCAGGATTTTGAGGCGCTGCTTGGAACCTGATGCCAACAGGGCAAACCAAATTAAATGAAAGCTTCTCTTAACGGTATTATGTGCCCATTTGGATGATCTCCATGACAGCCGACTTTTCTTAAACATTTGATAATACCTTCCAATCCAAGTTAGGTAAATGAGAGCCTCCTGACAACCAGTGATAATCACTGTGCTCTACACGGAGGAAGAAGAACCAGCCATGAAAGTTGTCCTCTTATGGACATGTGCCATGCACAGACCTGCTCTCCCCTACCTCAGAGATAGATCGATGATAGATGATAGATTGATAGATAGTAGATAGATAGATAGATAGATAGATAGATAGATAGATAGATAGATAGATGACACATACCTGCTATCTCCTACCTCCGAGATAGATAGGTAGGTAGATAGATAGATAGATAGATAGATAGATAGATAGATACAAATAGGTAATGACCCGAGCCAGTGGAGAATTATTGGGAAACAGCTTCATTTGGGGGTAGCGCCTTGGGGGGTTTCATCACACACACACACACACACACACACACACACACACACACACACGGCTCTCATCACATCCTCTGCCCCCTTATTCATGTCTCATTCCCTTGCCAAGGAAACCGTGCACCTAAGTTCCTCTCTCCTTCCATGGCGCCAGCCTGGTTTGATGATGTTTGTGTGACTTGGGAGAGAGACTGACGACTTCCTTCAGACACAGCTGGGACATCACGATCCAGGAGAAAGCAGAGGCTTTGAGAACTCAGACCCAGGACTGAAGGCATAGGGCTGAACAAAGATCACTGGAGGTCAGAGGTTTGGAGAGGAAGATTTGGAGCTTGGAGAATCTGGGAGCATGGGTTCCAGAGAAAAGATGCAAAATGTACCCGAGCGTTGAGGCAGGGGAGTTGTCCTGGTGCGAAGCTGCAGGAGCCCAGCCTGGGGGATATTTACAAGTGGGTGCTTTGGAGAGGGAACGAGCCCAGGAGAGCTCGGTGAGAGGGAAGGGAGCAGGCCCCCAAAGGGAAGAAGGCAATTCAAGAGCAGGCCAAAGTTCCAGTCTTCGGTCCCGCCAAGTGTTTGGGAGTGTAACTCCCAGCTCTGTCTTTACCCTTCAAAATACAAGGGCACTGGGCCTCACACACAGGTCCCTCGCTGGCTGAGAGCTATTTAGGAGGGTTGAGGAAACTTAAGGCACTCTTGGCTCTGCCTCTGTGCATCAAGTACCTCCAGCAGCCTGAGTCTGGTTTATAAGAAGCACAGGTTCGGGTGGTGAGAGCAGCCGGGAGCCCAGCCAGTGCGCACAAACGTTTCAGAGCACCTGAGTGGAGCGTCAATCCATTATTATTGGCCAGGGACCTTAACCTTGATCAGCTCCACCACGCTGTTGTACATCCCTGCAAAGCCGTGACCATATGCACGGTCCTCATCTATGGAGCGGAGAGTGTGTGCCTTTTCTTGCTTACATCACAGCACGTTTGCAAAATCAAAAGGCGGCACGTGTAGAGCCCTGCTGACAAGATGTTCTGCAGAGTCAGAAGCCGAGGGCACCTTTCCCTCGTCGACCTGGAGTCTATATTAGCACTCAGGCCTCCCCGGAGCTCCTGTATTGCAGGCATCAGAACTGACAGCCTTTGAAAGGAGCTTGTTCGCATTAGGAAGGAAGCAGCCACTCTCCTAATGTTGATAAATTTTGCAGCAGTTTCTTTAATATATACCAGCCGACTTGAAACACATCTAATTAGGCAGCAGATAGCTTACTGGGACTGCACTTGGCTTTGATGTGCTCATCGGCGATGGGGAGGAGGTATTGGGAAGCTAATCATAATAGGACTTAGCTCTTATAAAATGCCTTTTATCTTCAAAGTGGTTTACAACCACTAATTATTACAGGAATTAGGGTGAACAGCAGCCATCTTGGTGAGACCTGAAGCCATTAGCAAGGGCCTTTAATGTATCTTATAATAGATCAGGGTATTGCACAGGGGGGGTGTTTAAGAACAGCTGTCCAAACCTGGAAGAATTATTTTATAGAGGTAAGACAGCTGTTCCCTGTCTCCCTGGCGGCTAGAGCATGGAAATTGGACCTAATTTGAGGAGAAAGGATACTGCCGGAGGATTGCAGAAGGCTGCAGCAGGCTGCCAGAGGGAAAGTGGTCTTCCTCCAAGGCGCCTGCGCACGCCTTCCGGGGGCTTGTCCCTTCCTGCTGGAGGTCATCTGAGGTCCCGTCACCATGTTCCATTCAGCTGGAGAGTCTGTTACTTAATCAGTCTTGACTTTTGTCTCTCCATGTGTTTGCTCTCGTTCCTTCTTTAGATAGGGGATAGAGAGCAAGCCAATGAAGATACATATCTGTCTATCATTTCTCTCTATATATCCCCCTCTCACTTACATACAGATATGTGTGTGTGTATATATATATATATATATATACACATATACACACATATCTGTATATATACATATATATACGTATATATACCTATACATATATATACACATATGTATGTATGTATGTATGTGTGTGTGTGTATATATATATATATGCATATATATATGCATATATATATGTATATATATATATATATATATATATATATATAATCATGTTGGGGAGTTTAGGAAGTGCAGCCTTGCTGGAGGAGGTCCGTCACTCACTTTGAGATTGACAAGTCTTCCCCACTTCCAGTCTTCTCTCTCTGCTTTGTGCTGGCTTGCGGTTGAAGATCTGAGCTCTCAGCTTCTTGCTCCTGTTTGCCATGCCTGCCTCTTGCTATGGTGCCGCCCCACCATGATGGAGTCTTATCCCTCTGAAACTGTAAGTGGAAATAAACTTCCCTGCTCTCTCTATAAGTTGCCTTGGTCATGGCATTTCCTCCTAGCAACAGAACGGGTACAGAATTACATAGACGTCTGTATGTATGTATAGATCTACAGATCTACGTTTCATAAGTCTGCCTTTTGGAAATGCAATGGAGGAAGAGGAAGCCAGTTTGGTAGTAGTGATACCAGCCACCTCTGGTCAGGCAGTAGCCGAGAGAAGTGGAGGAAGGTGTGAGAAAGGCGATCAGCTTGCCTCTCGGGTCCCCAGACAAACACAGCCCCAGGTGTAGCACGTCTCTTTTCTCTCTCTGATGCTAGCTTTGCCTCCCACCTCTGCCTGCCCCGTCTGCTGCATTTTACAGACAGGAAAGGGGACTCGCAAAGATGTCCCCTAACTCATTTAGTGTCACACAGCTAGGCAGCGATGGAGGCAGGGCCTGGGGCAGCCTGGCTCTCCCCACTCTGCTGGGTCACCTCCCAGAAGCTCAAGTGTGACAGCCACTTCACATGTCCTTCTCTCCCTAGCAAAAAATGCAGGGTGTGAATGTGTGTGTGTGTGTGTGTGTGTGTGTGTGTGTGTGTGTGCGTGCGTGCATTTGGCAAGAGTTGCCTACCTTCAGCCCTGCACACGGGATTCTCTTCCCACTGAAACCTGGGTAGTTCAAGAGATTTGAATGGCTCCCAGGGATACGCTGGGCTTTGCTCGCCTAGCCGCTCGCTACAGAAGGGCTTCGAGGGGAATCGGTGTGATTTAGCGTCTGCCTTCAAGTTGGCAGCAGGTAGAGTGTTGAGAGAAATACCATCTGAAGCCAGATTAGAGGAGCCATTCGCTTTAACCCCTCAGGAGGGATTTAGGCTTGATCCACAAACTTTCTGATTGCACACTTAAGCTGCTAGAATTACTCTGGGTAACTGGGAAATCTCCCTAGAAATGTTTAAGGACTGGGTAATTTCCATCTGCATGTGAAGTGTTTACAGGGAATTATTCTGGAGGAAAAGAATGGTTTGGAAACCCAGCTGCAGACAGACACAAAGTATGTTCAGCTGAGGGAATTAACTCAGTGATAGGGTGTGCTTAGCCTGGGCAAGGCCCTGGGTTGGGTCTCTAGTCAGGAAGGAAGAAGGGAGGGAGAGAAAAAGGGGGGAGGAAGTAAGGCTGGAAGAGAGAGAGAGTGGAACTATCTTTTTTGTAACTGTATTGTCTCTTGGTCTAATAAAAAAATCTTCGAATTTTAAAAAATGTATTACTTTGGTGTACACACGTGTGTACACATGCCACTGTGGGAGACTGGAGGACAGATTTGTGGAGTCGGTGCTCCCCTGCCCCCTCTACCTGGGCCCTGGGAATTGACCTCCAGTCACCAGACTCAGGCACAAGGCACGTGCATTTACCCACTGAGCTAGTTCATCAGCTCCTCCAATGGAAAATCATGAGGACAAGAACTCTGTGTGTCCCCAAGGTTAAGGCTTCCTGGGGCTCCGTCCATGTGGGGATAGCCGAGCTCGGAACAGAGGAGTTCTTCTGTGCTTCTGTTATTGTGTCCCCCATTGGCCTTTGCAAAACCCACACAAATTGTGCAGAGACTTCAGATCAGTGCAGGGGCTTCAGGGGGAGGGAGTGAAGGCCGGGCGCCAGGAGATAGGTGGTCTTCTGCTGGGGCTCGGCCCTGCTTCTGTGGGCTCAGGCAGTGGTGCTCTACCTGTGGGCCACGATCCTTTCGGGGGTCACATAGCAGATATCTTGCATACCAGATCTTCATTACCATTCATAGCAGTAGCAAAATTACAGTGATGAAGTAACAATACAACCATGTTTATGGTTGGGGCTGCTACAATACGAGGCATTAGGGAGGCGGAGAACCACGGGGTTAGGGGCTGCACAGTCCGGAAGTTTCCACAGGGGAATTGCTTAATTTTTCAGCTGCTTTTTTTGTTTTCTCCTTGACAGAGTCAAAGGAAGACTCAGGGTTCTCAGTTAAATACAATAGACATAGGGGGGAGGGGCGTGGCTAGTGGTCCACAGCACCAGCCGCTCTGCTAGGGAACCCACATCTGGTTCTCAACACCTACGGGGCCAGTCATGACCATCTATAACGCCAGTTCCAGGGGATCCAGTGCCCTCTTCTGGCCTCTATGGGCACTGCACACATGTAGTGTACAGACACATAGACACGGCAACTATACACATAAAATTATATATACATATATGGAAGCTGTAGAGTAGGCTGAATTACTTAGGCCTGAGGAGACAGAAGAAGGCTGTGGCCCCAGCACAGCAATAATTCCTCATCTTCTTCCCCCCCCCTTCTTCTAAGTACACTCATTGAGTTACTGACATACAGTTAAAGACATTACAAGCCTTTGGAGTCTGTACCTTGATAAATTTTGACATAGCTGTGTGTATGTGTGTGCACATACTCATGTGTGTGTGTGTGTATATATATGTATATATACATATATATAAAATATAGTCCTACTTTATATAAGAAATTGAGTTCTCACAGATATTTTTAGCACAGTGAGGAATCTGGGGCAATAGTTCAGAGACCAGTGTGGATCAAGGAATAAGTAGATAAATCCGTGAGTCTACCATGGATTCAGATGCATGGATTCAGATGTCACTCTTACGAAGTGAAGGCCGTGATCATGTTTGCCTGTTCCCTAGATCTCTCCTTGCCTCTTCCTCATCCCTCCACACCCTACAACATCTTTTCTATTATGGTTGTCTCCATCTTCCAAAAAATGTGATCAAATGCAATAATGAAGTTGGACATCCACTGTAAACACATTTATATAAGTGGAAGGGTGTGCCGCGAATTCTCCCTTGGTTTCCTGTGTTTGTGTGATTACTTTGAAATGTATCCATGCTTCTTACTCCAGATCCAGTTCTTTCTCTAGTTGTGCTGAGTAGCTCCTATTGTTACATAGTTACATAGTACAGTTTATGTACCCACCTGTCTCCTTCGGGGCTGCGAGGTTACTTAAGTTCAGAGTTTGTAGGGCATCGGGCTGCCTGCCTCCTTCTGTATCCAGCAGTCTCCTTCAGTGTTGTGGGATTTTTTTAAAAGCCTGCCTCCTTTCATCTCCATGTGCCTCTTCCCTTCTCTCTTGAGTCTCCCTTTATTTGATGGTCTTGCTGATCTATCAGCTTTCACTGCAGATCACACTGGTGCTGAGCGCTGATTACTAGGAGTGGGTTGCTAAGAGATGTCAGGACATGCCAGCGACCAGCTCCGCACCCCGATTCTCTCTCCTCCTGCTCTGTTTTCATCTCGCTCCACCCTTGTCACACTCTTCTGTTTCCCATCTCTCCTCTTCAGGTTCTGAAAATAACAAAGAAATCCACGGGTCTAATGGCCACCCCCGGTGGTAGAAGTGAAGACCCTGGCTCCCAGACACTTGGTCATGGGAAGCAGAGGGGTGGAGCCTGCGTGGAGCAGCTGGACCACCCAGAGAGGCTGGAGGCAGAGGTGGCGGACCAGAGTGCCATGTGGAAGAAAGCACAGGAATTCTTCCAGACCTGTGACTCTGAGGGCAAGGGCTTCATTGCCAGGACAGACATGCAGGTGAGACGGGGTCCCCATCTTTGCTCTGGCGGGGTTGTCAGTACGCACTGTGTAGGGCCTGGTCTCTGTTCATTCCGTGTTCAGCCCTTGCCTGATCTTGGGCTCTTTGTGTTCCCTGACTCTGTGACTCCCGAAGACTATAGGACCGGTGACAGTAACATGATGGACTAAGTGTCACATCACGGGCTCATGGGTGACTGGGGCTCAGTTGATAGAGTGCCTGTCTAGGTAGCATCCATGAGGCCCCAGCTTTCATCTCTAGCACCACGTAAACTTACCTAAATGGGGCATGGCGGCACATCCTGTAAACCTAGCTACCTAGGAGGTTGATTTGAGGTGGGAGAACTGTTGGGTCAGAGCCGTTGGGTAACTCAGTGAGATCTTGTCTCACAAATAAAATTAGAAGGGTTCTGGGGATGGAGCTCAGTCTTAGAGCATTTGCCTGGCATCTCTAAGCCCATTGGTTCAAATACTTCAAAACTGTAAAAGTACAAAACTACAAAAAAAAAAAGCCACTTATGAAATGACTTTTAAGCTTTATGTAATTTCTTGTGTTACTGTGACTCTTCCTTTGATCTTTTCACAGTCCCTTTTAAATGTAAAAAACTATTTTTACTTCACTGACCTTACACTGGACATGCCTACCTTGTTCCCCCATCCCCTCTAGTACTCCTGAGAATGAAATGGTTCGTTCCCAGAGGTTGATAAGGCCTGATCTATACCAAGCATATCCACTAAAGCCAAGCACATGACAGCAAACCACGGGACAGGTGTGGCCTCAGCACTGTCAAGGATGCTCAGAATAGCTGATCCAAAGCACAGTAAAAAACAAAAACAAAAACAAACAGGTGCGATCAGACAGCTGAGGGTGCCCAACGGGTGTGTGCACATCTGGCCTTGAAGATGGCTCTGCTCCAGCTCCTCTTCCAATGTGAGGGTCACGCGGGCGACCTCGTGCTTCAGGAAGGTGACTGGGCCTGAGTCCGAACAAGCCTCCCTGGGTTGACACTGCCGACAGACTTGGTGTGTTCTTTGTGTAGGTGTAGAGGGCGGGAGGCAGCCTGAGGGGGCTGCTGACCTAGTGTTTCCTTCCTCGTCTTTCCAGATGAAGTATAAAGGAAGCCATCACTTTTCTGCCAGATCCAGCAAGCTGCCGAGGGAGGGAGGAAATCTAATCCCAAAGACAGCAGCGGGGTCTGGTTGTTGGGAGCTAGGGAAATTTCATCCCACCTCCAGGGGGGATGTCTTTCATTTCTAATGGAGCGGATAGGCACCCTGCTTGCAAAAATCAACGTTCTCCTCCCCTGAATTCTCCCTCTGTGGTTCTTGCTACAGCTGTTTTATGGGCTGTTGCCGCCCTGCTATGCAGCTGAGCTTCTAGAGTTTTTGCACACACTTCCCTCTCCTTCCTTTCTTGAAAAACCCATTCATATTTAATTCAGTTCTTCCAAATGGCTTTCCCATGAGCCTCTCTTCCCACTTGGTACTGTGTCCTAAATGCCGACATTAATGCACGGCCAAATGAGGCTTTATGGTTCATCAGCTAAAGGCCTGTGAGCCCAGTGCTCCCCACAGGTGTGTCACAGGCTGCCACACCTGCGGACCCGGAGCGTCCACATGCGCGCCCACCTTCCTTCCTTCAAAGTCCTGTGCACGCTGTGCATGTGCCGAGCCAGGCTGTCAGTCACTTACTTGCACTGGAGTAGCTCGTGCTGGTGGCCCTTGGGTTCCTGGGGAAGCGGGCTAGCCAGCTGAGAGGTAACAAGTCTCTTGGGGATCCTTACTTGGGGATGGATTGTTAGGTACAGGAGGACTCTTACTTTGGCCTGGGGCCATTTCACACCAGACAGACAGACGCCAGAGGGAAGTGTCAACAGCTCAACTATCTCATCCTTCCTTGCTGTCAATGGGCGCAGGCTTTAAACCTCTGAGGCCCTCCCTGGTGACCTACCTCCACCAGCTAGACCCCACAACCTCCTGAAACAGCACCATCTGCTGGGGGGACCAAGGGTTTAAATCTCATGAGCTTGTGGGGGACATTTCGCATTCAAATCAGAGCCAACAGGCACAATTGTGGGACACTGGGGGGGGGGTGTCACTTACTGTAAGGAGCATCCTCAGAGCTAACCTGGGTCCTTGAGCAGGCCACACGAATTCTCTACCATTCAACTACATTCTCGACCTTATTTTTTACTCTCGGCAAGTTACCCAGGCTGGCCCTGAACTTGGGATCCTCCTGCCTGGTAGCTAGGATTCCAGGCCTGTGCCACCAGGCCCTACCCACCCTCCTGCTTTGACTGAGTGGTTTTCAGATGCCAGGTTTTGTGTCTGAGCCTTCTCACCTGTGGTCTCATGTAGCTTCAGAACATCGCATCCTCTAGGCATTTACCAGCCAGTCAGTGCTGGATAGCCCTGGTCTCTGACCGCGCTAAGGGTATCTGCTTTGAAGTCAGAGCTGGGTTTGACTTTTTGGCTATATGACCCTGGGGCTGGCAATTTACTTTTAAACTTCATTTTTAAAATAAGAATGTACTATCTACCTCACCGGGGTATTGGGAGAATTAAATGCTAAGAGATACACACATACATATGATCCTTTATAAATCACATAGAAAATTGTTGGATGCATTAGTTGGCACCCAACAAAGGATCTGTGCACTAACCTGGTAAGGGAGAGGATACCCCGAGCTCTAGGGCCCCGTGACCATCAACATGTGGACAGATGCAGTCTGGGTTGCTTTCAGCGGCTGCATAAGGAGTTGCCCCTAAGTCTGGAAGAGCTGGAAGATGTGTTTGATGCTCTGGATGCTGACGCCAATGGTTTTCTGACCCCAGAAGAGTTCACCACTGGATTTAGTAAGTACTGGTGGGTGCTGGGGTAACCCAGGGCTGGGAGCCTTCCCGCAGCTGGGTAATGTGGTTTCCTGTTCCCTTCAACATGTTTGGACTGTCTCCAGGGCTTTTCTGTTTTCCCTGTGTGGGCGCAGAGCCTGGGTTGACGGGGGTGTAGATTATTGTGCTCTTTTCATTTCCTGTGCCCACCTTTACCGCTCGTACCATGACATTTTTGTGCCCATGGACTGTCACTGCCAGGGCTCCCACGTGGGAGATCAGACAGGTTAGGTATCAGCAGGAAGCTGTGCCAGGATTTTCAGCCCCATCTTTCCTGCTTTGAGAGATAAATAAGCAAGCAAAAGTGCTCGCTAACTGGACAGCCCAGCTTAAGTCTGACTGAGTCTTGAGTTTAGAGTCTCTTGCATATGGAGGCAGCCGCTAGCTGTCAGGGAAATGTCTAGGTTTGAATAGCACTGTCATTCTCAAGGTCACAAGCAGGAAAGAGAACTAAGGCCTGGGCATGTGATAACGAATACAGATCCTACCCTCAGATGAGGTGAGCCAGTAGGCTGATTTCCCCATCTATCTGCCGCCTGCAAAGGGCGGTGTAACTTCCTTAAACATATCAGATACCTTTCCTGACCCTTTCCTGGAACTTACTATTGACTTGAGGGGATACAACAGATTGCTGTGGTGCCAGCCAGTGTGAGTATAGAGAAAGTTGCCTGTGTGTGTGAGGTGGTGCTCTTAGTGGAGATGCCAAGGCGGGCGCGGGCAAGCACTGGAGAGAACGACCTTACTGCTTATCACAGAAGCAAAAAAGGCATCCTTCTTTCCTTTCCTTTCCTTTCCTTTCCTTTCCTTTCCTTTCCTTTCCTTTCCTTTCCTTTCCTTTCCTTTCCTTTCCTTTCCCTTTCCTTCCCTTCCCTTTCCTTTTCTTTCTTTCTCTCCTCCTCCTCTTCCTCTTCCTCTTCCCCCTCCCCCTCCCCCTCCCCCTCTTCTTCTTCTTCTTCTTCTTCTTCTTCTTCTTCTTCTTCTTCTTCTTCTTCGATAGTAATAATGATGATTGAACCCAGGTCCTGCTTATGCTAGGCAAATGTTCTACACTGAGCTACATCCTCCAAGTTCTACAGTCATTTCGGAGATCCACCAAGGAGCCAGCTTACTTCCCTGCCACTGTCTCCAGGCTCTGACATCTCTATCAGAATGCAAAGGGAAGATCAAAGAGCACAAACTTCGGACACAGTGTCCACGGCTCTTTGCTCTAGAGGGATCCCCTTTTGCTTCTCTAGGGCAGACCTCGAGTGGTTGCTGGAGACAGCGGAAGCTGAGTCCTCCCTGGGCTGAGGAGGTCTGACTCATGTCCTTGCTCTCTGCTCTCCTAGGTCACTTCTTCTTCAGTCAAAATCACCACAGAGAGGAAGATGCTGGCCAGCAGGTGGCCCAGCTCCAAGAGGAGAAAGTGTATCAGTCTAGCGGGGAGAAGGATGTGGGGTACACGGACCAAGATGAGGAAGCACAGTTTCAGATGCTGATGGACAGACTTGGAGCCCAGAAAGTTCTGGAAGAGTAAGTCGCACTGAGCACCATGCTTTCCTACTCACTGTCTCCCATGCTCTCCACCGTCCTCACTTCCTGCTGTCCATTCTCATCATCTCCGACCTTGGATCTGCTCGCCCTGGAAAGGATGCCCCTCATGGGAGGCGGCTTGGGTGTGTGCTCGTGAAAGGTGGTGTCTTACGGTTTCTGTTGCCATGAAGAGACATCATTACCGCGGAAACTCACATGAAGAAAAATATTTTATTGGGGTGTCTTACAGTTCAGAGGTTTAGTCCGTAAATATCATTGCGGGAAACATGGTGGTACGCAGGCAGACATGATGCCGGAGAAGGAGCTGAGAGTTCTACATCTTGATCCACAGGAAGAGAAGGGGCTCGAGCTTCTGAGACCTAAAAGCCCACTCCCTGCTCATGTTCCAACTCCAACAAAGCTACACCCCCTCCAAGGCCACACCTCCTAATAGTACCTAATAGCACCACTCCCTGGGAGCCGATGGGGGCCATTTTTTTCCAAACCACCACAAGTGGGAATGGTTTAATGATTGGAAAGTGATCCTGCAAGATCAGCAGAGAAGAACCTTGATCACAGCACAGGTGAGAACGGCTGGCGAAAGAGTCTGTGGGGCAGGAAGGAGCCAGGCCAAGCCCCAGGAGAGGGTCTGCTGGTGGAGGTTAGGGAGTAGGAAGTGAAACTTGCCGCCACCAGCAGCAGGGCAGGAATGGCGGCTGTGAGTAGGCCCAGGATGATGCTCTGGACAGAGAGGGAAGAGACATGGGCAGTCATTGGAGAAGCTCGTTAGTCATACTTGTGACTCAGCTTCACCAAGGACAAGAATCCAGAGCCAGGTGCCTCTGCCCGGGACTCCATGAAGCTTCCTGCTGCACGAAGAGGAGGGAGAGGGCACTGCCAAGAACAGGACGCTGTCAGAAATACCAGGGACTGTCAGCCACCTTGGTGAAGGGGTCTCAGGTCAGCCAGTGCTCACTGGATGCCACAGCGAGGGACCTGTCGAATGCCTGTGTAGAACTGAGATAAAATAATCTGTCTGGAAGATGGTTTCTAGGATGGCACATGAAGGCCAACACAGAAGATGGCAAGGTTCCCTTCCTCACTAATGTGGGCTCACCCTGCAGCCTGGGGGACCTGCTCATGACAGAACCACCGGCAAGCACAGCAGGTTGGAATGGCTTCCAAGCTGTGTACTGCTCGACAGAGCGATGTGGGTTTTCCTAGAAGCAGAGAGACGGACTGGCTGACCTCCTTGGGCCTCTCTAGCCTACGCTGCTCGGTGGTCCCACCAGGGGACGCTCCGGAAGTGAGCATCCAGACCCACAGCTTTTCTCGGAGGTCTGGTGGGATGATTTTGCTAATTAGCAAGCTGTAACATTTCATCGAGAGTTGAAAGACTTGACCCCGTCTCCGTTACTTTGATGCGACTGTGGCCTGATTAAAAACAGCTCAAGGGAAGGAAGATTGACTTTGCCTGAGGGTTCTCAGGCCATCCTGGCCAGGAAGGCATGGATGGAGGACTGATGAATAGATGAGCAGGTGGGCGATCGGTTGGATGGCCTCAGTGAATAGGTAGATGTTTGAAGGGGCTAGAAGCAAGAGAGGATGGAAAGAAAGGACAAAGGGAAGGAGGGGAAGGAAGCGAATGGATTCAGCCAGCAGTGATTGCCTCTGATGGCTGCGGAGAGTCCTGTCTCTGCCATGAGGACACTCTTGGCATGACCTGACACGGCATCACTTCTGAGCAAAGCTTCCGAAATACAGTGTTTACAATGGCCAGAAGAAGTTTCTCCTTTATCCGGGGAGTCCCTGCCCTGCCCTGCCCTGCCCTCTGATCACATTGGCTCTAGGATTTAGTGGGGGTTGAGTCGGATTTGTGTTTCACGTACTTTAGTCATGGCTGTAGACTTCCGAGTGTGGCTCTCCACACTCTCCTCTCTGTGGTAAGAGTCATCATGGCCTGTCTCTCTGCCACTCCTGTAGGTGTGGGTTCACCCCCACATGCCCGTTTCTGGGTGACTCTCGTGACCTGTCACTCTGTACCTGCACACCTCTGAGTCTGGCTTGCCGCTGTCTGTGTCTCTGTGTCCTTCAGACTCTCCCCTTCCCTCCCTTTCCCCATGCCAGTCCTCCCAGTGCCACCAGGCCCCAGGGCGGTGCGCCTGCATATTTGCCTCCCTTTGCAGCAGCAACAATCACGCCCTACCATCCATCAAACAGCACGTGTAACCTCAGCAGTGGGGACATCCTTCTCAGGGGCGAGCATCTCTCTCCAGCATCTCGATGTTGGCCCCACCCGAGTGCCTCCAGCCTCCTCGCAGTATCGAGATGCTGGCCAGTGCGTTGCCATGGGTGCTTGATGCAGCAAGTCCATTAGGAGCATCACAGAGGAAGGAAGCAGCGGGTTGAGAGACCAGCACAGGGGTCAGGCTGCTGGGCCCGCACTCTGGCATTGTACCAGGGAATGTTCCAGCAGGCCGCGTCTATCTTCCAGGTCATAGTGGGGATGGAGGGAGGCCGTGTGCCGAAAACACTCTGTCCCATAAACTCCAGCGATCTAAGGTGATGAGGAGGATGTTTGCAGCTGTCTGCTCTCCCCGTCTCTCCCCCATGTTTTCCCAGGAGCCTCACTTACCCACTCCCTGCTAATGTTTCTCCTCCCCTCACAGTGAAAGTGACGTCAGGCAGCTGTGGCTGCAGCTGAAGAAGGACGAGCCTCACCTGCTGTCCAACTTCGAAGACCTCCTCACCACCATCTTCGCTCAGCTCCAGGAAGCCCACGAGCAGAAGAATGAACTGGAATGTGCCCTCAGAAAGTAGGTGCCCGTCTCTGCCTGTGTGGGCTGCGCACTCTCTCCTGGCGTTTCCGTTGGCTCACGAGAGCGTGTTTCTTTGTCACTGTGTCCCAAAGGGGGTCAGAGCGTGCCATGACCGGAATGACATAGCTGCCCTTATTAAGCACCCTCTCTGTGCTACAAGCTATTCCAGATACTTTATATACATTAGCTTGTTGGACGAGGACTCTCAAATATTATCCACATTTACAGATAAGAAATCAAGTTCGGGGGGGCTGGAGAGATGGCTCAGTGGTTAGGAGCAATGACTGCCCTTCTAATGGTCCTGAGTTCAAGTTCCAGCCACCACATGGTGACTCACAACTATCTGTAATGAGATCTGATGCCCTCTACTGGTGTGTCTGAAGACGGCTACAGTGTACTCATATAAATAAAAAAATGAATAAGATCTTTAAAAAAAAAGAAAGAAAACAAGTTTGGAAAGTAACATGCCCAAGAAAACACAGCTTGTAAGTGTCCGAGACAGGATTCAGAGGTAGTTAACCCAGAGCCCTGGTCAGGAAGGGAGGACAGCCTGCCTGCCCATATGCAGTAAAGCCCAGCATTACCGGCTTCTCCCAACTCCCAGCATGCCTTGCTTTGTGGAGGTAGCAGATCTGTAAGGCCCAAGGGCTCTCCTCCCCATTGTAGCCTCTCCTCTCAGTAGCTTCTTTGCCACCACGGTGTGTCAAAAGACAGGGTCAAGATCCTCCCCCAACTCAAGAAACTGCTGCCAATCTGGACCAAGGTCCACACGGGCGAACAGATAAGATCAGAAGCAGCCCGTGGAGGTGGAGGCCCTCCCGAGAACCAGCCTGTGCTCAGGATGCTGCCCCGGCTCCTCTTGGCCATCTAACACGCATTTTCACTGTGAGCTTGTGTTTGGGAATGTTGACTTGTCTGTGGTGTGATGAAGGGTGGTCAGTCACCATAAGGGGAGGCTGAAACCCAAGGCAGAGCAGGGAGATCTGAAATGGACCCTAAAAAACACCTTGCGCCCCGTGCGTGCTCTTGTTCAGGCCCAGTCCGGCTCACATTCTCTCTGACTCCCCAGTGAGCTGTCTCTCTTTTGGGGCGGTTCTGCAGAGTCCCTGCCCAGTGACATGCTTCTTTCCAGAGTTAACAAGTCCGTGGTCCCCTCATTGAGTGTGCTGCTGTGTAGATTGGAGTCTACATACTATGTCACACCTTTTTATCTTGTGCCTTCCCAAACTAACTCTCAGAATAACCACCAAGGGAAGAACTAGTGAAGGGGAAAGGCATTAGAACTCTGCCTGCTTCACGGAGTGTAAGTCATGCAGAAGGATACCCAGTGGCCAGAAGATTGTCAATAGCATTTTAGGGCAGCCCACGAGGCATGATGGGAGGAAGAGGTGGGGAGGAAACTCGGAATCACACCGCAAGCATCTTGGATCTTGGTTCTGCCTCTTGATAACTAGCTGTGCATCACACACCAAGTTGCTTAACGTCTCTGAGCCTCAACTTCCTTATCTGTAAGGGATGTGGTACAGTGGTTCAGTGACAAGAGCTGAATGTGCCAGTGGGATCACACTTGTGTCTAAACACCGTGGATGTCCAGAAAAAACCCAAAACAAACCAAAACCAAAACCAAAAACTGTTGGTCACTATATCTTGATCAGTTTGGGAGTTTGTCTGGCTCAAGGAGAAGGTCAAGGGTATTCCAGATGTGGCATCGTGAGTCTGAATGCAGACGCCATGCTGTGAGCACTGTGTGTAAACCTCAGAAGTTGGGGTTGGGAATCAGGACATCTGGGTGAGTCCTCCAGGGCTCGGTGACCGGCTGGCCCTGTTACCTCGCTCCAGTCTCTCTTGGTCTCTTTGAACCTCTGTTTTCACATCTGTTAAGTGAGGAATAAGGGTTAGTTTCCCCTCCTGTCCCCTCCTGTCCTGTGGCTCAGTGGAGCCACAGCAAAAACTGTCAGCCCCTCCCACACAGGAAGGCCGACTCTGTTCCCTAAGGAGATTTGCTACCTGAATGGAGAGGCCGTTGGCCTGCCTGGCTTGTTCTCGCAGACACGAGCGTCTGTTAGCCGCACTCCTGCAAAGGCCTGTCCCCGCCACACTGCAGAGCCTCTTAGCCTCACGTCCATCTGAGAGTGGCTGCAGGAAGTACTCAGACCCTAGTTTAGTAATTGTGTTTAGCATTCTTGATGAGATGAGAGTCAAGGCCACTCTTGGCCGCATGTTCAAAACCATCCCATCCCTTCTTGGCCCTACTCTGTCCACAGTCCTGCTGGCTGAGACCCAGCATGGCCGGCTCCTGCAGGGTGGTGCTGTGTGACCCCTGCCGGTCTCATCCAGGGAGACTGACCCTCGGGCTGCTGAACCAGACCCGCAGATGATAGGGAGAGAGTAGGGAAAGAGGAAGAACTAGAGTTCTCACTCTCTGGCCACATACAAGCAGTGCGACTGCAAGCTACTCGCTTTACCTCTCTGTGCATGAACATTTTGTTAACAACGTATGTGAATAGGGAGAGTGTTTCAAACCCTCTGCGAGTGTGACCTACCAGAAAGAACTGCATGTTCGTTGCAGTCTTTACACACTTATGTACACATACAGCTGAAAGCTAAGCTTTATAAGCTAGCTCATGCTTATGTTTCATGGGACAATGAGATTTTCTATTAGAGGCTTATAAAAGTCTCATTTATTCTATCAGAAGATGTAGTCATGCTTTGCCAGCGGCCCAGATGGCCTGTAAGGTACTGTCTGCTCCGGAACCTTGACAGCTCAGAAAGCAAATGAGAAACTGGGAACGGGGTGTTGAGCTCTTAAATGGTCTCTCTGCAAATAACGCACGAGGTGAGGCTTGAGGTTTGCTAGGGGAGGATGCATCCGAGCTGCAGGGAGGGAAGTAGGCGCAGAGAGAAGGGCTTTAGAGTGCAGGATGGAAGCAGAGCATCCTGGGAATGGCGGGCCCCGCCAAGCTGCCAGAAAATGTCCAGCTCTGCCAGAGTCCTGCAGGTGTGACATTTCAATTACATCTAAAATGATCGCCTGTCACAGAGGCTGGAAGTGACAGAAATAAGTCACGGCTGCTGTGTGACCACAGCGTGTTACCACTGGGTACCAGTTAATTAGGACTTCCTCTGTGCCGGGCTCTGAGTTAGTCGCCATCTCTGAGGAGGAGTGTGGGTGTGTGGTCACTCTGGTCACTCTGACTAGGCAGAGTCAGAAGAAATCTGCCCCGTGCTGACACTCCCCGCCCCCCGCCCCGTACTGGAGCTCTGCAGTGTGACCACAGGTGTAGACAGTTTCTGCTGCTGCTCTTTGCGGGCTGCACAGCTTGTTTCTTCCTCCCGTGGGACCCAGAGAAAATGGAGTTGACTTCCAGGGGAGAGTGAGTGTGAGTGTGAGTGTGGTCTTCCTTTGGTTGGTTGAGGCACACGCTCCCTGTTCTCAGCTCCCCGGCTGGACCAAAAACCATGGGCTGCAGCTTTGCAGCAGTACATGGAAGAAGCCCTTGCCGCCTCATGTCCATCCCCAGGCTGTGGGAGGGAGAGCATGCCCCTGAAAGAGAAGATGGTTGGGAAAACTTTGACCTCTTGATGTCACAGACCAACCCCAGAGTGTGCGGGGGGGGGGGGGTGTCAGAAAGAGCTGGGGCTCGCCTCCCCTTGTTGCCCTGGATATAGTTGAAATAGGAGGAGGCGTGTCTGAGAGCATCGATCGCTTTCTACTGTGTTTGCATGCCCACTGGGAAGGAGCCTCAGTCTCACAAGGCCAGGCAGAAAAACAAAACCAAATGCAAGAGCCTCGGCAAAAGCCCGGGACTTCTGCCCGGTGTTCAGTGAAAACTGCTTCCTCCGGGCCTCGCTTCTCTCTGAGGATGTGGGTGTTCCACAGCACCGTGCCTGCTGCTGTCTCCTGCATTCCCAGAAATTCATTTAGCATTGGTTCTCCCCCACCCCTGCTCCTGCACCATGCATAGGAGCACCTCCTAGAATGCGTGTGAGCTATGCATGCTAGCCTAAGGGGCTACGCCCTGTTACCTGCCAAGAAGCGGGTGACGTAAGGGAGAGAAGACTGATTTTGGCTCACGGTTGGAGGATGTACAGTCCATCACTGGGAAGGAATGGCTTATTCACGTCTCAGTAGATCAGGACACACACACACACACACACACACACACACACACACACACGCAGGCACTCACATGCCTGGGAGGGAGGGGCAGAGAGAGAGAGCCAAAGCTAACATAAGTGAGGTGATAACCCAAGACTCACCTTTCCACCATAGCCACCGAGGCCTGGCTTCCTAAGGGACCTACAGTGCTACCCTCTAGGAATCAAGGTTTCAAACCTGTGAGACTGTGGAGACATTTCATACCCACACCATAGCAGGAGCCACAGATTGTTAGACGTGTGGAAGACTTTCCGGCTGCCAGAATTAGGAAGGCTTTGCTATGCAAAGGGTACCCAGCACTCATCGTTCTTCTGGAGACTAAAAGAAGCTAGCAGTGTCTGAGGGGCATGGGAGGTTGGAGCCATGCACACCACTTGGATTCAGATGGATCTTGTGAATCATAAGGATGCCAGGATCCCACCTTGTTCAGTTCACATGACTGTGGGTAAGAGTTTGATGTCTAGTTTGTTGCTGTTGGGTTTTTTTTTTCAGTTGGGGTGAAAACATGTCATGTTTTGCCTGGAGAGAGCCTGAAGCTTAGAGCCCAGCAGAGCTGACCAGCCCGCCTGGCTCAGGCACCACTCCCATAGTCCCATGGCCTAGAAAGACCAGCCTGGCTTCCTGGTCTGTGTCTATGGAATGCCACACTTGTCTTTGATGGGCTCCGTGTCTGCCTCAGTTCCTTGTCTGCCCGGGCTCACCCTGCCCATGTAAAGCCGCAGGGGGTGTCGAGGTACCATTGGACCTTTAATTTAAAGCCCCACGCAGCCAGCATCCAAGCACTTCCTGCCCAGAGTGGCTTCCTTAGAAAAAGGACACGGTAGGACAGGCATCCTGCTGGAGATCCATCCGTCATCCTCTGATCACCAGAGTCCCTGGCCCAGAGCTCTAGAAACAGGCAGACTTTAGCAGGGGAGGGAAGCCAGCATGTCCTTGGCCTTGACTCCAAATAAAATAACAAAGCGTTTTGTACATGTCGCAGGTGCTCCCTGCCTTCTGGAGGGCCTCAGCTGATGGCTGTCAAATGATGGCTTGTGTTGCAATCAGCAGAAAACAGTGAATCACAAGGTCTAAATCCCTCCCCCTGGGGGGGGGTGTAAACTGTCCAAAACCCCTCCCCAGGCTGTAAACCTGCAGGTCTCAGGGAGGGGCCTGGGAATGGGGGGGGGCGGGTGCCAGAGCATCCAGGTGGCTGTGAAACAGGCTGCAGACCACACTTTGAGACACGCTACTCCAGTTTGTTCTTCCAGAAGGCATCCACAAAAGCCAACAGACACACACACACACACACACACACACACACACGTCAAAGAAGATCCATCTGAATCGAGGCAGCTCAGGATAGCTTTATTATTCCATGGCCCTTAGAGACAACTAGTTTTTTGTTTTTTGTTTTTTGTTTTCAGGCTGTCCTTCTCATCTGCAGCTTTGGTCACGTGCATAGGTTGAGGCAGGGGATTCTTGGTGATGTCCGGGTTAATCAAAGGCAGGAGTTTTCTAGGCATCATATGATCTGAGGCAGAGACACATTGTTGGCATTTCCTGGTGAGCAAAGTGCTTGTGCTCTGCGCAATCACGGTCTGCAAACCTGACCGTGAAAAGTGGCTTGCCTCTGGGGATGAAAGAAAGGTACCGGGGTGATTTATACAGGTAGGAGAGTCGGTTAAGAAGAATCCACCTATTGAAGTGCATTGTCAATCTCACTCCTTCACAGAACTTTCTATACTCTTACAGTTTCCTTCTGTTCATCTGTACTCTAATACATGCAGAGAGACCAGCCTCGAAGGGCCATGAAAATAAACAAAAACAAAAAACCTTAACCAGGTTTTCTGTTTGCAGCCCAGAGACTGCAGTTACCAGACAAAGACAGTAGGGGGCAGTGGTGAGTCTCCGGTCACAAAGCTGGCTGCAGCTGGATCTGCTTCCTTTTATTTTTTTCCTTGAGAGTTCTCCAGCTGCAGGTCCTCACGCAGTGGAGGGGGTGGGGTGCATCTCGGGCTATATGGGAAAGGGCATCAAGCCCTCGCACCTTCTGTCCACCAAGTGCCCTGCAATGCAGTCGGTCGCCACGCCTCACTCCTTGCTTGCACTTCCCAGAGGCCAGACTCCAGAGGGAAGTGGGAACTCAGACAGTCTTAGCTGCAAATGTATAAGGCCAGTTTCCCTGTCAAGGCTTCTGGGGGGAAGCATCGCAGGGTGGTGGGACTGGGAAACTTTGACCTCCCGAGTCAAAGTGTGGATTCTTTTTATCTTAACCCTATTCATCTGTCCCCATCTGAGTTGTTTTCTTCACATATAAGCAAAAACGTTTGGGTTGGACATACATGAGATCTTTTGAAAAAGCGTTTTAAATTCTTTTTATTTTTACTTATGAGAGAGAGAAAAAAATCTGTGTGCCTCGGGGTATGCGTGTGTATTTGTGACAACAGCTTTCAGGAACTGGTTTTCTGTTTCCGCTGTGGGTTCACAGGATTGAACTGTCATGGCCATGTCATCAGGCTTGTAAATCAAGTGCTTTCCCCCCCAACCCCCCCACCCCACCCCTACCCCCACCCCACCCCCACCCCACCCCCACCCCACCCCCGCTGAGCCATCTTGCATGCTGCACATGCTCTATTGGAAATCCTGCTCTGTCTATGATGGTGAAGGGGCTCAGTGTCTTTGCAAAACAGGCGCTCCAACCGAGTCCACTCTCAGAGACAGAGCATCAGAGTGACCGCCATCCTAGGCCAGAGCTAGCTCTGAGACTGCCAGGAGTTCGGGCTCAGGGTGAGCACGTCCAAAATGTAGAGTTGCTATGTCTTCTCTCCAAGGTCGAGCCACGCCTTCATTTAGAAAAGGGAGATGTCCTTTAGTCTTTGGGTGGTTTTATACACCCTTGCCAAGAAGAATCTCTACTCTTGGACTAAAAGGCTTCAGAGACCTTTCCAAATCCCTAACACCCTTAAGTAAAGGCTGAGGAGAGAGAGCGCCGGTGCACAGCGTTCTGACCTGTTTGGACATGGCCGTGTCAGCGTCGAGAGCCTGGCTCTGCATGCTGCCAACCGGAGCCCCTGGTGCCGAGTGCCAATGAGTTCCTTCCTGTGGCGCCATCTTCTCGAGGTGCAAAGCACTCTGTGAAGGTTAATTTTCACAGCACCCGTGGGAGGCTGGCAAGGTAAGTTACTGCTAACTGCATCTCACCTTTGAGTTTGCAAGTGATCTTAGAAAGGTCTGCCAGCCCTCAGCCCGGAGCTTACTCTAGATAGAGTTTCTCCACAGCCCCTTCCTTCTCACAGATTCCATCCTTAGCACTCGTTTGCCTAATCACACACACACACACACACACACACACACACACACACAGAGGCAGAGAGAGAGAGAGAGACATGCTCATACACACAGACATATATAGACAGACAGACACAGACTCAGAGAAACACCACACGAATGTATAAATTCTCACATAGACATGCACATGTATACACTCATACACATAGAAACATAAATACACACACTCATACACAGAGACATACATACACAGACACACAAACACAGAGACATACACGTGCAGATATACTCACTCACACAGGGTGATACACACAGGCATGTACACACTCATTCACACACAGAGAGAGGTAAATACACACACTCAAACACAGAGACATACATACACAGACACAGAGAAACATGTATATACACACTGGGAGACACAGACATGTTCACATACACACTCATTCTCTCTCTCTCTCTCTCTCTCTCTCTCTCTCACACACACACACACACACACACACACACACACACACACACTACCCGTGGTAATCTTACAGGAGGGAATATTTGCCGCAGTCAGACATCTCAGGTGATATGTTACCCTCCAACTTAGAAGTGGGGTTTCCATGCTGGCTTCTACTCCATCATTCCTGCAGAACCATCGCTGCCCTTGAAGCACCAGTATGCAATAGTGACTTCCCCTTACCCGTCAAAAATCTGTCCTTCCTAGGCTCAGCCAGGAAAATCTCCCGCCTTCCTCGCCAGCAGAATGGGTGGTTCCCTCCACTTTTTTTTTTTTTTTTTTTTGGCCAGGACTCTAAGTAGTCACAGAGACTGCCGGCCAGAGCCCATGGAGAGACTGGGATTTCTTCAATGTTGTGTGGCCTCTTCTTTCTGGCCTGGCCTCTCTGTGCCAGTATGGGTTTGGACTTGGTGTTCTAAGATGCTGAGTCCCTAGGGTACAGAGTGAGCCTCAGTCTAAATTATTCCTCGCACAGCAGTCCTGTAAGAAAGGCTTAGTCGGCACCACAATGTCGGAGGTGACATGAACTCCCGCACATTTACTCTTTCAGCTGAGCCCCCTCATCTCTCACCCACCCCCCCCCCCACACACACACATCCTCTTCCACCCCATGTATACCGATGGGTGGTTTCCCTCGGTTTCTACTTGTCCCTGGCTGATGTTTAAAGAATCTGTGGAGTAATGATTCTCAAAACGGTGGTCCAGAGACTTTATTTAACTAGAATTATTAACTGCATTCCATCTACTGTTCTAGATCATTCCACGGGCATTTTTTTTAAAAAACCTTGTTAACATTATAATTAACTGTGACCACTTCATTCTGATTTTTCAGATGTATAAACTTGGAGATTAGTGGTGTGCTGTTACTTGACCAAAGCCAGAAAACTTAAATGTCAGAACTAGACCTCCTAGTCGTTGATCTAACGAACTGCGAGGCAAGCACAGCTGTCTCAGGAAATGGGTTCTCGCCTGAGCTGTGCGGTGCCTTCCAAGGCCGCTATCCAGCCATCATGGGGGTGGGGAGGGGGGTGGGAGGGGATGCACGTTCATGCCTGTGGCTGTCGCTGCCTCTGGATGGCTCCCTCACCACACACCTGTCCTTCTGCCTCAGTGAGAACTCCTTCCTCCTCTCCCTGTCCGCTCCATCTGCCTCTTCTCCAGTCTCTCCCTCCTCCTGTAGCTTACGTTACTACCACTAGAGAGCAGAGAACAGGATAATTGGGTGTCCCTGGGTGTTGGGTACAGCAGGAGTGTCTTAGGATTGGCTAGCCGAAGGGTGGTTGGCTAGTTAGGCCCTCATGAAAGAAGGCACGGAGGAGCATTTACAGCAGTGTAAGACTCCACCTGGAAAGAAGAGTCAGTTCCTGGGAGGGTGAAGTAGGAGGATAGTCCTGAGCATGAGGCCAGCCTGGGCTACAGAGCAAGACCAACTCAAAACCAACAAATCATGCATGAGCGGAGTGTACCCACAACAATGGGCGCGTGCACACAGGAGTCCCCCCCCCAAATTCTAAATATATAAATCTCCATGTACCAAAGTACATACCAGTAGTGGATACAGGAAGAAACCTTCAGAAAAACAAAGAAAATTAGATTTTAAGAAATAGGCTTTTGAAAGCCGACAAACACTTCAGATTTGACACACTAGTCAGGCCAAAATGCATTGAAAGCGAGCAGTATTTACAAGGCAGGAAGCCTTTCAAGTCACGGAGCAGCAAGCTGAAGAAATGAATGTAGAGTCGTGTACCTTAAAAGGGGAATATGTATTCCTCTCGAGGAAGTTATTAAAAATTAATAATGTTTTTTGGTTACAGATAAAAGGTTAATAGATTCCAAACAATAAACACTTTTTTACAAGGTATTCTATAACACTGTAAGACAAGAAATATAAAGTTAGCATATCTTAAATAAAACATCCTTGTAGGGTTAGGGTGTAGCTTGGCAGTTAAGTACTTAGCCAGAATGTGCAAAAACCTAGGCTCAGTTCCCCAATAATCAACACACACACACACACACACACACACACACACACACGGGGGGGGGGGGGCATGCGACAGAGACAGAGACAGAGAACCTGCAAAAGCTTGGGAGGGGTAGGAGGGAGCTAGCGGGAGGCGCTCAAAGTAATCAGAACTCATTGCATACATGAAATTGTCAGAGACGAATTTAATTACTAAAAAAAAAAACTTCAGATAAACAAAATCATTAAAACAAGCATCATGGATAATTTAGCTTCTATTCTGAGCAGAAGCTAAATTTGTAATGTCAATAAAACATAGAAGGTCATTGAGTACACTGGATGGCCAAGTGGGATCTATGAACATAATACAACTGGAATCTAACAGGATGACAGGGGGCATTCTCCTGTGTCCGGAACACAGAGGCGGAGGCTAAAGAGAGACGGTTTAATGACACTCTCTTTAAAGGGAAAAACATGACAGAATTTAGAAGTTTTAACTGATAAAATCCATCAATGGCGATGCGGAAGCCAAGCAGAGCTAATGTGGCTTTTCAGCCGTGTGGATAGATGTGCACACCTGGAACAAGAGAGACCGCAATCAGCTCCACTCTGCACCAACCACACGCATACACCAGGCATTGGGTTTGGGGCTCCAGGAGCCTGAGCAGGTCTGTTCAAAGAAGACTGGGGGCGGGGCGGGGGGGGGGATACCAAAGAGATTCTACAAAGAACAAGGTGGGAGGAGAGAAAGATGTGGCCTGATCCTCTTGAACTTGAAGCTGTTTTAAAGTTTATGGAGACATTTTTGTGTTAAAGAGCACAATCATGGGAACACAAATTTTCATGACTCAGAATAGTCCAAAGATGACAGAATTGCTCAGGGGAAAAAAAAAAAAAAAAAAAAAAAAGACAGCCAGTCCCCAGTCACAGAAAGTGTTCTGACCTACTTGGTGTCAATAGAAACAAAGGTTTATCGTTTAAAGATTTATTGTTTTATTTATGAACGGGTGCGCACACATATTCGTCGCGTTAATGCAGGAACCCTAGAAGGTGGGACCTGGATCCCCCAAGAACTGGGGTCCTGGGCTGTTGTGAAGCATCTGGCATTGGTGCAGTACTCAAATGCTGAGTCATCTCTACAGCCCTATGGCAAGGATTTTAACACAAGTCAAAAAGGAAGCATTTGGATGAGACGAAGCTTCCAATCCTATAATTCTTCAATTCTTTGGAATCTAGTAGTCTTCACTATGATTTGTTAGCATCTGAGTTGATATCCAGACTGTAAAGTGGGTCCTTACAGGTTTTCAGTGTTAACCTCTTGAGTCCAAGAGGTTAATATTTTATTGTATTATGGGTAATGTAATTTGGGTATTTATAATTTAACAGTGACTGAGCCCCCCCCCCCCCAGTGAAACCCACACAGGTCAGGACGACTTCAAATCCAATGTAAAACGGACAAACGATAGCACAGGGTGTCATCAGGGTTGGAAGGGTGGGTGGACCCTCTTAGAGAACACTTCAAAGTCTCGGTTTGTGTGTGTGTTATGCGTTAAGAGCGGGTTTGACATCATGGCGACAAAGACGCACAGGATCAGCAGACACCACCATCATCTCTTTACTTTGACTGCAGAGTGTGGCGGGCGCACCTGACTGGGCTGCTGCACGACACATGCGCAAATCTTTTTGGGGCGTCCTGGTCATCGCTGTCCTCACAGCCAGCGTGACGCTCCCACACATACACACACCCCAGCTCTGGGGCTCCTGCTATGCCCAGCCAGAGCCTCTGGCGGACTCTGCTGGGAGCTTTTAGCAGGTAAGCCTTTTCTTCCTCTCCAGTGCCACCTCTCCTCTCTCCAAACCCCGCCCCTCCATCCTTGAAAGCAAGCACTTCCTCCTCTCTGCCCTGCAGCTCCTGATCCCAATTACAACAGTAAACAACCCCATGTGTTTATTAGGGCATCGTGGTTCTGAGTGCTCTGGGCATCCACTTTTTCTTCAGTCCATCCGAACCATGCTAGAAAGCATGTTAGGGCGGGATCTGCCTGGGAGGACATCGGATCACTTGGTCAAGGTCACACTGAGGAGCCGAGCCTGTTTTGGAATAAGAGTCCTCTGACTCTTGAGCAGGCTTAGTGATACTTTATTGAAAATGGCACCTCCATGCTCCCATTCCTGGTACTTTCTGTGTTCTGACCTAGGAGGGTCATGCTGTCACTAGGCTTGCAGAATCTCCCAGGAGGCTTGAGTCCACAGAGAAGTCTGGATGGGTCCAACATCACTGGTACCCGTCAAGGGCTTCTTCGTAGTCGGGTCGGCTTTTGCAAATGAGGGCTAGCATTGAGCACTAGTCAGAGATTATGTCTGCTTTCATTTCATTTCTCTTATAAGGGTTTGTAAAATAAGTTCATTCATGACGAGCTAGCTGTCATGCGAGCATGGAAAAACACCAAGGGTATTAATTTAATCAAGTGAAACTTAGAGCAAAATTAATGTAACACACTTAATGGTATCATAGAATTAATGCTCAGCATGGCTGTTAGGCATAGATGGTAAACAGCTTATACGAATGACTCTAATTAGAATCGGAGCAGAGCCAAATCAGTTTTTGAGTTGTTCTCCTCCTGTTTTATTGGCTTTCCGGTATTTATGTAGTTGCATTTTGCTGCCCGGAAGTTTTACTTGAAGTTTACTTGATGCTGATTTGCCAACAGCCAGCATCTGGGCTGTTTCAAGCATGTGAAGGTAACTCAGGGCGGAAGAGACCCCACCTGGCTTCCTTTGAACCTCCGTCTGTCCTGACCTTGGGATGCCCTTATCTCACGACATGGTCCTTTTCTTCTCGCTTTGCCGCCATGGCTTTCTTTCTGTCGTGATGGGTTTGCTGGGAGGAAAAAGTAACAAGCTCGCATACCTGTCATTTACAATAAGAGATGTCTTACTCTTTGCCCAGAGGAAACTTTGCGTTCCCTGGATGCTGAGCAGATCCACAGACAGCCCTGGATTGTGAAATCTGGAAAGACTGACATCTTCTGCTGAGCACAAGCTGAAACCACTGTGCCATTGCTTCAAGTTTCTGGCCTTTGGGGAGAGCACTGAGCTGGAATTCAGAGTCTGAGATGCTGTCCTTGACCACAGCTCTCAAGCCAGTATTTTGTCTGGGTCCAGGGCGTGGTTTCTCAAGAGCTGGAAGATTGCCAGTTGAAAAGGCTCATCTGTGTTGCTTAGTGTGGACGTGTGGTGAAGCCCACTCCCTGCAGAAGAGGATAGGACGGTGACCCGGCCATGGCAAAGCCTGGAACAGCAATGGGAGCCTGGCCTTAAATGGGAGACTCAAGGGGACATGGGACGAGGGAGAAAGGATGGAGGACTCGGGGGACAGTCACATTCTTATCCTTCATATTTTGTTCAGGTATCTTCCCAGTACTTAGTACTGATGATGAGGCTGGTTCCTCTGTTAGTAGCATGTCCATCCATGAAGGTCTCAGTGGGCTTGCCATCTTGGAGTTTAGTGTGGAAAATGACAATGTGTGTGTGTGTGTGTGTGTGTGTGTGTGTGTATACGCACGCATTACACCTTCAAGATGGTTCTTGAGAGCCACAATGCCAAGCTGGAGTTCTTTCTATAAGAGGGAGAAAGGATAGGAAGTGGGGGCCAGAGGGAGGTTCTCCATGCATGGCCAGAGAAAAGTTATGAATATGTTGTTACCGTGGGCTGGAAGGTAGCTCTGTTGGGGGCGTGGTTGCCTTGAAAACACCAGGACCTGAGTTCTGTTCTCAGAAACCATATAAGAAAGAACAGGGGGGACGGTAGGAGGGAGGGAGGGAAGGAGGAAAAAAATCCAGGTATACCAGGTATAGTGGCTTGTGCTTATCCTGCTTATCACTTCATGTCATGTGGGCTCTCATGCTGTGGAGAGGATGCTGAGAGATGGAGCAGGAATAGGTCACCTCGGTGTCATCACCAGCACCACTAGCCTCGTGCTGTGCATCTCTGGTCGGGATGGCATGAGACCCCTTCCTTTGCAGAAGACAATCATCCTCAGGAAGTCTTTTGGAATGACCTGGACTTAAGCTCACAATTGCACTAGGGCCCTCTGGTGGTACAGTGTCAGGCTTGGTGTGGAGAAGTAAGAGAAGGGGCCGGAGCTGGATATGGGATATACCACAGATGCCGAGCAGGACGGATCCCTACAGGGTGCACTTTCATCCCTACTTATCAGAGTAGGGATGGAAAGTGCAGGGGACCAGGGCTCAGAGTGGAGTAAAGCAGAGTCAGGGAAGAGATGTGGGGGGAACTTCACTGGGAAGCGCCCAGGTGGTCTTGGCAGTGATCTGGAAGCCAGCAGGCTCACGGTACCTTTCAGCACCCACAGGCCGTGCAGCGAGCTACAGCCTTGTCTGGTTAGTCAGCCTTGAAGGACTGATCCTGAATCCCTGGCTGACACGACTTAGGCAGTCCCTCAACCATCCATGGCCCCAAGGGTCTCAGCTCCAGGAACTATGGCTGTGGGGTAAGTGCATCTTGGGGGGCGCCCTGTCAGCTTCTTCTTTTGTTCCTTCTTTTGTCCAGGAAAATTGCGGCTTATGATGAAGAAATCCAGCATCTGTATGAGGAGATGGAGCAGCAGATCAAAAGTGAAAGGGAGCAGTTCCTCCTAAAGGTGAGTGTCCCCCTCCAGGACCTGGTGCTGGGGACAGCTGGCTGGTAGACCTGCCTACTCTGAATGCCTTTCCATATTAAGATCCTAGCTCCTTCTTGTGATCATCTTCTTTTTCTGCTTTAATGTTCAAGGCACTACCTTCAAGCAACATATGTATGTATGTATGTATGTATGTATGTATACATTATATGTATTTACTTTTATTTTATATTGTCTGTTTCCTCCTCCTAACATGTACGTTTATTTGCTTACTAATCCTGCCTCAGTTTCCTGAACATGCCTGGACTGTAGGAGATGGCCCACGGGTGTTTGCTAAATCAATGCGTGAGTGAACATGTGAATACATGGAGGTGTGGGTGGATGGACTGACAGGAAGGAACAGAGAAAAGAGGGAAGGAAAGGAAGGAGGTAGCCAGGAAGGAGAGAGGATAAATGCATACATGGATGGATGGATGGATGGATGGATGGATGGATAAAGAAAGATAAATCAGGGTTGTTGGATGAATCAGAGAGAAGGAGAAGAAAGGGAGAGAGAAAGAAAAGAAAATAGGAAAGAAGAAAGAGGGAAAGAAGCAATCAAGGAAGGGAATGTGACAGGTGAGTTACAGAGCACACTTCCGCAGCTGAAGCAACCTGGACACTGGGCGTCACTCAGCTGACACCTGTACCTGTAAAGCAGGCCCACCAGAACCTACTAGCCCACCTTACTCCCTAAACAGCAGCCCCAAAGGACGCGGTGATCAGGGATGAGACTGCTCACCTTTTCCTCTTAAAAACTGGAGAATACAATCTCCAAGAGAATCCCATGTCCTCCAGGAGAGAAAATGTGAAGCTCGCCCCCCTGTTCCTGGTGCGTCCCTATTCTGTGTGTACCCCTGTCCTAGTGTACGCCTCTTGCTGGTATATCCCTGTGCCCAGTGTACCTCTGTTCTGTTGCAGCCATGTTCCGGGTGTACCCCTGCTTCTAGAGCACCCTGGTTTATAGTGCACCCCTGTTCCCAACATACCCTTGTTCTCAGCATGTTTCTATTCCCAGAGCACCCTTCCCTAGTTCACCCCTGGTTCGTTCCTATAATGGGCCCCTGTTCCTAATGTATCCCTGTTCTAGTGCACCCCATTCCTGGTGAACCCCACTAAGGTGACCTTCACCTTTCCAGCCCTTGTTGTCATTTTAGGAGGTGAGGACTGGCGAGGAGCCTCTCCTCTACCAAGCCCAAGCTAAGTAAGATATGCGTTGGTGTGCTCCACTTTTTAAAAACGATCCAGGAAACTGTTCTCCCTTTTACTGTCTACCCTACTCTGTGAGCTTTTAGCAGAAGGCTGCTGGCCTTGGCTGCCGCCTCTTGGTGCTAAGCCCAGGCTATTGTCTCGGGCTCTTTCCTTAATCCAGATTTCAATTTTCGGCTGCTTTGGATTATCCACGTCACTGCTCCACTTCACATCACAGACGCCATTCACACTGCAGGGAAATCAGAATGCCTTCCAGAAATATCTGGCCAGAGCCCTCCCTGGAGGCTTGCCACTAATCCAGACCACCCCCACTGTCCTCCAGTGCTTTAAACCATGTCTGGCTCTTCCAGTGTTCAGGGAAACTGGATGTGTCTGTGGCAAATGGAAGCCACACACATCCATCAGCAGATCTAAAATAGCTTCCAACAACAGCGGTTCTACAATCCCTAATAGAAAAGTCACCTCCCTCATCCCTGTGACAGACTGCACAGAGGAGAAAAGCTCAGGGGACATGTTGTTCCCTCTGCCCAGGTCATGTCTGCTTCTGACAACAAAAGGTGGTTACAGGCATGGGGGCTGGGAGTGAGCAGAGGTTGCAGGAGAAGGAATGAAGGACCAGTTATCATCATTTCAGATGGCCTGACTCTGTGTCTCCTCACACCCTCTCCTTTCTCAGTTCTTCACGTCCAGCTCAGAGAGCTCCGTGCTCGCACGTGAGCTTCTGCTGTGACCAATGAAGACTCCAAGGATGACTTTGGCAGCACCACTAAGCCTTTAGATGCAGAATTCGTTGATCTCAGAGTTAGGATAAGGAGGATGCCATCTGTGACATCACAGAAAAGGCCAGATCCTCTGACCACCATTTGGATGCTGACTGTACCTGTATCAGTACATTTGACCATGAGAAAATTATGCTCTCATTTGCAATCCCCTCCCAACTCCAGATTGGGGTATGGCCCTTCAATGCTGTCCTGCAAGGGTTAACAGCATACTCCATGACACCTGTGGGGGATGAGAGCATCAGCGTGGGATTCAGACCACTTGCTGATCCAGCCTTTTTCAAGAAGAGGTGCTTGCCCCATGCGCAGTGGCCGAGAGAACTAAGTAGGTCTCTTGCTGCTAATTCTCTTCAAACAAAGGTGAGGGCAGAGACTGTCTGAGTAGACCCCATATGGCCCATCGCACAGGGTTCAGGTGTCAATGGGCACACACCTTCCTGCATCGCCTCTGCTCTATCATCCGGACAAGAGCAGAGGAGCCAGTAGTGTCACCAGAAGAGGCATGTGCCTTTGAGTAAAGGTGGCCAAAGGCTGGTGTGCCAGGGGCAACTGTTCTGCCAGACATGGTAGCCAAGACCCCTGCAGTTGCCCGGCGCAGCATCTCATAGCTGGCCCCCTCTCTACCATTGACCATCCTGGGGCTGTCACTAGCTTCTGATGTGTTATTTCTCTAGTATATTCAATAGCTCATCCCTACCTTGTCATAGTGGAATGCTTCAGGGGGCAAAAGGCTGTTGCCTTCTGTGATGGTTTGTATATGATTGGCCCAGGAAGTGACCTGTTAGGAGGTGTGGCCTTGTTGGAGTAGGTGTGTCACTGTGGGTGTGGGCTTAAGACCCTCCCCCTGGCTGCCTGGAAGTCAGTCTTCTACTAGCAGCCTTCAGATGAAGATGTAGAACTGGAATCCATGCTTCAAGATCTCCATGCTAAGTCCAGGTCAGAAACTTATATCTCTGAGCCTCCAGATTAGGATCATAGGTGAGCCTTCCAATTCTAGATTGTAGTTCATTCCATATATAGTCAAGTTGACAACTAGGAATAGCCACTACACCTTCTATTCCATAGAAATCCAGAAGAAAAAAAAGAAAGAAGCAACTTAGATGAACAGTGCAGGGACTCAAACCCAAGTTTCCTGATACGAAGCCTAGAAGTCTTCCACTCTGCCTGGCTCTGCTGGGAATGGCGGGTCTCTGAAACCCTGCACCACTATCTGTGACACTAGAGTCACACACACCATCACATCTAGACCCTTGGGGCTTAGCAGCTCAGGGTAGAAAACCCCAGGTTAGGGTGGGAAGGGAAGAGCATAGTGAGTACAGGGCAGAGACACCTTGAGGAGCATGGCCCGGGAGCCCCGAGGCATGGTGGGAGGACGGTGAGCCCTCAGCTCCTCCAGGGAGACGGAAGTGTGCACTGTGCCCGGAGCTGGAACGGTTTAAGGGACCAGTTGAGAGTGCTTGTTCACTGTGAACTAGAATCTCCAAGTTGAGGCTGTCTTAGTTACAGATGGAAGGCTGGCCAGTGAGTCAGACTCAGGCTTCCCTTCTCCCTGTAATGCTCCACCAGTGGCTGTCCCTGGGAGGTGGGAAAGCATGGGAGAACACTACCACAGGACATGGTCACCTTCACAGAAGGTTTTTCTAGCACATCTCAGAGCACTAATTCTGTCTTGTGGATCCTCCGTGGAGGAGTAAGTAGGTCACTGAAGCCTGAGGTTTCAGGGAAAGAGTCTCGAGTGCAAAGGGATAGGTGGCCCAGCTGGCGAGGGGTTTCAAGTACATGGTTACAAGGCTGGACACTAGGGGTGCTGGGTGGAGAACCCACTCACTGTCTTCTTCTCTGGCTTGGCAGGACACAGAGAGATTCCAGGCTCGCAGTCGGGAGCTGGAAAGGAAGCTGAGCGCCAAGGAACAGGAGTTGGAGCGGCTCAACCAGAAGCAGAGGAGGGTAGGTTACCGTGGAGGCTTTGTGGGCCCTCGGCTCTTCCACTTCGTCTCGCCTCTGCCTCACGCCCTCTACCAGGTGTTCGCAGATTTCTAACTTGCCCCAAGGAGACCTGCGTGTCTGTATGTGTCTTCATTTAAAGTCCCCACAAGGATGGTTGTATCCACATATGCATGTAATCGTATCACTGGGGAGACTGAGGCAGGAGGATTGTGAGTTTTAGGACAGTGGAACAGTGCAGCCTGGGCTTTATAATAATGAGACCCTGTCTCAAAACCGCTAAAAATATCTTTAAATATTTTAAGATGTCAATTTACAACAAAAATCACAGATGGCCCCAGATAAAGCCACAATTGGATGTCTAGCTTAGGGAAGTCCCTGTAGGCCCTATGAGTCACCCAACCCCTAGGGATCTGAGGACAGCTTCACATAATTACACCCAAAGGGAGTAGTGGGAAACCTTGAAGTTGGCTTAGGCATTCTTCAGAAGGAGGGAGTACAGAGACATTTGTGTAGTCACTGATGTTTCAGGGGACTATAGACGTATTTGTCCACTTTGGCATAGCTGTAGACACCCCACAGCTGGGAAAGGCTCTTCTAAGAGCTGCCGACACGCCTGGACAGGGTGCATGACCGTCCAGGACACAGGCTAGATGCCAACACTGGTCACTGGCGTCTCAGTGCCAGAGCAGAGAAACTGAGGTGGGGTATACTCTGCAGAGCAGCGACTGTGCCTGGGGCTAAGGACACCTGGCTTGGGGTACCAAGCTGCAGTCAAGGTCCTTGCTCGGCAGTCTCCTCGGCAAAGCAAGAGCTCATGGAGGAGAGAGGCCACAAGAGTCTCCAGTCTCCCTTTGCCTGTTCCTGGAAGGAATCCAGCCCCTGAGCCATCCGGGCACTTGGCTTACCTCAGAACAAAGAAGCTTGTTTGTAGCAACGCATGAACCTGAGCTTGAAAACCCCTGGTTAAGGCTGAGGCAGCTGCTCCTGCTGGCCGCTAAACTTCAGGTCTAGATGTCTGAGAATCACCTGCCGTCTCCCCATCCTCTGTCCACAACGGCCTTCCCTCAGTCCTCCTCAGCTTCCCCTCCCACATGCATTACATTCATAGCAATTAAACGTATCCCTCAAATGAATGATTGCCACTCCATTTAATTACTGCGCACTTGCCTGATAACACAGGAGCCTCGAGAGGCTCCCGGCATTCCTTGCTGCTGCCTTTCTCTCCTCACTAGCCGCATTCATGAAACTCTATTTATTATGATCTATTTGCCTTGGTGCGCTGCTTTGCCTGGTGAGGGTTGGAAGCCCCGCAAAGCCTACTCACCAGCCAAGGAGAGCAGAAGCTCTCAGAATCCACATTTTCAAAGTCACCGTGGGGGACGCAAGAAAAGGCACAGGGTCTGTTTGGCCTGCTTTGGTGATGTCCAAGGTCAAGGATCTCCAAGGTCAGAGGCAGTCAAGCAAAGCTGTCTCTCAGATGAATGGAACTGGGCTCCTGTGGCTGAGAGAAAAGTGGGAATGAATGTATTCCCTACCTGTGTCCGCCACGGGGAAGGTGGCGTTATGATGAACAGCTGCTTACCTGCTCTCTGGCCCCATCAAGGATCAAGGCAAGGAATGACCTTGTCTTGGAGGACAAAAGGGACTTAGATGAGGTCTCCAGCCATGGTGCCTTGGGGGGTGGGGGAAGACACAGGTAACCTGTGGAATTTTCACTACTAACAATCCTATAGAACGAGGCCACCCCAGGCCTGTCTATTGGTCCCAGGTGGAGACAGGAAGGACAGACTGTGCTGGGAAAGTCTCTCCTGCAGAAATGTCTACGTGGGAGGGAGGGATGGAGCCAAGCAGTGCTGACTTGGGCGTGAGGGCAGTATGGGTCTGAGCCAGCCCTGGCCCTGGCCCTGTTCACCCTTCCTCTCTGTCCCCTCTTTGTAGCTGGAAGGCCAGTGTGCAGCTCTTCATAGCGACAAGCATGAAACCAAGGCTGAGAACAGCAAGCTGAGACTCACCAACCAGGAGCTGGCCCGGGAGTTGGAGCGCACCTCCCACCAACTCCAGGAGGCCCAGCAGCAGCTGGAGAGCCTCCAGAGAGAGGCCTGCGAGCTGCAGCAGGAGAAGGAGCTGTGAGTCCAGCCCCCGGTCACGGTCACGGTCACGGCAGGGCAGGGCGCTGGGCTGTGTGTCGGGGACTAGGATTTCCCCTTCCAGAGAGACCTAGATTTCCCTCTCTCCCTTCTCTTCTTTCCTTTCCTTCTTCAACAGTCTCATTATGTAGCCCACCTCGGCCTTGACCTCCGAGGTGATAGGCATGATCTCACACACACACACACACACACACACACACACACACACATGGGATTGGAAACCTTCCCAAGTCTTATCTTAGTTAACGAAGCCAGAGATGCAATCTTTGAAAGGACGGAGGCAAAGGAGCGAGGAGGAAATGAGAGACGGGATCCACATGTTTAGGAGCTTGGAGTGTGTTGTGATGCCAAGGGTCCAAGAGAACACTCTAGCCCAGGGAAGCCAGGGGTGGGACAGCAAGGATCCCGGTTTATTTTCTGGAGAATGGAGTCTCAGACCAATACCACTGACAGCGCCATAAAGCTTCTACCTTTTTTTTTTTTTTTTATTTCCCCCAAAGGGAAGTCAGGAGCTCAGCGAAGTTACATAGCTAAGATCAGCCAGGGCCCAAACTGCTTCCCCCCTCCACTGTCCCCCCCCCACTCTCTCTCTCTCTCAGTGTTCCAGTGTTCCCGCGCACCTCATGCAATATTGCTTCAGAGCTGCTCGGACAGGAGAGGGGGGAGACAGGAAGTGAACAGACTCAATCATTTATCAGCAAGAATTCCAAACGGGCAAAATTAATTTTCCCATTCTCTGAAGACATTGAAGGTAGAAAAGCTAGATTTTGGGATGAGATTTTTAAAAAAGAAAAAAAAAAACCCTCTTAGGCAGTGAGATAACATAGAAAGGAAGGCCAGCCGAGAGGCTGTGCCTCAGAGCTGATTTTTAATTAAATTTCATTTTGAAGATAGAGTTTAAGACAAGATACAAAAGAATGACTCCTCATGAGAGGCCTGTCTCCTCCTGTGCCCCCTGTCTCATGTGGGTCATCTGGAGTCTGTGATGCATGCACTAATACATCCCCATATACACACACACACACACAACATGCATGCACATACATATACATACACACACATAAGTAAATATACATATACACATGTACACACATAAATACACATAAGCATACACTGACACACCCAAACACACACATACAAGTACACTCACACATACAACATGCACACACACATACAGATGCACACACACACACACACACACACACACACACACACTTTCCTTTAGAGGATGGCAGACAGCCAAGCATACAGGTTTATTTTGCCTATTTCCCTTAACAACATATTTTGTAGCATGTTCATCTCTTTTCTTAAAACAAAGCCAACCGCAGCTCCCTGGGGGAAAACTACAAACTTCCCACCAAGAACTGTAACAAAAATCAGGTAGCTGCTTCCCTCCCAGTCTGCGAACATCCAGGGAGGGTGATCTCTAGTTCAGAGGTACTTAGAAAGTTAGACAGTCACATATTCAAAACCACCATTTAAAGATACCCTTTGGTTGACACACAAAAAACTACAGCTGGATATTTCTACCCGTGTGCATAGGTCACCATAGCTGTGTTCCCTTGACAGTTGTGCATGCATTTGCATAAGTAGGCCATGTGTGTGAGCATGTGCTTGTGTGTGTGTGTGTGTGTGTGTGTGTGTCCTGGTGCTGTAGCCAGAGGCAGAGAAGACCCGAATAACATGAGACTTATGAACTGCTTTCTCAGTCAAATAAGGAAGCCACAGCCCTCAGCTCTGCAGTGAATTGCCTTTTCTCTGCAGGAGCCAACTTTTCTGTTGTCCCTAGGGAGGGGTAGGAGCTGGGCAGGAGAGCCACCCAGCTGGACACAGGACTCTTCATCAGCCAGGACCCATCAGGAGCAGGCAGGGCTGTGTATGTTGTACTAATCAGAGCAGAGTCTTAGACAGGGGCTTGGGGACCCAGTTTATATAATGGGAAATACACTGTTTTCCCTTAAGTTGAAATTAAATATAATTGGTAATAAAATGTGAGGAATTCACTTCTCCACAGGAGCCGGCAGAGTTGTGTTGCTTAATTAGGATTGTCTGAAGTGAACTTAGAATTTGATTCAGTCTGTTATGGTCGTCGAGTGACTTTGTAATTATTCTGTGAAGAGCAGGAAGAAAGGCAGGGCGCAGAAGCTGCTTAAGGAATGACACTGTCAGGCCTTGGTGGGAGGGCCCAGGCTGATGCTGTTGTCAGTGGCTCGGTGATGACAGTAAGAGGTGACAGAGGGGTAACTCTCCTCCCAGCCCCGTGAGCACAGCCCCGTGAGCAAAGGGACAAGTTTATCAGGCTGTTGGGTGCTCTCTACCACAGAGCCACACTACTGTGGACATAGGAATTCTGGGGCCTTGGCAGTGAGATTGGAGAGCCCCTTAGATTCCATGCCAAGGTTCAGAACACAGGCAAAGACGAGGCAGTTACAACTTAAGTTTCCAGTGATGCCTGCTTCTGTTTCGTTGTTTTTCCTCCCTCCCTTCTTCCCTCCCTTTCCCTCGGTCCCCATCCCTTTCCCTCCCTCCCCCTCCCTTCCCTGTGGCCACCACTCACCTGACTATGTCTCCTCAGGGAAGTGTACCGAGTGACTGAAAGTCTGCAGCGGGAGAAGTCTGGCCTCCTGAAGCAGCTGGATTTCCTGAGGTGGGTCCACAGGGCATCCTGCCAGGAGGGCCCACGTTTTCCCGAGTCACCAGTGTGTGGTTTGGACTGCTGGGTATTGGCAGTCCCATTCACACGGCGTGGCCTTCCTTCCTCCACTGTTCATTCCGCTGTGCAGCAGGCTCTGCCTCACCCTGGGGGTCTTTATGGGACAGTTCATGACCCTGGGGGTCTTTATGGGACAGTTCATGGCCCTGGGGGTCTTTATGGGACAGTTCATGACCCTGGGGGTCTTTATGGGACAGTTCATGGCCCTGAGGGTCTTTATGGGACAGTTCATGGCCCTGGGGGTCTTTATGGGACAGTTCATGACCCTGGGGGTCTTTATGGGACAGTTCATGGTCCTGGGGGTCTTTATGGGACAGTTCATGGCCCTGGGGGTCTTTATGGGACAGTTCATGATCCTGGGGATCTTTATGGGACAGTTCATGATCCTGGGGGTCTTTATGGGACAGTTCATGGTCCTGGGGGTCTTTATGGGACAGTTCATGATCCCGGGGGTCTTTATGGGACAGTTCATGACCCTGGGGGTCTTTATGGGACAGTTCATGGTCCTGGGGGTCTTTATGGGACAGTTCATGACCCTGGGGGTCTTTATGGGACAGTTCATGGTCCTGGGGGTCTTTATGGGACAGTTCATGACCCTGGGGGTCTTTATGGGACAGTTCATGATCCTGGGGATCTTTATGGGACAGTTCATGGTCCTGGGGGCCTTTATGGGACAGTTCATGGTCCTGGGGGTCTTTATGGCACAGCTCATGGTCCTGGGCTGGGAAGGTCTGAACAGGCAGCAACCCTGTGGCGAGGCTACTGTCTCACCTTCAACAACAGCAGTGAGCCTGTCAGGCAGTGGGGAATGCTGGTATCCACCAAGAGCAGGCTGCTATTAGACAAATGGAGTGGTTAGCTTCACACGGAGCTGAAGTCCACGTCCAGCCTCACGTAGGTCTAAAAGAGGAGTTTCCCTAGTGTCTAAATCCCACTGAAATAAACTCAAAGCTCACTAGCCTGGAATGTCCCAAGAAAGGCAAACGCTGAAGAGGGGAGGGCTGATGGCCTCGTGGGGGTAGTGGTGACAGAAGGTTTCGGTCCTCATTTTTAAAGTCCATGTGGCTTTGAACCAGACTTCCCCTGGTCGGGAGCTGGAGACCTAAGTGGTCTTTGTTCCCAGGAGGCTTTAGGAAGAGAACAAGGTATATAAAGGCAAGTTTTTTTTAACTGATTTTGTCTTTGTTTATTAACTTATTTTTCTTCATTCTATTGTACTTAGAAAAAATAGTGGAGGAATAGATCCAAAGAGAATGAATAGAAAAGAGCGGACAGGACACCCTGCCCAGTGTTCATTGCCTTTAAAGCTCTGACGGGCCGCATCTGTGACGTTCAGACGCCCATGCCTGGGACCTTTCTGTGCTGTCTGTCACGTGGTTACTGCAATTCAGCAGAGACAAGGGAGGGGCCATGGCGGATTTCCCCATCAGTGAAATCACCAAGAGTCCAGGAGAAAGAGAACATGGGAGGGTGGGGGAAGGATGAAGTGGGGGGAGTGTTGGAATGTAGGGTGAGACGAGGACCATGGCTGGAGTGTGAGACTTGAGGATTTCCCTCACCTCTACTCATGTCCTGCGCAGAAGATATAAACAAAACAAAAGGCGACCCGGCATGCTCAAAGGCCTTCTGAATCCTCATTTGGGTTTCAGGCTTGCTACTTAGCCAGCACGAGGGCCTTCAGGTGTGAGAGCCTCACTCCTCTGCCACTGTCAGGGTTTCCCTTCCGTATCTCTTCCCTAGACATGTCCCAAGGGCCTGGCTGTGTCACTGAAAACAGTAAGGCCCAGTCTTACTGTGATCTGCTGGTGGCCTGAAGTCACACCAGCAGATCCCTGCATGATGATGATTAGTTTCTGACCACGGCTGAGCCCGCCCTCCCTCTTGAGCAATATGGACTGGTTCCAGGCCACAGACTGAGGCAAAAATCGCACAGAGCTGAGATGACGGGGGTAGGGGTGGGGGTATGTGGGGGTGTGGGGGTGGGGAAGTGGGAGTGTGGGGAAGTGGGGGTGTGGGGAAGTGGGGTGTGGGGGTGGGGGTGTGTGGGGGTGGGGAAGTGGGGGGTGGGGGTGGGGAGAGGGGAGAGAGGGGTGCGGGGGGCCGACGCTCTTGTATGGAGAGGAGAACCTTCCAGCCATTGTCGTCTCACAACCCCCCTGCATCCTCAGTCTAAACACTCGCCCACCTTGAACATTCACTAAACCTCCCCGAACACCCCCCCCTTTCCACCTGGCTACCTGGGCTCCTGCTGCAGAAAGAACCAGAACGAGTCTGCAGAGCTGGTTCCGTGTTGCCAGCACCCCTGTCTCTAACTCTGTGGGTGTGGTGTGAGCTCTCAGCGCTTCTAGCAAAGGCTACGCCATCCCAATCATCCCTGTCCCCACATCACCCCTCCTCTTTTGATCTGCTGGCTTTCCATTCTCCATGTTCTAGGCTGGCCTTCCCCACCCCCACACAGTTCCACCCGAACTGTCCTTGCCCCTGTCACCAATGACTTCTACTTATTCAGACATAGCAGTCCATTCTCAGGGCTGTACCTTTGTCACTGACAGTCTATGCTTAGGGTGACTTCCAGGGGGAACCTCTCCATGCTGGCATCAGACCATGACACCGTCGGTCACGCATCCCACCCCACCCCAACAACAACCCATGGTTTCATGTCTCATTTGGGGTGAAAATCAAAGCTCTTCCTGGGGTCCAGGAGGCTGTGGATTGTCAAGTCTTGACCTACCCGTTATAATGCTAGAGGTACTCTTGGAGTGCCTGTGGCCGTCCCTTCTGTTTCTCCAGCTCACACATTCGTCACAACCAAGCCTTTGCCCTTCTCAAGTCCCTTTCCCCGGACGCCTGCCCAGCTCCTCTTCCCCTCCCTCAGGTTTGTGAGACACTGCCTCGCCAGCCGGAGCCTCCCCCACCATTCAGGCTGAAATGCTGGACACTCCCTGGCTCTCCTTTTCCCATGCCCTCTGCCTTAGTTTCTCAGTGGTGCTCACCCCAACCTTATGCAAGCCTCTGGAGTCCAGAGCTTTGCGGCTGCTCGCTCCTGCATCCTGGATGCGGAACAAAGTTTGGCAAGCACCTCCCATCCTAGGCGATCTGCGAACAAGCACCTCGTTCATGAACAGATGAACCAGGTAGAGAAGGAGCCCACTACAGTCACAGGGATACACGCCATCCTGCACCAAGCGATGGAGGCTGAGTGTTCCTCGAGGGACGGCGTGTGTCACAAGACGACTACTCAGACTTATTCCCCTGCCGCCGAGCTGATTCCCACATGAGCTCTCCTCTGCCCATAGCCACATCCCTGAGCCTTCCATACCGTGCTTTCTCCTGCCCCCGACTGGCCGTCTAATGGGCTAGCCCTTGATCTCTCAACGGCAGAGTCCACGTTTGAATAACTTTCCCTTGCTCTTCGCAGGGAAAGGAACAAACACCTCCGGGATGAACGGGACATAACGTTCCAGGTAATTGTCCAATGCTCTCTTGGGACTTGGGGGCAGAGGGAGACAAGGCGCAGGGGCCATCTGATCCATGCCAGGACTGATCAAGACTGGTCTGATACAACATGTCCAGTCCTTTCAGTGTGGGCAGGGTGAAAGTGTAAGATATTATGCAAGCAATAAAAAGGTACACACACACACACACACACACACACACACACACACACGCATTTTTTTCTGAAAAGGGAGATGCCTTCCTCTTGGCATGATCAGACTCAAATGCTTGGGAGAGCCACAGATTTCTTAGATGTAGGAGTGATGCTTCCACCGGGAAATGGTGCAGTTGAAATGTCATTATCACCTGAAGTCAAACGCTCAGTTTGCTCTTTCATTTAAAATGTTATCTCTTGATGAAATTCTCAAACTGTATGCTGTCAGCAAGCAAATTTACAATATACACATGGTCGTTTACACAGTGCTTCTCCCTGTAGCTTTATCCCGGCTCTACCCATAGCCCCTCTCCGGTTCCTGAGCACAGTGCTCCACAGTTTCCCAAGCAGTGTGACAGTCACCAGTCTCCACAGCGAGGCACGTGGAAGATACGCAAGAACTCTGCGTGGCCTTCATCATTTCCTCTTCCAGAAGGGAGATGCTGGATTCTCTGAAGGGGCGGGGCAGCTAGGCAGGACTTCCTAATTGTAAGATTAGCATGCTGTGAACTTGCATGTCCCCAGAGAAGGCAGTGGTCACCTTCACCATGATCCCAACTCTCCCACGAGGAGGGGAAGTGCCTGTCCTCTTTCTTGTTGTAAGGATTTTTGAAAAAAAAAAATTGTGTGTGCACGCATACTCAAACAAACAAACAAACAGACAGACAGACAAAACTAGGAGTGAAGGCGATGTGTGCTGCAGCCTTGCCTGGGCAGTAAAGTAAATCCGGTCAGCCTCAGAGGATTGGCGTGCCCTGAGTTAGGCTCCGCCCGACTTGTGCCGCCATCTCAGGGGGCCTTGCTACACCACTGTGTCTTTGGCAGTCATCTCCGCTGCCCGTCTATGTGTACTATCAGGACAAGACTTAAGCCTGCACGTTTGTCTGACAATGATAATGATTCTAATTGCTTTAGAAGACATACTGATCTTCTTTCTAAATTTCGACCAGATGCCACTGTGACCCCTTCACCTCATTTGCCTTCACCTGCCAAACTCATTTTGCTCTGAAGGAAGCAAACACCAGTAGGGAATCAAAGAAAGGGGGATAGGGCCCTATTGGTGCAGAATCATAATCAAAGATTTGCCTAGATTCATTAAATCCACACCCTCAGGGGTGCTGGGGGTTCAGCAGTCCCCCCTACATCATTATAGGTCCTCGGGAAGCGTGGAGTGGCTGGATCAAGCAGCCCTCTTCCTGTGATCTGATTGCCCATGTCTCCTGGGAAGAGCTATGTCCCAGAGTCTTGGCAAATGGGAGTCTGAGCCCTACTCCCCTCCAGTTCTGAGCTGCAGATACTTGAGCAGTTCATCCAAACCCAGTCTGCTTCCACAGGGGACTGCAGAGGTTTGGGGCTAACGAGGGAGTGGGGGACAGAGCTCTGGAATAGCTGCTCCTCTTGGGGGTCCCTAGCTCAACACCTGTGGGCTTTGGTTGGAAAGGGAGGTTGGAGCCACAGGGAATACGACCTGAAATACCAGGATATTCTCCCAGGTAGTAGGTATCTTTGACTTCTCTTCTGATCTCTTGCAAATGACCAGTTCCTGTGAAAAACAGCACAAGCAACCCTAGGCTCTCCACTCTGTGTTCCCTCCTCTGAGGGGATTTCTGGGAAGGACATGAAGGAGTACACATTGGAGAAGGCAAGGGGTGGAAAAACCGAGGAGTGGGTAACCGAACAGGAAAACCCGGCCTGCTTCTCTCGTTTAGAGTCCCATCCAGAGCCTTCCCTCACTTCTGCTCAAGCAGAAGTCGAGACGGATCCACGGGAGTGGATCTCAGGGCATTTTGTGTTTCTGCAGAAAGATAAGGCGGCCAAGGCAAACACAACTGCTTCCAAGGCAAGCAGGAGGCAAAGATCTGGCTCCGTGATCGGCAAATATGTGGATGGCAGGGGGATCCTCAGGAGGTAAGCCACCACCCTCCACCCCTCCTTTTTCCCTTCCTTCACCTCACCACTGGGGGGGAGGGCTGCCTCTGCACCCACATTTACTGCTCTTTTGAGGTGTGGCCCTACTAGGGAGGCCTGAGGTCAGTCTCACTTGCCTTAATTCTTGGGGAGCGTGGGCCTCTCTGTTGTGACATCCAAGCTGGAGGGAGACTATGCAGGGCAAACCTGGAGGGCAGACATTGTCACTGGGGCTACCCTGCTCTACTGTGGGCCTGCAGAGAGGGGTTTAAGGGTACTCCAGAGTGACTCAGAAGGAGGGGAAGGAAGAGGAGAAATGTGAGGAGGAGGAGGAGGACGACGACGACGAGGAGGAGGAGGAGGAGGAGGAGGAAGAGAAAGAGGAGGAGATGATCAGGGAGGGAGTGATGGAGGGATGGGGTGGGGGGGAGACAGTACTCTGTTCCTTGGATTTACTTGGTTTTTCTGGAATATAATTATACTGACTGTGTGCTGAATTAAAATGTCATATAGAATCACCATTAGCTGAAATCCCTTTAGAGACAAAATTAGGGCTTGTGATTGACAGATCATTCCAATGATTCATATTTAACTGACTCGAAGACAACACGTTTCGTTGCTGCTGGAGGGTTCGGGAATTGAGTCTGAGTAGGGAAAGTGTTGGCTTGATGCTCACTCAGACCGACAAGTCACACACACACACACACACACACACACACACACACACACATCCCTCTTTGTCCACATGGATGGGCATAGAGAGGTCAAGTCAGCTAAACCCTTGGGCCTCGAGACTGAGGGAGAAGATGTGCAAATTCACTCACTGAGATGTACAAACAAGAACTTGAAATATACGCAAAGCAAAAATGACTCTGTGCTGTAAGTGGGCTGCTCAGGGGAGCCCCCGGGTCAGATCGTCACGAATTAGAGCTCAATAGCTCAGTAATGAGGTTCAGTCTGGAAGCCACATTTCTACACTAGTAGTTGTTAGCCTGTTGGTTTTCCAGAACGGAATGTATTTCTAGGTTGATTGATTCGACAGTCATTTATGGATTACCTACTCTGCACCTGACATTCTTTTGGGTTTTGTGACATTCCCTCCATGCCTGTCCACGAGCAAATGCTCACTTAATAGATGAGTGTTGAGGGGCCACTGTCTGTGAGGTACGGTGCCAGTCACTGGAGCAGAGGTCTGCAAAATGGGCCCTCCTCTCCCCCATGAGCTCACAGCCAAACAGGCGGAAATAGAAAATAATCCACTAAGCGTCAAAGTGTGCACTCTGAATTCCAATATCGATTTTGGCAAAAGCAGCTACTCTCTCTGCTGCTGGCAGGAAGTGTTTGGTGGCAAAACAAAAAATGAGCTTAGACATGCTAAGCTGAAGCCATTACTGAGTGTCAACAGTGCTTGAGATGTTCCCAAATAGAACGCTTTTTTCCAAGAAGCGTTTCATTTCAGGGCACACTTAAAGGGTTGTTTCTTTTTCTAGTTGGAAAAACCTTTGAGAAAACATGTAGTGTGTGTGTGTGTGTGTGTGTGTGTGTGTGTGTGTTTATGTGTGTGTGTATGTTTTCATGTTCATGTTACATATAAAGCATCTAAAAATGGACAGGGATACTGTGTTCTGAAACAGATAGTAAGGTAATGGGCTTGGTAGCATACATCGGAAGGGTGATGGGAAGAAGCCAGTTGGCTTTTATTTAACCTGTTTCCTGAGTAAAGGGAAAGGTGCTTAGATTGCTGCAAATCTTCTCTTTATCCAAACTAATTCACCGCTGCTGAAAAGAAACAGTGTCTTAATTTGTCCTTCAGAATCACAGCTAGCTTCAGAATAGTGATAGGTCCACTCTGGTAAACCCTGTTATTACACACACCTTCCTATTATTGCTCTTAGAAATAACGAATACTAGAAGCCAGGGGCAAGGCTAATGGTGCTTCTCTGATGTGCACTGTTCTGTTTTCCTTGATTCGATCCCTTTTCCCTCTGACCTTGTCATCTTGTGGGCTCGTTTGCAATTCTTTCATGCATTCGAGTAAGTGTGCACATGAGTGTGTGTGTGTGTGTGTGTGTGTGTGTGTGTGTGTGTTCATAAGGTCATGCCTGTCTCATTTGGAATGTTCTCAGCTTGAACTGTTCACTGAGATACAGAAGGAACCCTGGGTTCTGGAGATCTGTGCAGACTTTGCTCTCCAAACCCTTGGAAAATACAGCCTGTGCTTTGCCCTGTGTCCCGACTGCCGAGTCCCTTCCGCCTCCTACTGGCCTCTTTGGTTAAAGCATCCAGATGCTTCCAGAAGCAAGTCTTCGAAGCCACCTGCTCCTCCCTCTATTTCAGGAGCACAGAGAGGGAGAGGAAGGAAGGGGGTGGTAGTAGATGTGCCTTCTGACCCAAGCCCATTCATGATCTGTCTCTGAGTCAAGGGACATCTGGCATGGGTAGGATGAGGACCCCCACAGCACCTGTACCCCAATGCTGCTGAGGGATGCTGTGTGGACAGGTGTTGTGTGAGTGTGCACTGTGAGTGCATGCGTGTGTGTGTGTGTGTGTGTGTGTGTGTGTGTGCTGTTTATTATTAATTGTCTCATGTATGAATAGACTAGGCAGATGGCCCATGTTTTGTGGAGAGGAAAGTGGGATGTGAGGAACCGATGTCCGTCCATAAGGACATGCAGTAAGTGAGGGTATGGAGTAGGAGCAGAGCCCACCCACCCGAGTGTCCGCCCAGAGTCCTGTCACATCTCTAACCCCGCACGATCCTTTCTTCACTGCCTTCTCCTTCATTGACTCATCCGGTTCTCAAGAGTATATTTGTGTTGCTGGTTGCGTTGGGCCTCCTCTAAGTCCAGCACCACGTGTACTGATAATGGTCCCGGTCAGCATCTCCATCACTGGCCGTGGCGGTGACAGTGGCAGCCGCAGCAGCAGGCAGCCCTTATTAGGCTAAAAACCGTGAGCTGAAGGATGGGTCTGTTGTCTCCTCTTCCCCGGAGCCTTCTCCGGTGCTGCTGCCTGCGGGCGAGCAGCCCTCCACTTCCATATTAACGTCTCCACTTCCTCCCACCCACCCTCCTCCCTACCCCACCCTGACAGCCAGTCAGAGGAGGAGGAAGATGTCTTCGGCACCCTGAGGAGGAGAAGCTCTGTGGGTCTGAGTGCATATCTCCAGGCAGAGGAGGACCTGGGAACCGGGGAGCCAGGGACGGGGGTTCTACGTCGCCAGGCACTCCGAAGAATCATCTCCATTGAGGAAGATCCCCTGCCTCAGCTCCTGGAAGGAGGCTTCGAGAAGCCACTGAGCAGATGCCCAGAAGAGGAGGAGGTCTCTGACCAGGGAACAGAAGGGCAGAGCACGGCAGCCCCAGGCTTGGACCTCATCCCTACGTCTCCCCGAGGGCAGCCTGTTGGAAAGGAGACCCTCTACAAGGTAAAGTCCAGGCAGCACTGCTGAGATCCGCCCCTTGACCTTGAGCCCAGGAGCCCCAAAGGACAGGCAGAAAGCCAGCTGAAGTTGGCTGGGGGGTTCACCATGTTCTGTGTCCCAAAGGTCACCCCCCCTTCCTTACACCTTTCAGGCTGAGCATCATGGAGACGCGTAAGTGCCAATAAGTCCTCCTTACTAATTCCCATTCTCCCATATTGCACACTATGTCTTCGAACTTGAAGCATTTATTGAATACCTACTGGATACAGTGTCTCCTAAGATCCATTACAAGTGGTCATTTGGTACAACTCTGTCTAGAGTACCTGTCATCGTCTTTGATCTCAGTTGTCTCTCCCCTGTGTCCTGTGCCCTTGTCCCTCCATGATGTTTCTGTACCCAACCCTCTCCTTGCTCAGATTTTCCTCTGACTTCTATAAGGAGAGCAGATCAAAGGTCATGGCACATTATTCCTATCCCCCGAAAGGGTGATACCTCTTTGCCTTATGGGAACTATGTCCCGCTGCTGGTTCGTGACTTGAACTTTGAAATAGGCCATTTAGCCCCTGACCTCTGCCCTGGTCTTTCAAAATGGCTCTAGAAAGTCCATGGCAGTATGAAAGGGGCATCCCCTTAGGCCTCCCCTCTCCAAATACCCTCAAGACACAGGCCTGCACTCCCTTTCAGTAGGCAGAGATGGCCCGATATCAAAGTCATTCCAAGATGTCACCCAGTATTGTAACATGCAACCGAGAGGTCTGTAGAGTCAGGCTTAGAGAAGGAGGCCGTGGCTCCTGTGTACTGCGGCATGTCTTCATTGTGGGCCTGACAGAGATGCTTTCCCCACTGCTAGGAGGAAAAGTGGGAGCCCAGAGGGGAGAAGCTGGGACAGCCTGCCTCTCTGCTGGGCTCTTAGCACACACCTCAAATGCTGTGCAGGCTGCAATTGCTCTTTTCTGACAGAGTACCCCACTGCCCGGCCCCTCCCCGCCAGTTTCCTCACAAGGCCCTGCCGCCATTTTGATACAAGAGCAGAGAGAATAAAGAGGGTCAGTTGTGTGGAAGACCTCCATGAGGCAGCAGGGCAGAGACAGTGTCACCCTCCTGGAGAGTACCCGGGAATAAGAATCAAATGTCATGACCTTTGAACCTGTCCTTCTACTGCCAGTGAAAAGTGAGGGCTGTAGGTGCTGTTTAGAATAGAAGAACATTTTTCCAAAGCTCACCAGCGGGACATAAACTATATTATGATACTTTAGTAGACTATTACATACCTGCTTTAAACAAAATCGTGGTTCCCAAAAAATCCTTAGTGACTCAGGGGTTTATATTGTTATTGAATAATTATGATAAATACAATAAAATTATATATGTGTGTGTAATTCTGAAATCCATTTAAGTAAAACATTTTCTCATATAGCCATAAAGACTGAAAAATGCATAAAATGTGAATAGTGACTATCTCAGACTATAAAGGGTGTTTGCTTTTCTCCCTACGACTATATATTTCTCAAGTTTAAAAATTAAAATAGATCACCTTAATTTTTTAATATTTTATGTGTGCATTGAGTAGACACACACACACACCACGGTATGCATGCAGAGGTCAGAGTAGGACTCACAAGAGTCAGTTGCCTTCTTCCGCGGAGGGAGGTCTGGGGATAGAATGAGTTGTCAGCCTTGGTGGTGGGCGCCTTAATCACTGAGCCATCTTGCCAGCCCAGAATATATCACTTTTTGTTTGGCGGTTTCGTTTTCTGGTTTGGGTTCTGAGTGTTGCTAATGACAACATATGTCCTACATCCCATGCACGTCCCTACAATCCATCTGTCACCTGACAGATGACTGTCCTTAAGAGAGTGAAGCAGGCAGAGGTGCCCCCCCTGCTCTTACAGGTTCAGCTGCCTCCAACTGGGCCGTTCACGTCTTTGTAGGCTTGTGCCTGGAAAGTGAGTTCTTCCCAGGGAAGGGACAAGGTAGCCTTGGGGCCGAAAGCCCAGCAGCACTCTGCAGTCAGAGTCACAACCCCCATCTCTGTCACTTGCACCTTGGCTTTCACATTCCCACCTCTTACTACGTCTGCTCTTCCACATTTAAACAAATGACAGTTGGAGGCACTGGACAAGAGTCATGCCTAAGCCAGGGCCCTGCGTATGCAACGGACGAAGAAAACAAAAGGATAGAGGGCATTGCTTTAGTTTATCTTAAATTCTCATTGTTGACCTTAAATCCTCTCCTTAGTACTGCGTCTCTCCCAGAAAGTCTGTTAGCGGCTTTGTTCGGAAACTCAAGTACTGCTAATATCAGCTGCACTTCCTTATCGTATTTGCTCAACTGGAGAAGCTAATTCCCTCAAATCCACTTTTAAATCTACTCCAGAGTCCACCCACCTCTGATCAGTAGTGCTGAGCCGAGCTTGAAGGTGAGGTATTGTGATCAGACAGCACTCTGGGAGAAATGGGTGCCTGTGGGAGATGTCCCTCACACCATCTCCGGCTAAATCTGTGCCCTGGAAAAAGTCCAGTGGTCCAGGGCTGGCAGGCCCAAGCTGATGCCAGACCAGAACCTGGAGGCAGGAGCTGAAGCAGACGCCATGAAAGGATGCTGCTTACTGGCATTCTCTCCATGACTTGCTCAGTTTGCTTTTCTTTATACAACCTAAGACCACCTGTCCAGGAGTGGTACCGTCCACAGTAGACTGGGCCCTCCCATATCAATCGTTAATCAAGAACTTGCCTACAGGCCTATCTCCAGAGGCAGTTCCTCAGTGATTCTGTCTCTCCAAGTCACCTAGCCTGTGTCAAGTAGACGAGAACTAACTAGCACAGGAGTGGAAAAAGTCACCACCTGGCAGATGGCGGTGTCACAACTGAAGCTGAAGAAAGGACACAGGGCCATGTGCAGAGAGACTCAAGAGAGCCACCGTTCCACCCAGAGGCTCTATCCCTGTTTGTGACGACTTCTCCTGGTGACCCATGAACACGAATAACTAGTTACTGTAGACTGGGCACCTGTGTCAGAGTAGAGGCGATTCCATCCTGTGAGACGGGGGTTACTTACCAGAACGTGGGTGACTAACTCAAAGGTATTACCACCTGGCCTACCCCAGCATGGGTGACAGTCCAGAACACTCTACTCCTAAAGCCCCCTGTTCAGCTCACAGGTACCTCCTTCAGACCGGTGGGCTCTGTTTAGGTAACCTTCAGAAGAAGCCTTGTGAATCTTGGAGCTTTCGATGTTCTGAAGCTTCCTGAGTCTTACAAAGTTCCCTCCTCCATCCTGGAGGGGATGTCTCAAGTCAAAGGCGCTACACAGCAGTGCCAGCCTTCTGGATGGCTTCCGGGTCTCTTTTTTTTTTTCTCCCTTCAGAAGACCGCCTTGTGGTCCTAGTTACTTCTCTGTTGCTGTGATAAACACCATGTCCAGAAGCAACTTGGGAAGGAAAGGGTTTGTTTCAGCACACAGCTCACAGTCATGAAGGAGAGTCAGGGACAGAAGTCAAGGCAGGAACCAGAAAGCAGGAACTGAGACAGAGGCCGTGGGAAAATGCTCTTTCCTGGTTAACTTTCTGTGGCTTGCTCAACCTGCCTTCTTACACCACCCAAGACCCCCCTGTCCAGGGATGGCACCATTCACGGTGAGCTGAGCCCTCCAAAAAAAATCATTGATAAGAAAGTGCCCTATAGACGTTCTCATGGAGACAAATTCTCAATTGAGATTCCCTCCTCCTGTATGATCCTATCTATGTCCAGTTGGCAAAAAACAAAAACCAAAACCAAACAATAACAACAACAAAACCAAACCAAACAATAACAAGAAATTATCCCAGCATACTTGTCCTCTCTGCCCATATAGAGAATTCTGCCTTCGCCCTTAGCCCCTCGTTTTTGGACCCCTGCACCCTTCTCATTCTCAATCTTGTTTTTGTTTTTTGTTTGTTGGTTTTGTTTTGGTTTTTGGTTTTTCTAGACAGGGTTTCTCTGTGTAGTCCTGGCTGTCCTGGAACTCACTTGGTAGACCAGACTGGCCTTGAACTCAGAAATCCGCCTGCCTCTGCCTCCCAAGTGCTGGGATTAAAGGCGTGCGCCACCACGCCCGGCTTTATTCTCAATCTTAATGCTCTGGAAATACCACACTGCCAGTAACTGGTCCCATGCCTGGCCCATCCGCTCCACCAGCCAGGGCCCGCCTGCCTGCCCCAGAGACCCATCAGGTATGAGCGTGTGTGAAAGGCTGCCATTTCTCCTAACCGTCTCTTGCTTGTGCCAGAAGGAGCCCTAGGCACCAAAACAGTGCTAGCTTCATTCTGGGGCAGAAGTGACCTTCCTGGTGCTGGGGCCTCAGGAGACCCCCGCAGTGACAATAAAAGGCAACCCAGCAGCAGCAGGGGCTAGTAGCCATGTTCAACAGATGACCAGACTGTCTTCCATCCACAGGAGGAAAGGGTTCCCGTGACCCCTGACCGGCTCTTTAAGATCGTGTTTGTGGGTGACTCTGCTGTAGGGAAGACATCCTTCCTGAGGAGGCTCTGTGAGGCCCGCTTCTCCCCCGGCATGGTGGCCACTGTGGGTGAGTTCTCTGTTCAGGGAGGGAATGAAGGGCTGGTGGGTGGAGCAGTGGAACTGGCTGAGCAGCAGAGGGCTAGGAGGAGCCCATCTCTCCTGACACAGCTGAGCCGCTAAGCTCAGGGTGTATGGGTGGGGTGGGGTGGGGTGGGGTGGGAGGGGAGGGTGGGCATGACTTTGAGGTCTTTGGTCTTCTTTGTGAGACCTGACCCAGGTTATGTTACTTCTGCCTCACTTAAAAAATTTAATCATATGTATATAAGTATTTATGTATGCATGCATGCAAGCATGAATTACATATGTGTGTGTGAAACATGCATACACATGACAATACATATAAGAAAGTCAGAAGACAACCTGTGGAAGGTGGTTCTCTCCTTTCACTGTGTGGGTTTGGGGGTCAGACTCAGGTGGTCAAGCAAGTCCTTTGACCATGGATCCATCCCACCAGCCCTCTGCTCCGGTTTCAATCAGCAGGGCTCTGAACCTTCGTGCTTCCCCAGGTCTGATGGCAACTTCCCCAGAGCCATGCCCTGCCATCCCACCTTTCCTATGGGGCAGCTCCTGCCTGCCTTGTCCTTAGGCCTATGGGCACATGTGGACTTGTCTTGTCTCCGGGCTCTGCTGGGAGTCGTCATCGGGAATTAGCTGTAGGAACGTACTGGGCTCGGCTGCCATTGAGATGATCGTGACTGCGTGTGTTCCCACTTAGGGATAATATTTTGTTCAAAGAGAGGCTTATGATCGTTCCGTCCAGATCTGCACATGGCATTGGGGTGCGTGGTGGGCTCAAGGGTATGTTAACCTGACTCTGTCAATGGAGTATTACAATCTGAGCATTGACCGGGACCATAGACCTGCGGTTGTCACCAGTCTTCATGTGGCGATCAGCTGATAGATTGAGGAATTGAGGTCCAGAGAGATGAGGACCCCCTACCCTGTGTTCTCTCGCTGCACACCAGCCTCTACGGGCTTGCTTATATGCCTCTGTTTGATGCTGCAAAAAGAAATGCCCTTCAAGGCCAGTGGGGACTCGTACCAAGCTCACCACAGCACAGAAAACATCTGTCCGGCCCTCTGTCTACCCTGCTCTCTGCGAAGTAAAGACCTTGTCCAGCTTCTAGCAAACAACCAAGAAGGCAGAGATGGCTTGCCGGAGACAGCCGAGAGCAGCTGTCCTCAGCAGCACCGGCTTCCCTCTCCCAGGTTTCCAAGCCAGCAAGAGAAAGCTCTGTTCTCAGGACTTCAGGCTCTCTGAGTGGTTTCAGGACTGGCCCTGCCGTTGCAATATCCACAGCTGGTTGGTCAAAAGTAGTGAGAAAGCAGGAAAGGGGGCTTCTCCAAAGGGAAGGATGACCCTTCCTCTCATGCGTTTAAATAAGATGAAAACCTGCCCCCAATTCAGCAGCTAGTCCTTGTCATCTGTTTTGATGGGCACACATGACCATGAACTGCCTGGGTGAAAGGGGAGCTCTAGGATACTGGTGCTCCTCTGGTGCTCCTCATAAGGATGTTGGTGCTCCTCATAAAGATGCTGGTGCTCCTCGTAAGGATGCTGGTGCTCCTCATAAAGATGCTGGTGCTCCTCGTAAGGATGCTGGTGCTCCTCATAAGGATGCTAGTGCTCCTCATAAGGATGCTGGAAATGGAGGGAGGAGCCTCATGATAGCTGCGAGTCCAGGGATGGAAGGAACCTTGATTGCATTTCCTCATCCATAGTGTGTGTGTGTGTGTGTGTGTGTGTGTGTGTGTGTGTCTGGCATGCATGTGCATGCATGTATCTTCAAAGGCATGCAAATTATAACCCTCATGGATATCTTGAGGACACTGAAGGACGGAGACATATATAAAAATATAGTAAAAGCACTGTACTCTTTTTCTGATACAAGATGAATCCGTTCCTGCCGCTGGCCCTGTCTATGAAGCCAGGGGCCTGAAGTGACCTCTAACACGTCATGCCTCTTTCTGTAACTGCCAAGTATATCCTGTCTCCGTCCAGATGTCTGACCCTTGCTCTGCTCCCTGCAGGGTAAGAACACCCTGGGTCTTTGTGATACCTTCAGGTTCTGCAACCAGGAGCCATAAATAATAAGGCTTTAAAAAAACATCTTTGCATTTTTGAGCATTCTTAAGACCACAGGACAGAGGGAGGTCTATGAAAGGGGTCTCCAAGCCCTGACCAAAGGTCCATGTGTATCCTGGGATAGTTGTGAATATAGCCCAACACCAAATTGTAAACTTTCTTAAAACATTACCCTATTGTGTGTGTGTGTGTGTGTGTGTGTGTGTGTGTGTGATTTATGTATATGTGTGTGCAACACATTGTATGTACATACCCCATTGTATTTAATATATGGATGGCCTGAGACAATTATTCATCTTACAGTATGACTCAGAAAAGTCATAAGGTTGGACAATCCTAGATGAACCCGTGTTGAGATTTTCAGCTCTGACAGCTGCTGGGAGTTCCGAGAGCCCGTCACTGACCTGTCCCCGCCCCTCCAGGGAGTCCGGCCCAGGAAGGGTCACATGACTGGAGGGATGATGGGGAATGGTCTGATCCTCAGGAGTCCCAGAGCCTCCTCAGGGGTGAATACTGCCTCGGTCACACTCTCCCACTTCCTCTCTGCTCTTTCCACTACAACTCCGCCCCTCCTCCCTCGGCTCCTCCTCCTTTTGTCCTCCTCTTTAAACTCCTCCTCCACACGCCTTTGGGTTCTCTGATAGGAATGGTTGAATGTTTCTTAACACTTTGAAGTGTGCTTCGATCCCTCAGTATGTTTAAATTTGATAGGGACATTTTGAAAGTAGTGTCACCAAAAGAGAATGAGAAGGTACTGGGGTCCTACCCCAACATTTATTTAGGGACTGAGGTGGGAGCACAGGACAAAGGACAAAGACTGATAACCTCGGGCAATTAACTCTCCCTTACTGTCCTGGAGGCCAGAAGCTGGTATCTTCTGGCGATTTAACTCTCTCTTGCTATTCTGGGGCCAGAAGCCAGATGGCTTCTGGCAGTTAACTCTCTTTTGCTCTCCTGAGGCCAAAGACTTATGACTTCTGGCAATTGACACTGGCTAATAGCAGCAGGGGATTAAGAAAAGAAACTTAGTTGTGCTCTTTACTCTTTGACTCAGGGGCCTCCAGCTGAGGAGGTGAGAGGCTCAGAATTTGGTTATTCTTCATGAGTCAGAGAGAGAGAGAGAGAGAGAGAGAGAGAGAGAGAGAGAGAGGCACTGTCACAGTCACACACTCATAAGCAGAAAACAGCTACATTGAGCCTTTATTTTTGCTTCCAATTTTTTATAGCTTTTCAGACAAAAGTCTTCTATATAAGAAAAAATATTACCCCATAGATAAAATGTTACACAGAAGGGAGTTACAGAAGAATGTAGATTATAAGTTCAAAGCTGCGTTTCATTCTTTATGCTCATTATATGTTTAAAGCAATAGTTTTACATGACCTAGGCTTAGCAGAGTGCACACCTGTGGCCTCATCCTTGGACCTGACCTAGAATGTTCTTCTTGATCATTAATTAGTCCGTGACACGTGAAGCTTTGCAGAGCTCTATCTGCAGCTCTTATTCTATAGGGGGCTCGAGATTACTTATATCAATTTAGGAGCTCTATAAACTCATTATCAGGAATTAGGAAATCACCAATTCATCTAAACAGATGTACTACTCGAATGTACATCTTCATATTGCCTCTGCAGGAAAACTTCTCAAAAGGGTGGGTAAATACCCAGGAAATGATTAAACTACATAATAGAGGCAGGGAAGGCATATCAGTAGTGAGAAGCAATCCTTGGAAGAAGTCTCTGGGTTTTTGCCTCTCAGAGCACACCTGTCACAGCCAAGCAACATGGCAGGCCACCTTCTGAAAAGTCACTTGCTTGCCATGGCCTTTCCTCGATGGCTTCTGTAAAGAGGGATAGGCTACAGAGGAAGGAGGGATTTAACCAACGTGTCATCCCAAGCAGGAAGTCATCCGCTCACTGCATGTTGCCTTTGTGTGGGGGCCATAGCATGATTATATCCAGTATCCTAGAGGTGCATGGTGGTACAGCACGGAGCCCACAGCAAAGACAGGCTTGGTGACGTCATTAAGGCTCAAGTCGGAGACAAGACCAGAACTCCAGCCTCATGCCTCCCAGGGCGGTGCTCCGTCCATCTCGGCCGTGGTTCCAGACAGGGAGGCATCGTCTCCTGACTTGGAACCGAGGGCGCCCACGGCCAATGCCGCTCTCACAGGACTGCTTCCCCTTGCAGGCATCGACTACCGAGTGAAGACAGTCACTGTGGACAATGCGCAGGTGGCCCTGCAGCTGTGGGACACTGCTGGGCAGGAGAGGTGAGGAGCTGCCTCCGCAGGTCCCAGGCTAGCCCAGGGCGCCCCCAGGAAGGCACACCCCTGACAGTGGCTCTCCCACGGCAGATATCGCTGTATCAGTCAACAGTTCTTCAGAAAGGCCGACGGTGTGGTTGTTATGTATGACCTCACAGCCAAGCAATCCTTCCTGTCGATCCGCCAGTGGCTGAGCAGCGTGGAGGTGAGTCTTCCTTGTCTGTCCCCTGACTCTCCCTTCTGGCCCTCTGTACACTGACAACTTTACCCCAGGCTTGCCTGCCCATCCAGGGTTCTTCCTCCCCTTTCCCCCTGATATCTGACTTCTTCCACCCGAACCCGCCCCTCTTCAGCCTCTCTCAGCTGGGCCGTGCCCTTCCTCAGCTGCCGCAGCTGCGTGTCACCTGTTACCAGAGAATTAAGGAATGGCATGTAAATAGATTTAAGAGTTTCTGTAAATAGATTTAAGAGTTGCTTAATACAAAAACATTTCTCAAAAATTCCTGTCCCTAAAACACTTACAAATGTGAAGAACTTGATTTTGAAATGCCATGCCATTAGGTTGTATCTTCACAGGACTAATCGAGGAGGCACATGAACTTTGAAATTTGTGACATGATTCTCCTCCTCCTATCCTCCTCCTCCTCCTCCTCCTCCTCCTCTGCCCTCCTCCCCCTGTTCCATTCACCTCCCCTTCCTCCTGATCTACTCTATGTGATGTTGGCAGAACCAAAGGAAACTCTACCGATGATCTAATCCAGTGGAGTTTTTAGACTTCTGTTCTTGGAGCCTGGAGTCACCCCGACATTTCCTAGAAAGGGGGGGCAGGTCAGGGAAAGGTTCGGTGCTCATAATCCAGGGCCCTCCATTCCCCTTTCTCTAGTTCTGTATATGGGATGTCTGCATCCAATGTTGTTAGACAACAGGGGTTCCCTTGAAAATACCCAGCCGAGTATAATCTAGTGGAACCCAGCACATCTCAGGATGAAGAGGCTGAGCTGGCCACTTCTCCTTACCCTAGCCCTCAGACTTCCGCACACACCTATCCAAGTTGGGCGGTGAGGTGGGAAGTCCTAAGGTCTGGTACCGATGGCAGTGAGGGAGACAAACATGGGCCCATGCCCCCTGCTGTCATTGGGGATGTCAGCAGTCCCTAGGGCTCCCAGAGAAGCTGGGATTTCTCCAGGGAGAGAAGATCAGACTGACTCCGGTGAGCAGGAAGGAAACTTAGACGGTTATCAATGCAGACTTAGCATGTGCCTGGGTCTTCCTCACACAGCCGTGTGCTGGACACTTGCGCACCTCCCCCTGATGGAAGGGGTTGTCAGCAGGCACCTCACAGGACCCTTGACGCACCCATGGGCTTAGACGCCAGGCTGAGTGGTAAATTGTACATCACTAGCTTGAGATCATCTGAGAGTCGGTAATGTGTAGTTTGAGGCTTGTCTTTTAAAACAAGTTTGACAGGAGGTGCTGACAAGCTCTAAAGGAACCCTGTGTGACCCAGCCTGAGCACTCGGCTCACCAAAACAACATTGATGGCAAAGCCTTCGCTGTAGACAGACCATCATTCCAGGGCTTGGAAATGCAAAAACCATGGGAGTCTCCCCGGCTGGTGGATGCAGGCATAGGGAATGAGACTTGAAATGTCTCCTAACTTCACAGGGAGGCCAGTGTTGCTGTCACACTTTCAGAATAGCGGGGCTCTGAGTCATTTGCAGAGCACCCCCAGACCCCTCACCAGGACGCTTCTGAACGCGGACCGTGTGCCTGAGCGGCTGGCCTAGGAAACGCACCCAGTTCTGTGGCTCAGGGGTTCAGGGGCAAGCGTAGGAGTCTGTGCCAAGTGGCTGACGGTGCACTGAAGGTGTGGAAAAGCAGCATCACAGATGTAATTATTCCCCCCCATTCTTGAAAAGCGAAGTCATTCTGCCTTGGCAACCGGCAATCAGAGGTGTCAGGTGATAGATTTAAACTTGACACCTGAATTGATCGGAGGGGAACTGAACAATAATAAGTACTTTATATTTGTGGAGAACCTTATTTTTTTTTTTTCAAAGAGCTGGGAACACCTTGCCAGCTCCCTTGCCTGGAGAAGGAGGGGGGGTGTGGGGGGTGCATTAATAACAGTCATCAGGGCTTGAAGCCTTGTTATTAACTGAATGGTGGCCAGCTGTTCCCAGTGCCCCCACCCCACCCCACTCCAGTCCACCTGAAGCCCCGGGAGAACAAGGCCTTAAATTGCTGTGTTTGCACGCACGAGTAGAAAAAGATCTGGTCTGAAAGAGGCTTTGCGGGAGGACCAGGTGCGTGGGCTAAGAGGCTTAGCTCCCAGGAAAAGCAGTTCTTACCCTCTGAGCTCAGCCACTTCCCCTCCCCTGACACGTTGGGCCAACAATTCCCTGAAGGACAGGACCCTGTACTACTGGCCCCATACAAAAGCTACAGTGCATAGCATTGAACTTCTAGGGGGCCCACGACAGAACAGGCATGTGCGAATGCAAGTATTTAAGGACCTGGCCAACTTGAAGGAAATCAGAGACCTGTCACCTAAGAGACCAGACGGAGAATGACGCTCTGACTCTTACATTACGGCAAAGATATCTAAAGAAACTGTAGGTGAAGAAAACCTCGTTTTGTCCATAGTTCCAGAGGACCAAAGGTGTGGTGCTTGGGCTTGCTGCACTCTGACAGGACCCCATGGTAGATGCTGCCCTGGCAGAAGGTGGGCAGTCTGGGTGGGGCAAAGAGAAGCGGAAGGGCCTGACTCCCTCCCTTAATGGCAACTCTCTTACACGAACTAAACCAGAGCCAGGTCGTGGTGGCGCACGCCTTTAATCGCAGCACCTGGGAGGCAGAGGGGGGTGGAGTTCTGTGATTTCAAGGCCAGCCTGGTCTACAGAGTGAGTTCAGACCCAGGCTACACAGAGAAATGATGTCTCAAAAGGATTAATAACACCCGTCACCACCACCACCACCAGGGACTCCCAAGAACTACCTCATTCCCTTCTAAGGGACCTGAAACCTTCTGCTAGGCCCCATTTCTCCCACCAGCATCCTATCAAGAACAGAAAGAGTCCTTGGGGGTCAGTCTCAAGCAAAGAGTAGGAGTGGCTGTGTGATGAGGCGGCTCTGTCCTCACCACCTCTGTCCTTACCCTCCTAGCTCTTCCCTGCACGAGGGCAGCTCCACGAGGCCTGCAGGCCTTGTTCAAAACATGCTTGAGCTTGGCCCAGCCTTAGCTGACTGGACTGTGAGACTCGGAGTCAAAGGCATCCGTCCTTCCCGCCCACTCTGCATCCCCACCCACTTGCTGTCTCGTCACCCCTGGCCTGGGAGGATGGACCTAACTTCCAATTCGGAGAAGAAACCACATGCCACGTTAAGATCGTGACACACTAGACATCTGAAGATCCCAGAGAGTGTGCACCAGGCAGAGGACACAGAAATGTGGGCCCGCGTGTCTCCCAGGTCTAGGTCATAAGTCTCTAGTCTGTTCTGCTTATTGAACTTCATATTTAGTTTTTGCTTTTTAATCATTCAGTTAGCACCATAGAGTAAGGCCTATACATTAAGGAAGTAAAAAAAAAAAAAAAAGTGGATGGAAAGGTAAATCCATATAGATCAATATCTCTGGGCTTGACAAACAACACACACACACAGTCATACACATAGACACACACAGACACACACAGACATAGACACACACAGATATACACAGACACACATACATACACACACACCACACACACAGACATCCATGCACACACACAGACACATGCATACGCACACAACACACACACACACACACACACACACACAAAGGAGCATGCGCCTCACTTTGTAGAACAAAGAGAGGAAGGGACTTGTCCAAGGCCAGCCACAGCTTGCGAGGCCCAGCTAGAACCCGGGGCTCAGGGCTCTGCCACCACATCCCGCGTCTCTCTTCACACGGCCCGTGCTACGTCCGCTAATGTGTAGATACATTTGTCTCTTTTTGTCTTCTTGCTCCAGCCTCAGAGCAGAACAATTCTTCAACCGTAGAGGTTCTGGCCCACTTCTCTCTCCCTTCCTGGCTGCAAGCGAAATCTCAGCCTGTGATCTTTGTCCTTGGTGACAATGTACAGCAGGGAGCAAAAAATAGCAGTTTGATTCCCCCCCCCCATTCCAAGCCGAACTTGAAGTGCTGGCAGTTTAAAATGAACTATACAAATAAATCTTGTTTTGACTCATAGTCCAGGGGGTGGGGGTGGATAAATATGGAAACCCTCAAGATATAATTTTGCAGTCATTTTTTTCTTAGCATAACGGCATGCTTTAATGTGCTGAGAAAAAAAAATTCTTTTCTGGCTCCAGAGAAATAGCATTCTCCCAGCTAAGTGCTTCTTCATGCCTCCAGCAAACAGATATTCACACATACACATTCACGCATGTACACACACACACACACACACACACACACACACACCAACTCAACCCGGCATCTGCACACCCAGGGCTGAGTGACAGTCCTCTGCTGAGTTGACAGCTCTTATTCTGTAAAGTTAGAGGTGGATGATCTTAAGTTTCAACAAATCTATCTTCCATTGCAACTCAAACACAGAGAAAGGCAACCGTGGCAATCAAAAGTGTAGCTAGAGGGGTCATGCCGAGGGAAGGCAGCAGTGCCAGTCTCCTAAGGATGGACTGTGTGCCTGGCCAATGGGCTAAGGTCTATCAAACTGACCTGTGGTGCATATTCTGGGATTTTTCAAGCATTTTCAACGGCAGAGGACAAGGTGGACATGCTCACCCAAGTCTCCATGGCTTAGCAGAGGTACACATTTAACTTTCAAAAGGCAACTGGCAAAGTACTGCCCTTGCATGGGAAAGACCCCCCTCTTCCATTTCCAGCACCAAAATAATGATACATTTGAAAGGAAAGTGTTGCCACATCTGATAGGTAATCATGTGTCTCTTTGTACCAAATAGTACTAGACAGGCAGAAAACCTAGTTAGAAATAAAGAAGGCATGAAACCTCAGGCAGGTAGTTCAGGAGTCAGGGAGGATCTCAAGACAGACATCCAAAGCCAAGCCTCCTGGTGACTCTGTGGGTGACGGGGCCAGGGCGATGAGGACCGCCATAGTTAGCACGCCCTCTGGCTTTGTGTAGCCTCATTTATCTGGGAGCTGGGCCTTGTTCTCTGATTTCAGGGCAGCCCACAGTGGGAAAGCAAGCTACTCAGGGTGTTTGTGCAACAGACGAGCAAGAGAAAGATGGGAATGGCGTGCAGCTGGGTGCTTGACAATTTTTCTGCTCTTTCCAGACTCTCCCCTTTCTCTATCTAGGAATGACTCTCAAGGAAGTTTGCCCTTCTCTCCCAGAGCAGTGTTTCATTTGATCTGCAAAGGGTCCATATCAGGCGTGAGAAGTGGGCCCCACCCCGCCCTACTCAGACATTCAGGGTCGGTGGCCTTCCCCTTTGCAAGGAAGATAATTGCAGCCATGACCCATTCCACTGACTAATAAAACCGGGGTTGGAGTTCTGTCCCAAGATTCCAGCTCTGATGCTCATATTTTCAGAGTTTCCATGTCAAGAAAATCCCACAGACCTTAGTCATTCCTCACACATAAGTCTACAAATATATCTTTCTCATGTGCTCTAACAGCAAGTCTTTTGGCCGAGTTCCCTGCGTCCTCCTCTCTGCTTCCTTTTATGTGAAAAGCTCTTTGCCTACGTGTTCTGCCGCCGCCGGTGCAGTCACAGGATGGACTGGGGCATTCCTATGAACTAACACTCCACTAATAGGGTTGCCAGCAGTCTGTATTTGCTGTTAACTGGGTTTGGAATAAGTGAGCGACGGTACAATTTACTTATCAACTACCCATGTGATTTAATTTATTCTGGTAGGTCAAAAGACAGGAGACATCATTGTGAACATAAATTACTCTCTTCCCAGCGGGTGCCATTTTTAGAGTGTTCTATTTAGTAACATTGCGAGGAACAGAGTGTTCCTAGAAATGTGAATCTGGACAAAAAGGTCAGAGAATGACGGGCCCGTGTGCTAGGTGGCCTTGATCTCTCCGGCTTTGTGACCAGATGTTCCACTGTGGCCCTCTGAGCCTGGGTGTCCCCATTTAGCAAATGAGAACGAATTTCTCCTACGGAGTTGCAGTAAAAACGAATGTGTGGACTAAGGAAACATGGAGGATTTAATTTCAGAGGTAATTGCATTTAAACTTTAAAACAGGTGTTCTGATCAGACGGACTTTGGCCATGTGCCTGAGATGCTGAGACAAAGCAGTGAGATGTTTTGGCAAAGCCATAACTTAGGCTTATACATGTCTACTATTCCACAGCCCCTCTGTTTAGCAAAATATTCAGCTCCAGCAAATAGCTATTCGTTACCAAATTATGATTAAAAGCCCCTAATTAAGTATTTCACAAAGTAAAAATAACTTTCTTAAATGCAAATGCTACTATACCCCATACTTACTGCATGGCCGTGAGTCCCAGGACTGTTGTTCTGCTGTTGAATACATACATGTAGCACCCCCTTTTTGCAGATAGGGCAGAACCCCCCAGGATATGGCTGATATCCTACAGCCACCATAAGCAATAACACGGTTGTCCCCTCGCATGAAGTCATCTCTTCTGGCCAGAGAAGTAGAACTGCCACAGCTCATGGCTCTCCCTTAAGATGGGCCTTCTTGAGAGTCCAAGTGGCCTGAGTCCCATGGCGCCTGCCCCCAATTAGGCTCAGAGCAGCCACTGACACGGATCTTTGGCCCAGTCCCATGGCTTAGATTCAGATGTCCCCCTAGGGAGCTCATGTGTCACTGAAGCTCAAGATGCCATTTCTCATCCAAGCAGCCAGAGAGCAGCTCCAGCCTCTGCTGACTGAGATCTGAGATTTGTTCTGGTTTGTTCGACTGTCTTTGGTCACTTAGCAAGGCTCTCAGTGGTACTGAAAGTCACAGGAGGAATCCCTTGGGGTCCACAGCCCTATTGGCATCCTTGGTGTCCATAGCCCCGCCAGCTCCTCCTCAGCACAGGTGGGGAATCAATATGTTTTCTACAAGAGCCAAAGAGGGTGATGAAAGGACCATTGCATGGATGGGGGATGGGGTGGGGAGAAACAGAGACGGACTCCCTCGGGTGGCCGGGATCTCACTCACCGTGGCTGGCCTCACTCTCAGCCCTGTGAGCCTACTATCTGGCTTCATCCAGGGAGGCGTCTCTCAGGGAGGGATGATCTGTTCTGCAGGAAGCTGTGGGAGACCGGATTCCTGTTCTGCTGCTGGGCAATAAACTTGACAACGAGAAGGAGCGGGAAGTGCCCCGGGGTCTGGGAGAGCAACTGGCCAAGGTAAAAAAAAAGCGTGAATTTCCATCTTTCTAGACAGGGTGGGGACCCTCGGCACTCTGGAGTAAGCCCAAGAGCCTTGGTAGGAACATGTGGAAGCCCTGTTGAGTGGAGGTAATTGAGCAGAGGGGGGTCTGGGGCAGGTACAACGGCATAGAGAGGTGCGGATGTGGAATGGGGCTGCTTGGGGTGCTCCGGGGCAGGAGAACCGTCCAGAGCCTCTTGTGTGGAGCGTGGGATTCCAAGTCCCGAGAAAGCAGGAGAGTTCTCCTTCTAGTCTCGCTCTGATCCTGGAATCCCACTCTCTGCATCTCCGCTTGATCACCTTTGAGGATGAAAACCTCCCCAGCCACCAGGCAGCAGTGGGGACCACTCTGCCACAGAATGTGTTTGGTAGAAGATGGAGCCTCAAAGCTGAGCACGGAGGAAAAAAACTCGAGAGAGGCTCTGGAAAGTCTGGAAAGCACCAGCCTTTTGGCCTATATGAACAGGACCATCAGAACCTGGGGGTGGGGCAGGTGGGGGGTTGGGGAGGTGCAGATTAGGGGGTGAGGTAGATCAAAACAGGACTTGAGCTCAGAGCCCGAGAGAGCACAGATGGTAAGAACCAGAGGAGAAGGATGATGAAGGCCTGACTGAGCAGGGTCACCAGGCAGACACATGTGCACAATTCTGAATCCCAAATGCTTTGAATATAGGAGGGTTGTTTGTTTATTTGTTGGTTTGTTTGTTTATTCCATCTAGTGGAAAATCTGACACTGACATGAGGCTACTTATGGGATTTATTTCACTTCTACTGAATATCCAAATGTTCCATTGAAGAAATATTAACATGTTTGATTATAGGGTGCTGTCGCAGACCTACTGAGGATATTATCCAATATTTAGTATATATGTATATTACCCTCCTAAAATTAAAAACTTTGGATTTCCAAATGTATCTAGATAAAAACATTTCAGCTGAAGAATATAGACTTGAATATCATCATCATCCAGTATTTTTCTTATGCTCTCTCTCCTTCATTTTTGATTCTTTTTTTTTTTTTTATTGTGACAAGGTCTCATGGCTCCAGCTGACCTTGAACTCTGATCTTTCTGCTTCTACCTTCAAATGCTGGGCTTGAAGATGTGTGCCACTGTTCGCTATTTACGCAGTGCTAGGATCATACTCAGGGCTTCATGTATACTAGGCAAGGAATCTATCAAATCTACCCCCCCAATCCATCTTTTTTCAATTGATTAAAAAAAAAAACTAATGTAGAGACAGGCATTGAATGGTTCGTTCCAAGTCTGTCGGTGGTAGGGCGAGCACTCGAAGCTGGGAGGTAAGTCATGTCTTCCAGGTCTAGGTTCTGGGCATTTCTTTTTACACTTCCATCCTTGAAGTGGCTCCTCTTACGCCCTCCTCCAGAGTCAGTGTTGGACAGAAAGAAGACAGTAAGGTATAGAGCCTGTGGGGTCAGGCGCACAGGCTGGACTGGGCCTCTGGGTGTGGATGCAGAGAGCTGAGCTAGAAGCTGCTGTTCTCAAAGCCTCCTGAGCTGCAGTCTTCTGGCGTGCACACTGAGCCAGCCCCGGTCACCGTAGACACCAACCTCCAAAGAGTGTCCAGACCAGAGCTGGATTCCATTGGCACTGTTGCCGAGAGTAAGCAACGTATTAATGGAGGGGATCAATGGCCCTGGAGGCCTTGGCCAAAAGCTCCCACATCCCAGCACCACCTCTGCTCACAGCTGGGCGGCCAGAGTACAGTCTTACTGGAGCCCGAAGACATCTGCCCAAGGTCCGCAGAAGAGCAGTGTCTGTAGCAGCGGCTTTAGGGCAGCCCTGCTGTTTGTTAAGTGCCAGACCAGAGCGGACCCGCTACCCTGCCTCTCTCCACAGTTTCCCTGCCTGGAGACTGGGAGCAGTGCTGCCTACCCTGGCCTTTCTACCTGCTTCAAAGGCTGGTGTGAACTTGAAATAATCAAGTACATTCTTGACAGAGCTTCAAGAGCGTGTAGTGCATAAGACCACTCTAGGTGGCTGTACTAGTGCTTCGGCTTGGATAGCTCTGTAGAGAACTAGCATCCATTAAAGTCCTAAGGAGGAAGGAACCAGCGTGGTCAGGAGAGGAGCTGAAGGCGATAGGTTGGAACAACGGCTCTCTCCTCAGCTTCCTCTGGTTCCCTGGCTCTTCCCGTTTGCTCCCACAATCTCTGCTCTATGATTCCAGGAGGACAATTTGATCTTCTATGAATGCAGCGCCTATTCCGGTCACAACACCCAAGAGTCCCTGCTCCACCTGGCCAGGTAGGGAAGTCATTCGACGAGTGAGTCATGCTGAGCGCATGAGCAGTCAGTCAGTGGTGCCCACCCAGCATCCCCAGCCCCCCGCCCCCCCCCATTCAGGCCACACAGGGGCCTCTGGCCTTCCTGAGCTCCCTGAGCACAGAGGCAGAACTCGGACTTTATAGGGGAAACTTGGGGCCAAAGCCAGCCTTCTGAAACAGGAGTTGGGGAGGAAAAGCAGCCCTTCCTGTCACCACTACTGCAGTCCCCTTCCATCTCAGAGGCTGCCATGTGCCCAGAAGATGCGCCTTCGAAGTGTCCTGTCAGAAGTTGTTTTGGGGAAGAGGTTGCAAGGGCAGAGGGTGGATGAATGTGAAGGGAGGGGGGGATGAGTGAGATTAGGGTGTGTGGTGTGAAACTGACAAAGAATCAAACAGTTTTTTAAAAATAAAACCTAAAAAGACAAAGTTCCCCTTAGGCCTGACTGATATCACAGTGGGATTAGTTGAGGGCCAGCGTGGGAACAAGTGGAGTTTACAAATGTGGGCTCTTGGGGTGGAGAGTGACGAACCAGGGACAAGTGGGGCTGAGAGGGAGGGAGCGTGCAGGGCAGCCACACAGAGGCAGAAGCAGAGCTGAAAGGACCAGTCACATAGACTTGGTCCCCAAGAGCCTGCCTCCATCACGATTAGGGAAACCAAACCACACCGGGAACCTTTAGAATACTAAGCTTCCGTCCATCCTCCATCCAACAAGTACTGAGTCGTGCCCATGTTACACCCAGCACTCATACTGCGGCATCTGGAAATACTTGGCTTTGAGCAATCAAGACTCAAGAACAAGTCTTTTATGTATTTGTCTATGGGTTATGTCATATGCCGAGGGGGAAAGCTCTAGATCTTTCTCTGCCGTTGGCTTGCTGATGACATTGGGAATGTAAGAAAATCAATCATGCCTTCTCCGCCTGCTAACATGTTGTGACCATCAAAGGGGACACAGGAGTTCCTGGGAAGCACAGAGCAGGGGCAGGACCTTCCTGTTTCTGTGACCCCCCCTCATCTTCTGTGTTTTAAACTGGAGCCGTGGCCATAGCACTGTCCTTCTGCAGAACTGACAACCAATCAGGAACGTGTGCTGAGCTTCAGAGATGTTCTAGTCCCAGTGGCTACAGAGCCATCAGGATAAAGACACAGTCCTTAAGCAAACGCATGTGACCCTGAATGACACAGTCACCGAGAGAGGGACCAGAGTGCTACTAGGCACAGAGGTTCACCAAGATGGTCTAGGGTAGCTTCCCAGCAGAGGTGTCTCCAAGAGCCCCCGGTGACAGAGCTGTCTGTCCTCACAATTAGTCGTGCCTCTGTGTTGTCAGCGGAGGACATTAAACACTGGTACTCGGTGGGGGGGGGGGGCGGGGGCGCTGCTGGTCCACGGCTTAGCCATGTCTCTGCTTGTCTTCTTTTCCCCTCCTCCGCCACTGTCCAGGTTACTCAAGGAGCAAGAGGACACAGTGAGGAAGGACGCCATCCAGGTTGGCCCCCCTGCCAAGAAGAAATCCTGTTGTGGCTGACAGTAGTCTCACACCCCCCCCCCTCCAGCCAGCCTGCCCAGGCCCACAGTCGCCTTGGGCCAGCAGCCCGTCAAAGCCCAAGGTCGCGTGGCTGCCTGAGTCAGTACTTGGGCTCCTAAGCAGCAACACCCGCCAAGGCCCACCCTGGCTTGCCCTTTGTCGGTGGCTTGCCTCCCCTATCGGAAGGAAGCGCCTGCAGCCAGGAAGGCTGCTTTTTCTATGTCTTGAAATCTGTTCCCCCTTCTCTTCTACACCCCAATACCCACTCCTTCCCCCACCCAACCACTTCTCCAATGTGGTTTTCTGAAAGAAAGGAGCAGATGGGCTTTTCCAGAAAAGTCACCACGTGCCTTCTCCACCTCCCTTCTCCTCTCTCCATGGCCTCGGGAGTCTTGGCACTGTGGTCGCCATGGCAACTGTGCAGGGGCAACTTGCTGCTTCTTGAAGGCCACAGATGTGCCATTTGAGTGACGCTGGGGTGGCCTGTCTTGCTTTGGCCCCTGTTCTCCAGAAACCAAAGAGCTGCTCTTGGCACACAGGTCATGGACCGTGAGACACTCAAGTATCTGTTCCAGCTCCCGGGGGCTCCTTGCTTCTCCCTGAGTTCCTGAATCACAACCTCCACAAGCCTCTCCCAGCTAACACTGCACTCACTGGAGCCCCGCCTGTGGGTCTCTGCAGTGTGCTTCCTAATGACCGGGCAGCCCTGGCTGCGGGGCGAACCGTGGCTGTCAGCTCCATGCCTGGAGTTACACAGCACGCATCCTTCCTACATAACTTTGAAAAAGAAAACCAAATCGGGAAGCCATCTATGACTAAAGACAGTGGCCATTTCTGAAGGGTCCAAATAAGACGTATGTTGCACATAAAAACCATTTTCTGAGGGTTTCTCCAAATACCTCTTTGGAAAAATCACATCTGATTATAGACAGGGTAGATTGACAGGCGGGTATGTGGAGGGGAGTGGCATCCGACACTAGGTCTGTAATAATTATTTGCTTCATTTATTTCATTTTCCTTTATCCCAGAAGATTATACTGAGTTTTAAAATGTAGCCATGATAGCCACATTTTGCGGGTGCTTGAGAAGTGAGATGCCTCTAGCTGCTGACTTCAGCAGGGGGCGCTAGACTTCAGGGAATGACCTGAACCCCCCGCAAGGATCCATTCCCCGCTTCTGGTCAGCACAAAATGTCTGGGTGCTAGAAAATATATCCTTACCCTAGATGGAAGGTAGGAAAGAAAGATCACAAAGGCTGCTTTTCACAAGTGATTGACATTCTGCTGACACTGTCTTCTCTAGCACAAGAGCCAGGCACCACCAGCCCGAGGGAAGGTGGGTGACCCACACCCAACAAGTGAGGCTCGCTAAGAGGATAGAATGTAAGGACAAGCTCCAATGGCCACATGAGTAAGGAGAAACAGCAAGCTAGAGTTCCTAGGCATGTTGTACAGCGTCCTCCCCAGAACCCTCAGAGTCCCACAGTCATCAGGCTAATTGATTTTGGAAGGCTTTTCTCTTTTTCTGATGTAACATTTGCAGGGACCACAGAACCAGTGGCAAATGCTTAACAGAACGCCTACCCAAGTGCTCTGAGCAGGTCTGTGGCCTCCACAGGCTGGCTTCCACCCCAGATCCCATCAGTTAAAGATGGGGTGGGTTGTTTGATGGTTGGCAGGTCTCTTCTTGGATACGTAGGATGGCTTGCGGTGATTCTGATGACATGCTCACGTTCCTTCAAGGCTGGCCCCAGACATCAGGCTCGGATCTTTCCCTAGGGGAAGGGCAGTGGTGGTAGCTATAGTTGTGGGTTGGAGCAGGCAGAAGGGGCTTGGGAGCCACTCAGAAGTTGTGCTCACTCTGTGTGCCTGAAAGGCAGGAACAAGGTAGGGTGGCCATGAACAGTGTGGCCAGCTCCTCAGTTTCTGACCAAACAGAGATGCAGCTGGAATACATAGAGCAAGCAGACTCTAAACTGGGATCCTCTGGGCCCCCAGATGCCTTAATTCCAGCACTATGTCCAAACTAAGAATACCATTCCTATTCATAAATAAAGTGCCTTATAGGGTTTGCGGGAGAGAGGGAGAACACGGTACCAAGCCTTTGGACATGGGACAAGTCTCATGATTCTTTAGAGGCCTACGAATAGAAGGAGCAGGGACAGAGGGAGTTCTTGGGGACATAGAGACCTCGGTTGTCCTCCCCCCTTTTTTAGCCCTACTATAAAGAAAAGAGAAGAATATGGTCTTCACTGGGGCTCTGAGGAGTCCCTGTCCCCAGCTCTCAGCTTCTCCTCCCCGACTCTTTTAAAGATGCTGTGTGCATCTGAGCTACTCTCGGGGGTTTTATCTCCTGGTCCAGAGGCTGGCAGAGCGCTCAGGAGAGCCTTTGTCTCCAGCCCGTTTGTACCCCCACCCATTAGCCGCCTTTCTTGCTCATCTATCATAGACTGAAAGTTTCAGTGTCTTCCTCACACAGAGCTCAAGAGTTTTATGCAATGGCCATGAAGAACTCAGCACAGAAACCAGTACTTCACAGTACCCTTTGGTAGGTACCAGGGCCTGGTTTCACTGGTAGCATGGAGTCACAGCCCGACCCACTCTCCAGTCGTCTGCACGGAATGGGCACACTTACTGGAACCGGCTCATTTGGAATTCTCTCTGCTCAGCCCGTTGGCTGGGTTCCGAGGCAGAGCTGACTTTGCTCTTGACCTTGCTGTCATTTGTCCCCATGGACTCACAGGATTCCTGGGTTTCCTGCCAGGGCCTGTGTCCCCAGTGGTGGCCCTTGCCGATTCCAGGCCCCAGTCTGTGCCCCTTCCCCTCTGTCGTTCTCCAGGACTGGGGCAGCAGTTGAGACCTGGGCCCGGTCCATGGCTGTCTAGCTATGAGTGACTTTGGCTCAGGGCAGTCCCACAGCTCCCTCACTCTCTTGCCCTTAGCTGACCCAGGATGCTTTGTGTCTGCTGCCACTGACAACCCTAGGTAGCCAAGGGAGGAAGCTCTACACCAAACCTGTATCCCAGGTGTTTCAATCCTGGTTAGGGTTTCCTTCAGCCTCTCTGGGGGTATTTCATGTTTCCCTGTGACATTCTCTCTCACTCTCTCTCTCTCTCTCTCTCTCTCTCTCTCTCTCTCTCTCTCTCTCTCTCCTTTCCCCTTCTTGAGTCTCTCTGCCCCATTCTTCACCTAATTCTGGGCTCCCCACTCTCCTCAGGAGACAGTTTAATTGTTTGTATGAACATTGCTCCAAGGGTCTGAAACCAGTCTAAGGTGCTAACAAGAGTGGCAGCTCCAGGCTCTCACTTTCTCTCAAAGAACTCTAAGAAAGGTAGTGCTTCCAGTCCAATGGAGGAGTCGCTAGTGGTTAAGCTCCTATATAGTGGATATGGGGGTCAAGTATTTGAGCCCAAGCTGCCTTGACCCCTGCTACTCTCAGAGATCTGTTTGCTTCATGTATTGAGGGCTCCACTGCTAGGTTCAAATATATTCAAACCATGACATCTTCAGGATACAGTGGCATCCTTTGTCACAGTAACCAACTTTCATTGTCAAGTCTATTTCGTGGTCCCTCTCTTATTTTCTGTTTACATGGTGTATAATTTCCTGTCACCTTCCAATCTCTGTATCTTTAAAGTGACTCACTGGTACACACCATAAAGTTGGCACATTTTTTTAAAAATATATTTTCCAGTATCTTTTAATTCGAAATTTTTGTTTGCATTTAATCTGAATAAGAAAAGGTTTTGTCTGTCACTTTGCTGTTTCCTTCTTATATGTAAAATATATTTTATTCCTTTGTTTTTCCATTCCTACCTTCTTTTCTAGTAAATAGGTATTTTCTGGCTCATCATTTAATTATCTTACCTGCTTTATTTTAAAAATATATCCTTTTGGTACTTGGAATGAGGGTTACCATGAACATTCCAATGTATAATAATATATTTAGATCAAGACTAACTTAATTTTAATAAGTCATGAAATTCTGATTGTGTATACCTCTATCGTATATATGTGATATATGAATATATATGAATGTATATGTATATATTCAACAGTTATATCTTCATATATGCTGAACCTCTCATGTAGATTTATAATTTTTGTTTTAAGCAGTCACCCTTTAGTTTGACCTTTAAAGTCAAACTAAGTAGTCAAAATGAGGAGAATAAATGTCAATGGAGAATGCTCATCTATAAATGGGATGTTTATATTTCACCCTAGCTGCCCCCTCCCAAACTCAGGGACTGTCACAAAAGAGAGGATGATAAGATTGTAAAAGCCAGAGGTTGAGGGGCACTGGGCCAAAGCAGCATCTTCTGAACATGGTGGGTCCATGGCATCATGAGTTCACAGCTGCCGTGGTTGCCTGTACAAGACCTGCACAAGATCAAGCCAGTCAGCATCCCGGCATAGAGCCAGATGTGCACATGAGCCCCTGCCCTCAGCTGAGGAGCTACTGATGGCTTCCAGGGAGGGACAATCCATTTTCTTTAAGAATGTGCCCCCTGGGGGGTCAACTATGCTCCAGTGGACGGCCCTATGATCATAGGTACATGGAAAGCGTCAACTAAACTCTGTTAATGGAAACACAAGAGGATGAGAAATTGGGAGAGTATTGAGTGGGAGGGGTTGGGGGAGAAATGGGGGTGAATATGATCAGAAATATATGTATGTATGAAATTATCAAATAAAATATTTATTTTAAAGGATTTATAATTAAAATGCATTTGTATTCTCTTTTATATTTAAGCATATAATTTTGCAGTGTGTTTTATTACTTCATGTTTATTATTATCTGGTTCTCTCATGGTCACCTGAAGAACTCCCTTAGTGCTTCTCAGAAGGACATACCTACCAGAATGAAATGCTTTCAGTTTCCATTGATCTGGAAGGATCTGAGTTTACTCTTAGGCTGGAAGTATCTTTTTGGAGATAGAGAATCTTTAACTGACTTCCTTTTCTCGCCCAGAGCTGTGGCTCTGCCATCCCACTGCCTCTGGCACCCATGGGTTCTGGTCTGAAATCAGCTCAGTCTTGTTGAGGATCCCTGTGTGAGGTGCCTCTTTTCTCTCTGTGCTTTCAGAGTGCTTTGTCTCTCATGGCTGGATTTATATGTTCTACTATGGGTCTCTTCCAGTGCATCCTGCCCTGCCTACATGCTGTTGAGCTTCTTGGATGATGGCTAAGTTGATGGTTTTCATATGTTTGAGAAGGTGTTTGCCATTACTTCTTCATATGTCTTCTCTGCTTCCGAACCTCCATTATGCATAGTTGGTATTCTTGATAGTTCCATCTGTCTTTGAAGTCCCGTTCATATCTCTTCATCCCATTTTCTCTGTGTTCCTCAGTCTGGAGACCCTCAATCGGCCTGTCTTCAAAATCACTGGTTCTTTCTTCTGCCTGATCAAATACAGAGCATGGGTACATTTTTATGATCATTATTGTTATTTTACGGCCCCAGAATGTCCATGTCTTTCCTTGTTAGGATCCCTCTGTCTTGGTTGATTTCCATTACTAGGGAAGGTATGACTCACGCTTTCTTCTGGTTCTTCAGGCATGGCTTCCCCCAGGTCATGTGGGCATATTAAAAAATGGCTTACATTTAGAGTGTAAAGACGGCCTAGTGGGTAAATCACCTGCAGCGAAAGCCTAATGACCTTAGCTCAAGCCCAGGGACCCATGCTGGAAGGAAAGAGCTGGCTCCTGGAAGTTATCTTCTGACCTCCATATATGTGTGTAGCCACTGTGCACTACACACACACACACACACACACACACACACACACACACCACTGATGATAATGATATCGTTTAAAAATAGCTTAGATTTAAAGTCTCAAATCTGCCCTGCGTGCAAATAAAGTCTCTCCTTTCTTCCTTCACAGTGAGTGCCTCTAGTACAGTAGGAATCTGGTCCCCTTGTCAGCCCCTCCCTGGAGTCTCTCCTCCCTTCTGCTTTGAACAAGCGAAGATGGCATTTAGACATGTGATACTCTGCCCTCCAACTGAGCTCCCAGAAGCCCTTGGTGAGATGAGCTCCCCAAGGGAGTTTTCAGTCCCTTGGGTAGAAGAAGGGATGCTGGCCTCGTATCTCCATTGGCATCAAAGACCATGCCAAACACTGCTGGGAGAGGACAAGTGTGGGAAGGCTGAAAATCAGGTCTGCAGTTCGGAAAAATAAAAGGTAGCTTCCTGCAAAACAATGAAAGTACAGTCTACAAGCAGGAGTCTAAGTCCCGGGTGGCTGCGGGTTGGAATCAAACCCTCTATTCGGCTTCCAGGTCCGCACCGCCCCTCGGAGCACCATACTATCCTCTCTTCATGCTCAGGCAGGGTCCACAGCATTTGACTCTTATCAATTACTGCTCCCCTCCTTGTGATGGATTTGAGGATGCAAGAGCTGTCTGAATCTTCAGCACCCCCACCTCGCTACCTCTGTTGGTGTTTCTATTAGAGGACATATTCATTACCAGTAACAGCCACACTGAAGAACCTTCCACATGATTCATTTGAGCCAATTTAATCAAAATGTCCTACTTAGGAGAACATTGCTGAGAATGTTGGGATTTGGGGAAACCATATGGTGTTTGGCAGAGGACCTGAGATCAATGTGGGAACTGGAGAGCGCAGGTGAGGTGGGGCCATTTATCATCCTGGCTGAATCAGGTCCGAAAACCGACCCTTGTTCCTAGCTGGGACTTCATCAAGGCTATGGCTCAGATCCAAAAGGGTTATGTGCAGGCACTTGTCAGGGTACCAGGAAGCTCCTCTCCCTACAAATGAGGACTCTGAGGACCAGCGAGACCTGTACCATCATGATGAATTATGGCTGGGTCCATCTGACCTATAAAAACTACAACTCATAAAAACTCTGCACTACTAAGCAAAAAATACCTGAAGACTACAGACAGGGCAATAGGATTGTTACTTTTAATATGGAAACAAGAGTTGAAATACATGGGCATGAGATTCAGGCTGCTATGGGCTTCATGGATTTTTGGAAATTTGGCTATGGAAATATGATTCATTAAGCAGGTACCCTAGGCCAGGGACAGTGTTGGGTTGTGTTTCAATGCCACCTTCCTGGGCTCTCCTAGCCCCTCTGTAATGATGCCAGTCAAATGCCTACCCGCTGTGTGTGATGCTCATTCACAAGCCAACCACAGGACTCGAGAGTGACAGACAGGGGACTGAGGTCCCAAGGGCAGGTCTGTCCAGCTTCACAGTCTCGGTTTGGTCTATGCGAGCTTTTGAGAGCAATGCATCCTTTCTTCAGAACAAGCCCCATTCCTGGGAGAGCTGCTATGCTGGAGGCTCGGGTCCGACAGGCTGGGCAACTTGGCGTGGGCAGACTCAGCTGGTTCAAATGAGGACCTCTTGTCTTTAAAAGGACGTGCTGGTGTGCATCCCAGCTGCTGCCATGTGACTGCCTTTCAGACAGTGTGAGGCCCATGAGAGCGCTCCAGCTCCTTCCCCGCAGCCACCCCAGCTGCTAGTGGCAATCCATTACCCCTGGGCAGCCCAACAGCTCAGTTGACTTGGGCTCAATGCCCTGTGCATAGCAGATGCTTCCCTGCCCAGCTCTCCTCTGTCCCCCCTAGTATGACCCAGGCCTTCCTGTCCCGCTGTGCTCATCCTGAAAGCTTTCTCTAGCTCCCAAAGGCCTGCTCGGATAAGGCCCCGTGTATACATTGTGCGGCCTCCCTTACCCCACTGCGAGCGAGGAGGAAAGGCAAATAAGAGTGAGGGAGAAGGTCTAGTCACCTAACAGCAACTTGAAGCTATTATTACCTCAGGAGGGGCCGGAGCGTGGCAGGATAGAGGGTGGGGGGGAAACACTTCTAGATCCTCGAGAGAAGTGTGAGGGGGTCACAGGTAAAAGCGCCTCCCATTACTTCTTGAAGAATCAATTAAATCACGTTTCTTCAAGCTCTGAACTTTTATCTAAGCATACGGTGTTTCTTTCTCCTGTGCTTTGAATTTGTGCTGGCCTGGCATCTTAAATTGCAAGTGTCCCCAGCAGAGATCTGGTCCCCTTCGGGGCTGTGTTTACCAGGGTGTGGTACAAAATAGATTCTGGGTGGGCGGATGGACCAGAAAGTACTTCATACAGCCTACTCCAAAATGACCCACCTTTATACACTCGGTTTATAGAACACCTTCACCCTGGTGGGGGGTTGAGAAAGTTCTAGAAATGGAGAATGGGAATAGCTCCACGTGATATTATAAATGTACTTAAAGGTATTGAATTATACATTTTACAATGGTTTAAACTGTAAATTTTGTGCCCATTTTCACCACAATTTAAAAAGGCCATTTTTAGAAACATTTGGCTATATGTGAGGAAAGGACTGATTTTTCTCCCATCTGTAAGTGAAGCCCAAGGGTTCTTATAGTTGGTTTTTGGGGTACATGAGGAATTCAGGGAGTGCAGAGGAAAATGAGCACTTTCTGCTTTAGGAGCTCTAAGACACACATGGGGAAGAAATCTCTAAAATGCACAAGGAATATGCCATGCCCAGACCACTGTAGCGCCCACAGTCTTCCCTCCCCTCAGACCCTTTCCAACACCTAGACTCCCCACTCCTCCCTGGACCCTGCAGAGGAAGGCCCTTGGGGTTCTAGGCATGCACGTTATCCATGCGCAAGCTTCCGATTGTGCACTCGCCTCCACCGTTTTAGGGTAAGTCCCCCAACAGGAGAATCTATGGGCCCCTGCACCCTGTATGCCCACAGGACGGTCTATGGGCCCTAGAGGAGATATGAGAGTGTATCGAGTAACAGAACAGACAGCTAAAGGGAGTCTTGTGTCTCCTGGAAGTCTACAGCATCGTCCACAGCAGAAATGCATTCAGAAGCATCCAGGAAGGCCTGAGCATTACAGAGACTCGCGCTGAAACCACTGCCGGCAAAGAAGAGCTGGAGAGGGAGAGGGCAGCTCATACTCCAGGGGCACAGGCAGGCTCTGCCATTAAGCTGGCTCTGAGCAGCTCCAGAGGTTGAGTTAGAGCCTGGGAACAGAGCATACGGCTGAAATACCTCCCAGGGGAATGGACCTCGCAGAGCACTGATCATCAGTGGAGGAAGGCTCCTGGCCCTCTGCTCCTAGGAATGAGAGCAACGGGAAGGATGAACCCCAGGGCTCACACTCCTGCTTTACCCATCCTACACCCGCTGGAGGAGGGAAAGGCTGCACCCACTTCCCTATCAGCCTGGTCCTCTCCTTCCACCCTCTGTCTCCTCCTTCCTGTGGGTCTCATTTCAGAGAGGGACACACCTTGCCCCAGTGTCTCCCCAGAGAGCTCTACAGCTTGCCTGGTGTGGGCAGGGGTGCTGAATCCCCCGCCAGGGCCCTGCCAGCCTCTCTATTGTAGCAAGTGGAATTACCAGCTTCACACCATGGGTCTATTTAAATCAGCCTTTCACATCTGATGGATTTAAAAATATGCTAGAAGTTGGCGTCTTGCATGCAGAAACACACACACACACACACACACACACACACACACACAAACAAGCAAAGGAGGCCTTTCTCCTTCCTCTTCGCCCTCCCATTCGTACCTCTTCCCTTCCCCAACTTGCAACATCCCAAAGTAGTGTCCACTCATGAGATCTACGACCCTGCTTCTGTATGTCTCTCTCCTCTCAGGCACAGAAAATCTAGAGCTCCATGAGAACCCTAGGGTCTGATTGGGAGCCACTACCCAGCAGAGGCCACCGGAGTCCTCACTACTGACATATTCAAGTGAAGACCCCGATGACCTGCCCTCACAGGTTCCTTCGGGTCATGGGGACTATGGCCATATCCTGGTCAAGAAGAGGGATTTACCCAGGCTGCTCTGTCAGTGAGCAGGAGCTGGCTCTGGGCCACTGCCCTTGCCGTCCTCAGCCTTCTAAGATCTTCACTTGGTGTTCCAGCAAGGAGCTTTAATCCTCTCCCCCACCCCACCCCCTACCCCTATATCCACCCCCTCGTCCAGGACACTCACAGAGAGCCTTAGCCCTGCTGTCCCTTGTAGGGCATCTATTGGAGTTCTGTAGCCCACAGCAGTGCTATTACCACTCCTAGACGGGGCATGGAACCCGTCTAGGGCTGTGTGACTCACTTTCCTCAGCCTAACCCAGTTTTCTCTTGCTGTAAGTTAAACCATATACCCTCCGAACCTGAGTATCATCTATTTGAGGCTTGAAAAGTGACCCCATTTCATGTCTTCTGTCTGTGATGGCCACCAGTGACCCAGCTAGTGCATCTGACATTGAAGTCAGGAATGTGCCATTATCTGGACAGAGCACTGCTGCCCCCAGTCAGCCTCGCTGTGCTGCCCTCACTGCACCGCCCTACCACACCCAGCCTGCACTGTGCCCCTTGCCTGCCTAGCCCAGGCTATGGTCCTGAGCTCTGCTTCCTAACCTTGGGTGTGCACTCAAGTCATCGGGGAGTTTAGCTAGCTTAGTTTGATGCTACTTCTGATAGCTTTACTTAATTAAAAAAATCAGTCCTTGTCACTCCCCCCACCTAGAGATTTTGATTTAATTAGATGCTGGAAGAAGCCCAGCATGGTGGCAGTATTCCTATAACCCCAGCATCCAGGAGGCTGAGGCAGGAGGTTTAAAAGCTCAATTTCATCTGAGGCTGCAAAGCTAGAATCTGCCTCAAAAGCGAACAAACTAACAACCTTGGCCTAAGTATCCTGTCATAGGTCTGTCATCCTAGCCACTGAGGAGTCTGAGGCAGAAGGATTACAAGTTTAAGATGTTCATAGGCTACAAAGTAAATTCAGGGCCAGCCTGGGCAATATAGTGGTATTCTGTCCCAAATTTTAAAATATTTAAGAATGAGAGACTAACACCGTGCGAGGGTTTGCCTCCATGTCTGAAATCCCACCTCCCAGGAGGATGCAAAAGTAAAGAAATACAGCTTGAAGAGAATTATTGTGCAACCTTAGAATTAGTGGCAACAGTAACGGAATGGACCAGGAGAAAATGAAAGTTCTCGAAAGTGTGGGAATGTCGCCTTGACCTTGGATCTCCTCTTTGATGTTTCTGTCCCTGTGTGGCCAAGTCTAGACCAATAGGTCTCGATTCTTTATGAGAGCATTGGTGACTTCTCTGTGCAATACAGCAGGTGCTTATTACAGTGGATGCTTCACAGGGTCCTCAGCCTCCCCACACCTGCCGTGCCCACTCAGTGGCCAAGGCTGGGAGCAGTTTACTCTGCCTGCCCCCACACAGGGCTGAGCGCTCACTGCCTGCCCTGAGCCTCGGGCGCACCACACACTTTGGTGAGACCACCGACTGACTCTGCTTCTCAGCATGAGGTGATGTCGGGCCTCAGGCCTCCAGATAAACTAAGTTCTGTACCACCTCTCACCCGAAGGGTCGCAGGTCACAGTTTCCCTACATACGGGTGAAGGATCAGAGCTGCCTGTGGTTTGTGCACCGAGCAGGTGACAGAAAGCCCAGGTGCATACCAAACTGCGGATTATAGGGCATTGCCAAACATTCTGTGAAACTGAGAAGGGGGGGGGGAAGGACAGCCCTTCCTCAAAGGGACGCTAATGAGCCTCATGTTGGTCCTCTGTTTAGCCACGTGCACTCCACATTTAGACACCCATCCTCCGTGGACCAAGAGTCCCTCGCTCTGCCTCCCCTTACCCTGGGTCCCTCCCCAGTCTTCTGCCCTCACAAAGCCCTTGAAGCCACATCACAGGGGGGCATCTCAGTGGAAACTCTTGGCAGGGTGACACATGAGCGAGCGTCTAATCAGATAGGCCACAGGAGCAGACACAAATTAACTCCCCACAGAAGAGTCACCGGTGCTGCCAGCCAGCAGCCAGCATACTTAATTCCATTTCCTCTCCGTTATTAAAATGATTTTCCCCCAGATAGCCTATCTCCATGGAGTCCAGACTAATAAGCAAAAATCAAGGCCAGAAGACTCGCCTGCTGACCCATCGCCATTTCCTGTAGCCATGCATCAAAATGCCTCCCTCCCGGATGCCCTCCAGACGCCCTGGAAGAAACTTCTTTCACTCTTTGACTATTTATCACCCATTTCCAGGAAGAAGAAAAAGAAGGAGGGGAAGGGGAAAGGAGACAAAGAGGAGGAAGAAGAGGAAGAAGAAGAGAAAGAGGAGAAAGAAGAAGATCCCAATATTCATTGTCCTCCCTCAACGTAGGAGACAGGCCCTTCTTGAAAAGGCCTGGGCACACTGTCACAGAAGAAGAACAACAGAATCAGAAAGATTTCTCCATCTAGGTAGGGACCTGGAGATCACTCCAGGTTAACACCTTTATCTTCACAAATGAGAAAACAGAGACCGAGATGGTGAGTGAATAACTCACGGTCACACGGCGGGTTCCCGAGGAGAATAAGAGATACAGGCACAGTGGCGTAAGCGTCAAGGTGACACTACATCTTCTGGTGATTCGACAAAACTGGGATGAACCAGGGTCTGTCTTCAATACCGAAGGGCATTGAAATGCGACAGTCTGACAGTCTAAGGAGGGAAGACAGACATAAAACATTCTAGCGAGACAACATGGAACACGTGGGCACCAGGGTAGAGGGGCTCAGAGACATGCGATTCCTGGACTCAAACCGTTTTGGCTCGGAGGAGCAACCCGTAGCAAGAGGGTAGCCACGGCATCGATTGCTTCGCTTCCCATCCAATCCTTGCCCCTTCCACTAAGGAATGGACAGCGCTGTCACCACCAGTTTCCAAGAAAGATCATCGAAGCAGAGAGGGGCTGCAAGGCTTGCTAGTGCCTGGTTACCCAAGCTTTAGTGGGAGAGTGGACATTTGAACTACGTCTTCCCACCCTGTGTTCCTAACTACTCCTGTGGGCCTTACTCTGAGCTCTCCAAGGTTTGCCAGGAAACCCGCCTCGAACCTGGTGTTACTGAGTACTAGGTGCCTCTCATCCCAGCCCCAAGCAGTGTCTGCGGACCTAACATGCCCACAAGTCCGGGCCTGATCTGAACCCATACAAGGTCCCAGTGCAGGCATCCTCAAGGCCACCTTCAGAATTGTTTCCAGGTGGCAGAGGGTCACATGCCTTCTGGCTTGGCCCACAGCAAGCCAGCCTTCTGACTCACCGTAGGAAGAGGCTCTACCTTGGGGCTATCCGGTCCTTCCTCTTTTGCTGGGAGAGCTCTGAACTCTCTATCTGTACTGTCTCACCTGAAGCTTTCAGTTCCATTAACAGGGAGAGTTCCAGCTTGTATGCATCTGTTGTGAGTCACTTACCACACGGGGAGCATCACTGTTTCCTCTCCTCGTGCTGTATCACTTGAGACTGGAACAACCCCAGGATAAAAGGGTCATTACCATTCCCATTTACCAGGGCAAGGACCCGTACAGGAGCAGACACAAAAAGCCAAGTAACACACCGCAGGTCTCACAGCCCTGTGCTGGGCGAGCAAGGCTTAACCTCAGGACTGTTTATCTCCAAGGCTGGCATGAGTTCCAGGCATCATCTGTGACTGGGAAGCTGAGCTGTGACTCTGTGAAGCCAGAAGCTTTGGCTTCGAGCACGATGCGCTCTCCAGTTGCGCTAACCAACCGTGGCCAGAAAGCAATTGTCGCCGTATCAGAAACCCATTATGACCCATGGAGCCTCTGAAAGATGCTTCAAGAATCATTCTGTTGGTTAAAAGTGATGCCAAGCATTAGGGCTCTTTGGAAACAGCTGCTTGGGTCTTGAAGACAGCCCCGGCAGTCCCCAGATGGAGATCCCAGCCGTGTACAGACCCAGCTGACTGACCTCCATCTGCCCTGTGAGCCAAGGGGAAGTTGTCCTTTCGGGGAGAACACAGCAGCACGACCCTAGAAAGGACAACGCAAGTGAAGTCACACAAATTGGCCCGTCGCAGATTGCCTTCCTGCGAACCAGGCATGAATCTGTTGCAAGCCATTTTCAACCCCAGGACCCCCTAGGCAGCCTGCTTTGCCACCCTCCACTGGGCCCTAGAGCTTTCGCAGGCTTCCTTTCTAGGAGTTCATTTTCTTAAGGCGGCAAGGCAACCGGTTAAGTCTGTCACCAATTTCCAGGGGAAACGGCTGCAAATTGAGCTCATTAGACGGGATGCATGTGCAGCATGCAAATCCTTTGCCGCGGCATCACATTCCTGATTAAAATCCTTCAGCGTCTTCCTGTTGCCTAAGGAAAGGGTGTCCTTGACATGGTTTGCAAAGCCCTTGACCTTGCGGCTGAGACTACTTCACTGGCCTCCCCGTTCTATTCTGGCCTTCTGCTGGCGAGTCGTTCCCAACATACTAAGCCTCAGCAGGGTCTCAGCAATGCTGTTTGCAATTGATCTTTCCTCCCCCCACCCTCCCACCGCTTTTACCCTCCTCTCTGTTCCCCACTTTTTTGAGTCTCAGGTTAAAGCTGTGCCCTCAGGGACGCTCTCCTGATCCGACGCCTGGACTCACAGCGCCACACTCCCTCTGCCGCTGTACTTTCTCCTTCATGATTTTGATCGGATCATTCATGTTTCATGTCTGTTTCCCAGACACGGGGAATCCCAGGAGGCCAAGCTGCTATATATCCCCTGCAGAGCAGATAGCCTATAAAGACACAGCCCAAGACAGAGGATGCTGGGAGACATCCTCCAGTCACCTTGATTCCAACAGGGACTGAAAACTACCCATGGGGTTCAAGATAGAAGAGTGCCACATGCTGTACCTGAGGGCATTGCCCTGGACCCCCGGGGATGGACAGCAAGGGCACCTGCCCCCTGCCTGCAACCTGATCTATGCTTCGTGGTGGCCCTGCTCCCAGGCCTTCGTGTTTTGTGAGCAGTAGTGCCGAGGCCTGGATCTGGAGAGTCCTTTCTGAAGGCCCGTGTGTTGAAGACTTGGTCTCCAGCCTGTGTTGCTGTTGTGGGGAAGGGCAGAACCTTCAGGTGGGGGCTATAATGGATTACTGGGGGCGTGGCTGTGGGGTAATAATGGGGTCCAAGCCTGTTCTTGTCTCTACAGTTGTTTCCTAGCCAACCATAGCAAGCAGCCTGCTCTTCACCTAAGCATACTGTTCCACTGCAGGTCCAAAGACAATACGACCAAGCAACCATGAGCCTCAGAAACCTCAGAAACCAGGAGCCCAAATAACCTTTCCTCTTTTTTTTTTAAAGTTTGATTGATTGATTGATTTATTATAAGTACACTGTAGCTGTCTTCAGACACACCAGAAGAGGGCATCCGATATCATTACAGATGGTTGTGAGCCCCCCATGTGGTTGCTGGGATTTGAACTCATGACCTCTGGAAGAGCAGTCAGTGCTCTTAACCGCTGAGCCATCTCTCCAGCCCAACCTTTCCTCTTATTAAGTTGATTGTCTTAGGTATTTTGTCACAGTGTCAGTTATTTGTCATAGTCAATATCTATGTCAATATCTCCAGGCCTTGATCTTTTTTTTTTTTTTTTTTCCTGCACACACGTTCTCAGGAGACTCACTCCATCTTTCTCCAGCCTCTACGGCTTTCCCTGGAGTCACTGTGGTTCTGGTCTTCCGGTTCTTCTGACTCATAATGTCATGTAGGTGTGCCTGGCCTCTGCTACATTACAGCAATTTATGGCAGTTGGAAATTGACTGGTCATTTCCAACTAAAACTGGGCAAATATATCTTCAAGGGCTTACAGGGTTAGTGAGGCCAATCAGCGTTACATTCTCACCCAGGCCCCTTCCCTGCTCCAGCCACTGGTTTCCATAATGAACTGCCGAGCCACTAACTCCGGGCATCAAAAAGCACAAGTAGCCTGTATGTACAAACTCGATGCATTATTAACTGAAAGTAAATGTGCCTAGGGGAGGAATTCCCCTGGGACGAGCAGCCTGCTCTGAATTCCAATGCTTAATGGTGTTTCAACGCTCCTGCTTCTCACTGGACGGCTCTGCCCTGGCACTCTAAACGACTGGGCCTCTCCCCAGGGTTACAGTAGGTTCTGTGAAACTGGAAGTGGGCAGGGAGCTTGGTGGTAGGTCAGCCCAGTCCACAGTGTCTCGGGGAGGAGGACTGAGGCAGACACACAACTGGGGCTCTTTCTTTGTTAAAGGAAAGACATAAGTGCAGGAGGCTGGGAAATGGGTCTTAAGGATGCTACAAGCTTGTGTACTAATGAGGCAAAGCCACAGAGCTGGGCACTTCTGCTCAGGGCTCTGGTTCACTCCATTATGCTGCCCCCAAACTCTAGGCCAAGGCAGCAGGTCTGGGACCTCAGCCGTCACTGACTGAAGCTCTGTCCGCAGTGCCTGCTGCCCTTCCTTCCAGACTGGATGAGCCTAGAGCCCTTCCAGACTGGATGAGCCTAGAGCCCTTCCAGACTGGATGAGCCTAGACCTCAGGACTGGTACCCAGGCTGTGTCACGCAAGTAGAATGTTGCACCTGTATCATCTCTATCAGGACAGTGGGGAGCCCTGGGGTCTCCTTTGCCTTTGAAGCTTCCGAAATGCTTTATATGATTTCATCTCATCCCTGGCCATCTCCTTCTCCAATGGTGAAGAGCTATAAGGCAATGGTTCTCAACTTGAGGGTTGTGATCCCTCTGGGGATCAAATGACCCTTTTACAGGGGCCACCTAAGACCGTCAGAAAACCAGACATTTGCATTAGAATTCATAACAGTAGCAAAATTACAGTTATGAAGTAGCAACTTAAAGGATTTTTATGGTGGTGAGAGGTCACCACAATATGAACCAACTGTATTAAAGGGTCACAGTGTTTTGGAGACTGAGGACCACTGCTCGAGAGTCTCAGGGGTGAATGGTTACTTTCTAGAAGCCACTTCACCAGCCAGCATCGGTGCAGGGATTTTTCTGGGTCCTTTCCTCATGTCTTGAGGGGGGTTGTCTGTCAGCTAATGGCTACCATCCAAAAAGGGGACCGCAGAGGTGTGGGTCTGGGGACCAGCACACAGGATGGATTCTCTGCCCTGTTTGCTCTGGCTGTCCTGGGGCTGAGCTGCTGGTAGGTGTTTGGTACAGTTGCTTTAGCGGATGTTTTGAGAGGAATGGCCTGCAGCTAGTGTACAGAATCTTGTGGCTCTCTAAATGATGGTCTGGGGCACGGGCTTTACGGATCGGGGTGCAATCTGAGCGTGTCTCCTCTGTTTCCGAAGCCGCTCTGACTGAGATGCACTAAGTCTCGTGGTCAGTCTTCACAGTCAACCTGACTGGATTTAGAATCAGCCGTGGGAACATATCCCTATCTGTGTCTTTAAGGATATTTCCAGAAAGAGTTCACTGAGGCAAGAAGGCCCACCCTCAGCGTCAGTAGAGCCATCTCGGGGGGCTGGAGTCCTGGGCTGCAGAAAGGTGAAGGGCAAACCGAGTGCCACGCTCACCCCCTGTGCTTGGCTGTGGATGCAATGCGCCCAGCCACCTGGTACCTGCCACCCTGTCCCCTCCCCCCCACAGTGTCTCCCCTGCCACGATGAGCCTTGTGCATTAGAAATGAACGTGAGCCAGCAGAGACCCTTCCTTCAGCTGCCTTTGCCCACGTGCTTTGTCGCCACAGTGAGTAATGCAACTAAGCAAGCATGTCTCAGACCTGTCCTGCCCAGGGACTGGGACTTGAGGACACTCTCGGGCAGGGTGCACAGCCCAAGGGGACTCGGTTAAGCCAGAATGAAGGAAAGCCACGTGACCCTATTTCTTGGGATTTGGGCAAGAGAACATCAAATCTACCAGAGACTAAGAGGGTGAGGGAGTGCCATCAAGTTCCTGTGGACTCAGGGCTCAGAGTTCCCCACTCGGTCCATTGAGTAGCTAACAAACATTTCTTGGAAAAATCCTTCGATTGGTGAATACATCATGTCTGAGTTTTGCTGAGTGTGAGCGGATGGTTTCTACTGGGCCAGAGACCTTGGAAGCTTATCTTCCAGGCTTATCTCAGAAGCCACAGGATAAGAGGCCCAGAGTTCAGTACAGTGGTTGATAGTCCTACAGGTCGGTTTACCTCTCATGTCCCCAGAATGCCTTTTTCAATGGAATTTCTTTTTCTAACTCAAGGTTTGGTCCCCCTCTTAAGTTTCTCTGTATTTCTTATCTGGCATATGCAAATTAAATTATTATATACTTCACACTGATTTTTTTTTCTAAAGACAGCGACAGTGTGGCTGTTTAGGTCGAGGCTCTGAAGAATCAGCCTAGGGCAGGGCAGGGCATGTGGGAATGGGCAAGCCTGGTTCAGCTCTGCACAAACTCTGGGGTTCCTCTCTGGTGATGAGGATTTTGTATGTATTTTCCAAGGCTCTGAGGAAGCTGACAAATTTCCTAACAAAGTTCTAGAAATGAAAGAGATACTGCCATTGGGTTCGTTTATCAATCATCCGAGGACTCTCCGTGTAGACTTTATGCAGGCTCGAGCCTATCTAGGATAGATAGCCTTTGGGCTGGCTTTTATTAGAGAAAAGTGTTAAAATCCCTCTAGCAGGGTACTCCAGAGGCTGGAGGCTGGGGTTCTGGGGAGGGTTGTGGGAACCTCTCATGGAGTCAGGGATGCTGGGATATGTTGTCACCAGCTCCTATATCCCCCTCTATTCAGGCAGTCCCACCTGGAGCAATCCCTCACGCCAGCACGCCTCTGCCATGCCAAGGTGTCCCTCTGCCTCTGACCTCTCCCGGGTGCCACCAGTCCACAGTGGACCCCATCTTTCAGTGAATCCCTTTGCTCCTCAACACTTGGAATGTCTCTCCTATGGGACACTACACAGGTGCGACTAACATTCCAGAGGCCAAAGAATAATCTAGAAACAAAGACCAACCACTCTGCCAAGCCTAAGAAAGCGCATTGTCTTTCTATCTGGTGGAAATACTGTTTCCATATGCAGACCAGATCAGAAGCATCTCCACGGGTCTTCAGACTACAAGTAGCTTCCAGGCTGCAGGAATAGCACTGCGGGTCAGTTTCTGTCTCCCGTCCCAGCACCCTCAGCTCCACAGCTCCAGAACCCTCTTGTCTCCTCAGGGCAGGGCTTAGGTCTCTACAGAAAGGTATGTTCAGGCTGATACAACTTGCCAGATGCTCCTTTCATGAAATGTACTTCCAATGAACAAACATAAACACTAGTAGGAGCTGCGCCCTGTGATTTCCTGTCCCACTGTGGCCTCTTCATCCCTACTCTACCCCCTTCACCCACCCGTCCCCTCCAGAGCGTCAGGAACACAGGCACCCAATGTTCTTTCTCATGTGTGTTTATTGAACACCCACAGAGCCCGTGGTACTGTGCTGAGGATTCAGAGCCACAGTCTAGTCAAAACGAGACCAGAGCTAGTCCACAGAATGCTTCATAGCTGTGTAACATCTGTTAAGGGACCAGGATGGGGAAAACTAATCACGAAACAAATTCCTATTCAAAAGCAACAGAACCTCCTCTGAGAGTAATATAGATAGATTCTAGGCACACCCACCCACCACACACACACACACACACACACACACACACACACCCTCAGAATGAACACCCAAGTATGCCCACTTAGTTGTATATGCATGCATATACATATGTTTGTGGGCAAGTAAATTAATATATATGCTGTACACACATACTCACACATGCATACACACACACACACACACACACACACACACACACTCACACATACCACCACACAGACAGAAAATCTGGCTTATGCTATCGAAGACACTATGTCTCCAGGTTCTAGCAGAAGTAACCTGTCCTAGATGTCTGCAGCATGCAAAACTTGGAAGATCCAGAGAGTCAGTTTGGGAGGACATCGGGGGCACATGGGTATGCTTCCATCCTCGGACGGACTCCCCAGCCCAGCACGGAAGGCAACAACAAAACCTTTGTAAAGGGCTACAGGGGCGGAGCAGAGAGCTGGAGGCTCCCTGTGATAGCGGGGCCCAGGAGAACCCTGGGCAAGTTCGCCAATCTTCAAGGCAGAGTGGAAAGCTCTGGTTGTCGAGTGTGGTCCTCCTAGCAGTATTCCTTGGGGCAGCGTGGCAGACTGAAGTGAGTGCCTCTTCTCGCTCGCTCTCCGCGGCTTCCCAGTGTGCTAGCGCATTTTGTAGTCATTAGATACAGATGTTTCACACAGCTGTCCCTTAAAATCCAAGTCTACTGTGAAATCGAGGTCTCGCTATGAGGAAAAAGCAAAAGGTCACAGTACGAGTCTAGTTAGGAAATTGTAACCCTTCCCAGGCATAGAACTTTTCTTGGTTGCCATGGGGATAGGTAGCCATAGTATTTCTAGCTAAGGGGACTCCAAGACCAGTCCTCAGGAAACCATCTGGGTGTCCCATTCATTATCCTCGCAGGAAAGGCTCTGACAGCTAACCTAAGCCTTCCTGCCCTCACATGAAAGCAATCCTGGGATTTCATCTGGGCAATGACTGAGGTCGGTGGGTCTTCCTTGCTATTACCCTCAACCACCCTGCAGATACAGGGGCTTCTCAGAAAGGTCCCACCAGTCCAGCTAGAGAAATAAACCAGACACTTGCTGTTCCTGGCTCAGCTCACTCTAAATGAAGCAGAACCCATTTATACAACACCCATTTGCAAGGGCTCTCCTGGGAGCTTCCACGAGCTTTCCTCAAGGTTGAGGTCAGAGACTAGTCACTGGAGTTTAGAAAAGTCAAAGTTGAAGTCACCCGATTAGGCCTGGTCACCTGCAAACACAGCTGCTGTCTGCTTCCCCCAGAAGTTTGTCCATCTGTACACATGGCATTATACTAGATGGGTGGCTTCTGAGAGCTCCCTAGGAATCAGCTCTGGCTGGAATTGGCCCTGGCCATGTGGGGGTTCCTAGACTCACCACATTTTTGGCATTTGGCTTCATGGATATGGTCCCGTAGATTTCCTCCCCTCTCCGGACAGTGAGGTAGTCTTCTAAGTAGAAGACAGTCTGCTTCCAGTGGGTGTAGGGGGCATCAGGGGCTGGAGATGAATAAGAGAGGGGGTGGGGAAGAGGAAAGAGTCAGAGTGAAGCCCAGGACCTACACAGAGGTCCTGAGATTTCTATAGGCCTTTTATTTCTGCCTAGATCTCAACCTCAAGCAGTCAGGAGCAAGACCCCAGAACTCCTGACTCAGCCCAATGCCCAACCTCCCATTCCAGTCCCAGCCCAACAGAACTGGTGATCTTAGCGAGGGGTCAGAAGAGAGGCAGCTGGTGTTCTCAAAGCCCCCTCAGCAACTAACCTCATTAGCATATGCAAACCTCCTCCCTATGCTCCTGTGTTAGTAGACTCAGAGTGTGAGATGTACAGACCGTCCTGTCTCCATCATTTGTAGACTCATGACATCATGTATGTCAAGTCTACAGCTCAACCAGTTTCCCAGCTTTACAACACCCTCCTTCTTACCCCTCCCTCCTTCAGATAGCTTCCCTTGCCTGTGAGTCTGCTCTGTTGTGGTATCCAGCACCCTGGCCCAGTCCTGGTGTAAGATTCCAGCCCTGCCTTCCCAACAGCACCAGAATGAAATGGGGGCAGGGAAAGTCTTACTCCAGAGATCATCCATCCTGCGTAATTCAAGGCCATCGTGATGTGTGCACCACTGTGGTCTTTATCACTGAATCCCACATAGTCTCCAGCTAACTGGGAGGGTCCTGGGATGCAGTCCTTTTCTCGGGCAGTGACTGCCTTCAGAGTACTCTCCCTTTCCTACTCACAACATCCTCCTCCTTCAAGGCCAGCTTTCCTGGACCACTCCAACCTAAATCCAGCGCTCCAAGGTCATCCAGAATTGACGCCATCCCAGTGTCTGGCTAGTTTCAGAGTAAACAAATCCCCCTCAATTGTTTAGATCCTCCGCAGGCTCCTAGAGAGTAGGGCCAGGCCAGCCTCGCTTAGCACTGCTTAGCGCTCACTACATCCAATCTAGAGGCACTGAGTCCAGTGGCAAGTGGGCAGTGCCGAGAGCCCCACGCCCAGCATCCTGTGGTGTGTGGCTTGCCCAAAGATGCTCAGCTGAAACCTGCGGGCTGCAGAAGCCTCGCTTTATGGTGAGCTCCTCTTGGCTTAGACCTTTGTCTTCCCCCAGCGGACTTTCTTTCTTGTTTAAAACCAAGGAGAAGAGCAACAGGAGTTGGGAAGGACAGGGATGCCCTTCAAGCACATCTGAGACTGTTGCTTGGGAGATTCACATGTGCCTTACATGTGGCTTTGGGAATTATTAGGACCCAGATGTGTAAGTGCTTCACAGCTCCAATTAGGAACAGAGTTACTGGTTCCTCCCCAGGTGTTGAGGACACCACTGGAAGTAAGTTCAACTGTCACACGTCAAGTCAGACGGGATGACCTCAAAGATCTTTCAAAAACCCCAAGATCTATTTTAATGACAGCAAAGAGGCCTTTCCCCCACCTCCTCCCTTGTTTGCAATGAGCTGGCTTGATCAAATGTCAGTGGTCAGATAGAGGCTAGCGCAGCCTTCAGTGTGGTGTGTGCACTTGGAAATCAATGAAAACTCAAGGTCACAGCACAGAGCAGCCTGCGCATCAGCAGTGGGGTTGGAGGAACGAGATACCACACACGGCTTGCGCCTTGCAGAGGCTTGGGCCTGAGGCCCACCTAGCACCCAGCCTGCAAGGCGTGCTGCTGTCAGCAGACCACCTGCTCTCAGCACGCCTGCTGCCAATTACCTCTAAATAAACTGTCAAAAGACAAGTTCTGGCTGTGTGCGCTGAATGCCGGGAGTGTGACTGACAGCAGCCTCGCCCCATCTCCACCTCCGCCCACTCAGGCAGGTGTCTCTGCTGTTCCTAAAGACCTTCAGTGAAGCGGAGTCAAACTGCCTCCTCTCTCACCCAATAAGAGGCCTTCGAGCTTCAGTGGCTTAGATCTGATGGCCAGCGAGGCCAGTCTGCCTCCAACGAGAGGCCCCAAAGCATGCATGCTGTCCCTGGGTGGCAGGAACATTGTTTCAAACCTCCCCAAACATATCATCCCCATAGTGGAGCCAGTAATCACAGTTTGTCACAGAGTTTCTCATCTGAGTGTTCCACCGTGTCCCATAGAAACAGAAGCATTTAAAGGCTTGATCCTATCTCTGTCATTTGTAGATTTATGATGTGACATTTATCCCCTGAGGTGTTGTATGATGAAGAGAAGAGTGAAGACACAGACAGTAAAGAGTGACCATATATACCTCTGTGCCTGTGGACATGGGTCCTGTCTGTTCATGCGACACAGTCATCCCTAGATCTCCTAGATCCACTTTGCATTTCTAATTCAGTAATTCAGGGAAGGCGGGACACACAGGGGACAGATATGGCAAGACATAACATCTGTCCCCATGGCTAAAGTGGCCGTCTTCTTTTGCATTTGGGGGGTGGGTAGATGTTGTAGGAAAGGACAGAAGGGCCTGGCCTTAGAGTCTTCTTTGCCACAGGTTTGTACTCTGACCCTGAAAAAGCCTGTGCCACCAGGAGTCAGCTGGTGTGCTGAAGGCCTCCTCAGCAACTTACCTAATTAGCTTAAGCAAGTCTCCTCCCTATACTCTTGTGTTTGCACAGGAAAGACTCAGAGTGTGGGATGCATAGAGCGGACTATGCTGTCTCCATCGTTTGTGGACTTATAACATGATATTGGAGATAGTGAAGAGTGACCAGATGTCCCTCTGTGCCTGTGGCCATGGTTCCTCACTGGCATACAGCACAGCCATCCCTAGATCTCCTGTTTGCTTGCCAAGGCATCCTTAATTGAAAGCTGAATCATAGGGACACCCCACTTACAACTTATCAGTTACCATAAAACCACATTAGGGAACTGCTAAGCCATGGCAGCTGGTGGTGTGTGATTACATGAACTGGTGCTCGCGTATCCATCCGTAAACTGAAGGATACCTGCAGAGACACGCTGCCTGACTCGGGTGCTCTAGAACACTCTGATTACATCTGGGACGCTGCAGTGTGCGTGCGGGGTGACACTCATGTTGTACCGTGAAGTTGGGGCTATGAACGATGTTCCCAGCTCTCCTTATCCGTGATTACGCTTTCCTCCTTCCCCAGTTCCAACCCATAACCCAGGATGGCAGAGCTTCGAGTCATAAGGATGAGCTCCTCTTGGGAATATGTTGGGTGTCAGACCAGCCACCCTGCTCGTAGGTTACAGAGGACTTCCACTCTCTCTGCCTTTTGGGGTGAATATGAGTAATACCATCTGCAGTGCTGCAAATATGAGAAGATGTGTTCATAGGGTCTTTGAATGTTAAGTGCCAGGTGTAGCTCTGAATTTGTCCAACAATGCACATGCCCAACCCCATCCTTCCTGCAGATCCTAGACCCGTAGAAGACCTTAAGTACTGGATAGTGCAAGCAGAGCTTTGGGAGCTCTGGTCTTGGGTGAGGAGAGACAGCAGGGAACCATGAGAGCCAATGGGAGCCTCCTCTCATAAGATTCTCCTCCTGTATGTTAAGGAAGAGAAGCGTGCTTCCTGTTTCACTTCCTAGTGGCTAAGTGATTAGTATTTCTTTGTAGGAGACAATAATTGTCCTAGCTGTGCATTTAGAGCTGCATTGTGTAGTGAACATTTCGGAAATTAAAGACTCCACTGAGAGGCTTCTTTGACCTGGAAAATGACTCAGTGCCACGGGGTGGTAAATCTGGAAGAGGCTGCCTGAGACCCACAAAGTCTCCAGCTCAAGGTCATTTCTGGCGCTGATCGTCCTACCTTGGAAAAACTATTGTTTGAAGTCAGCTTCTTTTAGGGCCACGGCTTCTACCCACCCTACAGCCTTCCTAGACTGCATCGAAGCATCAAATCTCCTCCCACAGCCACACAGGAGTTGTTCAAGGGGACAGGGACAGCTGTGTTCCTGGCAGCAGAGCCTGGAGCCTTGGGTGCTTCTGCCTGTGTGAGATAGCTTCTGTCTGGTGCTGTAAAGCAGCCAGAACCATTAGCGGGCTTCATTTTCGAGCTACACAGTATGTGATTTGCTTTTTTGAGTGGGTCCCCCAGAGCCGGCTGCACTGAGCCTAACACAGAAAACTCAGTGGGGAACCAGGAAGGAGGGGCGCCTGCCATGGAGGGGAGGAACGAGTCCACAAACTCCCACAGCCATTATCTTGGTTTCACACATGCATGATTGTGTTAAAACTCTGTATACCATAGCCAGGTCATAGAAATACTTAATTTAGGATGATGTTCATCTAGAAGCCTTATTGGATGAATGGGTAGAAGTGGAACATTTAGATTAAAAAAAAAAAAAAAAAAGGAGAGATACTGATAGCATCTAAGCCACTAAGTTCTGAGGTGGGCTTGCAGGGAGTTCTTCTGTGAGTATGAATTAGTTTATTTACATCTATTAATTATAAATATAGCCATCTCTCATTTATTCATTATCCATTTTAGCTGATATTTATATTTTAATTAAGTTTGTTCAACAACTCGGGCACTTACATTCCAACAGAAATAATAATAAATTTATTTCTAGCTACTCTTTGCATTGTGGTTAATAATTTAGTTCCATCCTAGTTAATAATTCATCTCCATCCTAGTTATTGAGTTAGGTGGTGCGTGGGGGGGGTCATGAGTACTCATTGTATTAATAAACAAATAAGCCAAAAGTGAATAGTGTGTGGGTGGAAACAAACGTTGGGATTGATCAACTTGTATGCACCTGTGATCCTAAAATCCAAAACAAATCACTCTGCCAGTGGCAGAGTGAAGAGTCTGAGTTGAGTCCACTGCCGAGGCTGTATGGTCTAGGAAAGAAGCCATTGACCCGCTAAACACAAGACTGACTCTAACCTCCCAAGAAGACCAAGAGACCAACTGACCACATTGTTTCCTCTGGCTCTCAGCAAGCAGGATCACAGTTTATAGGAGATATGAAGACTTGGTAGTACAGAGGGCATGCCTTACTGAGGAGACAGGCTTGGCCTACCAGAGGGGAATCAGGCTCAGCTGAACTCTCAACTGTCTTGTTCAAGATGGTCTTGCAGGAGAGCAGTGCTTCTCAAACTCAAATAAGAATCATGGCCACGTGGAGGTTTTGCCAAGGCACAGATAAGTGGGCCACGCTCAGAGTTTCTGAATTGATGATCTAGGGTGATGCCTTCCTAGATATGAGGGATCCTGGGGCTATGGTCCACGGACTACACGTTGCAAGTCACTGCACAAGACACAGGAACCAGAGACTTGTAGGACTACCAGCATCCTTCCTGAGTCCAGCTTTATGAGGGGTTATGGCTTGATATTATCTCAAAGGCAGAGGATAAGCTTCTGCCTGGATTTACCATGACTTTCTGCTTGTGTTGGGGGAATGGGGGTGGATAGTCCACAGACAGAGTAGACTGAGCCTGGGGCTGGGCACTTCAAGTCCTCACCTTCTTTCAGGAACCAGAGGCAACAGTTTTGAGTCTGGGCTGAACTTTAACCAAACTTCCTGCTCATGGGGCCATGAGAACGTCACCCTGCCACCACAGAGCCATGGAATCACCTCTAGACAGACGTCCACTAGGCAGAGAAGCCTTACTAAGAGTCATGAGTCAGGACTCGAGCTTTAGAGACCTAGAGTTTTTCCCAGAGTCTCCCTCCCCCACCCCCACCCCCCACATACACACTGGCTCATCACCCACGGGGTACTCTCGGATCTAGCATCATCTGAAGATGCAAGTGACAAAGCTAAATGCTACAGCTGCCTCACTACCAACCCTCTGTGCCCATCCTCCCCGTCCATTGCTGCACTGAATGTTTTTGTCCTTCAAGTTAAAGCAGAATCTTACTTCCCTCCAGGTCGCCCCTGCCCACTGGGGAAAAGAGCTCAGCTCACCTCCTGATCCTTGAAGGAGGGCAGCCCTCAACAATGGCCAAGATCAGTGGGATCTCTGGTTTTTCCAAGGGCAAGAGGGCATCAGTCCTTGCCTAGCTGATAGAGCCCAGGAGACCCTACTCTTGGTAGTCAAAGAAAACACTGAATCCAAAGCAAGACTTTCTGGAATTGGACAGGATGTTTTGTGTGTTTGTTTTTTGTTTGTTTGTTTGTTTGTTTTGGGACAGGGTCTCACTACATATCCCTGGCTGGCCTGGGATGCACTATGGAGACAAGGCTAACCTCAAACTCACAGAGATCCACCTGTTTCTGCCTCCCAAGTGCTGGGATTGAGGGTGTGCACCACCACATCTGGCCAGATGTTGGATACCAGGAGTCTTCTGCCTCCTGTCCACAGGTTAAAAAAAAAATCTCCATCCTCACATATCTAAGAAATAAGTAATTGCATATGGGAGAACATTCTTTCTACCACAAGCACACCTACTCAGTCCCTGAGTACACACTCACAGTTTCTAGGAACTCATGTAGAGGCCACCCAATCTGTGGATCTTTGTCCTGGCAACTCAAGTACCACAAGTTCCCCCTGATAAAGGACCCTCTTGTTACTGGGTCACTCCCCAAATAAACATACAGAAGCAACAGCCTGGCGATGACGTCCTCTGAGCCTAAGGCATGGGAGGGAGCTCAAGGTAACTGTCTTGTGTGGTGTGTAGGAGTGATTGGAAGGAGCTTGGGCATGCCCAGCGAGGAGACATCTGAGGACCCACTGGAGGTCTAGGGCCAAATCACGGAGCCCTCCCCTGCCAGGCCCAGAGGAACCTCCCAAGGCAGACTAGGCACATGGTTTGAATGTGTCTGCCAAAACAGTTGGAAATGTGGGCTTTGGTGAGTGTGTTGATGTTGAGAGTTGAAATCTTTGGGGTGGGGGAGTTTCAGGGCTTGAGCCTCATGAATAAGCAAACCTATTTATCGACGAATGGATCTGTGGGTTATCATGAGTCTTGGTTACCGTGAAAAGACACCATAAACAGGGAAGTACAGAGTGAAAGGTCTAGAAATCCAGTAGCGAGCTCACCTGTAGAAAAACCCATTTTCTTGTGGCACTTGGTAAATTCAATATTAAAATAGGTGACGAGGGCATGGACATAGTCGTTGCGCTGTATCTGCAGGCAGAAGGCAGACGTGAAGGACAGCTCTTCCGTCTTCACAGTGTAAATGTCCACTTCCTGCGGCCCAGAGAAGAAGGAAGCTGGAGGCTTACAGACTCTGCCATACCGGGGCCCAGTGGCCTCAACCCCTAGAGAAACTTGATTAGCCACTGCTTCGGGGTGACTTCCAGGTACCCCCCACCCACCCTCCCAACTACCTCCTCCATCATTTCTAAGGGAGAATGGTGCAAATGGAACTGAATCCACATCCAAGCAGAAGCGAACCAAGACGGTGCATCTGCCGGGGCAGGAAACCACAGGGGCTGGAGATTGAGACAACAGTGATTTAGGAGACCACGGGTCTCCAAAACAAGTCAGAGTGGCTTCTGGTGGCCAATCGGGCATTGCTACATTCTTCCAGTCATTCACAAAGTGTGGGCGCCCCCACCCCCACCCCGTGGTCAGCATCTTTATGACCTGGAGAGGGCCAAGAATCCAAACAGCAGGGCCCTCCAGGTCTCCCATGAGTCAGAAGACTCCTCCACCAGCCACCACCATTGTGTGTGTGTGTGTGTGTGTGTGTGTGTGTGTGTGTGTGATCAAGTTCTTCAAGTCAGGAACACTAAGTGTTGCTTCAGGAGTGAAGCATAAACTGGGCTGAAGAAGTCTCACCGATCATTTATAACAAGGCTGGGTGGGTTTAAAACATAAATAAGAAGGGAAAACCCAAGGCGAGACGTCTCAGTTTGGACTGGGGAAAGCAGAGCACAAAGACCTAATAATTCTCACAAGTTCATCTAGAGAGTGACTGGAAATCGATGTTGTGTGGAAAGCCAGCGTAATGGAGAGACGGTTCCCCGTGTGCCGTTCCTTCTGTGTGAGAAGGATGCTGATGGCCCTGTGATTCTTGGCTGTCCTGAGACAGGAAATCCTACCGGAGGTTTAAGAAGCATCAAGATAGATGCCAGTGACACTCAAAGAAGAGCTTCCCTTGTGTTGAGGTGTGTAGCAAGAGTCACTATCTGGGGGACTCTGGAGAAGATAACTAGACACCTGTGTGCCGGGTGACTCCAGGCAGTGCTCCAGAGGCCCAGCAACAAGGTCCACGAAGAGACAAAACGGCATTGGGCAAAGGGCCTCTTTACCCTTGGGGAAGGGGAAGCGCGCTCCCCGATTGACTGGGAAAAGGGCAGATGCAGGATTAGAATGAGAAGCTGTCTCGTAGTTGGCAGCAAGAGGCGGGGATGCAGGGTCAGGCGGAGCCTTCCATGAGGCAGATGCTGCAGTTTCTAAAGCAAAGATGGAAAATGAGAAGTAACAGGAGGGTGAACCTTGGGCCAGAGGGGCCACCGTAGCTGGTGTAAAATTTCCTATCGTGACAAGCATCATCTTGACCTTACTAAGAACACAGAGGTGCTGATCCTCTGCACTGTATACTGTATGGTGCCTTCCACATGCAAGTGTTCTTAGAGGGGGTGGAAAGATCCCAGACCTGTTGCCCCGAGTTCCACACACAGGGCACACAGGGCACACAGGGTCCACTCCAGCTGATGTGGGCCCTTTAGCCTTCTGCAAGTGTGACCCACACCCAGCTTCATGTTTGTCTCTCTCGTCATGATTTCCAGCCCCTCATCAGACAAACATTTCCAGTGTGTGATGTTGACCGTATCAGACTCTTCACCCTCCTGCTGGGAATTGATATGCTGCAATTCTGTCTGCATTCAAGTCTGATCCTCACCCTCTCCCTTCAACCCCACTGCCTAGGAGTGCAGTGCAGTGCAGTGCACTGCCTAGGAGTGCACTGGGGTTGGAGAGGTTTGTTCAAGGGAAGGAAATCTCTTCAGGGGAGGTGTCCCACAGACTTTCTCAGTGCTCTCCGTCTCTCCAAGCCACACCTTGTCTGCCAGTGGCCAGTAGCTCCAAAACCCAAGACACCGCCTCAGCGGAACTGAGCAGGGATTAGTGGTGTGCATAAGCACTTGCTGCCTTTCCACCTCCTTTTCTTCCAGGTCCTCTCAAGGTCCCTGTATCTTTCTGTTTTGATCCTCAGTCACCAGCCTGGCTTGACTTCTGGCTCTTATGCTGGGGCCTTGTTACCTCCATTCTCAACCCCTGCCATTAGAATGCATCGTCCTGGGGCAGAAGCTTTACCTCGTTGTCTTGTGTGCCCTTGGTATATAACAGCGCACCAACAGGCAGAGGCTTTCTATCATCCCAGAGTCGGCCTCCCTCCCTCCCAGCTTTTCTTTCACAATCACTCACTCACTCACTCACTCAAACTGTCACTCCTGGTCTATAACCTTCAGAGACTCCCTCTGACTTACTCACAGACTTGTAAATCACCTACCACTTTTCTATGTGTCACTGTGCACATGGGCACATGTGCACACATATAGACACATGAATGCACACATACATAGATACATATACAGACACATAAACCCATATACATGCATTACTTAGGGAGAACTTAAATAAGCTTTTACCTCCATACTCTCTAGTTGATTCTAAAACCACTAATTTGGGAAACTATACAGCGATCAACATGTTATTGGTTTCACACTGGATTTGCTATAAGTGACACTCCAAATGAAGCCACCCTGCTGTGCGAAAATTGCATTTCACTGTCTAGTCTGACTAAGGTTGCCTGTCTCTGGCCCTCTAGGTAAGGTGTTTTTCTCCATCCCCCAGGGTCTGTCAGCTAAGTACCCTCTTTGCCCTCTTTCCCATTCTTGGGGGGAAACAATGCTTTCTATATTATAATTAGTTGCAGGATTAATTTCTCCTGGAAAAGAGAATTAAAAAAAAAAACAGGAGTTATAGATTCATTATGTTTGGTTTGGTTTTTGTTTTAGAGACAGGGTCTTACATAGACCAAGCTAGCCTCCAACTCACTAAGTAGATGAGGCTGGCCTTGAACCCTGATCTCTTGCCTCTATCTCCCAAGTGCTGGAACTGCAGGTATCTCCCTTCATAACCTGGCAGTGACTTTCTAATCAGTAATTTTACTTTAGGTTTACAAAACCTAAAACAGCCAGTAGCCACAGTGAACAGCAGTTCAGTAATCTCAAGTGCCCCATGAGTCCCTGTGCCAGCCCGCAACCCCAAGGCAAAATGATCCTACTGGTATTTGGGATGTTTTTTTCCTTGCCCTAACAACCTGTTCTGGAGCTATTAACCTTTCCAGTAGTGAGCAAGAAGCTTGGGTTCATGGTTTTACACACACACACACACACACACACATACACACACACACACACACACACAGACATAGACACACACACACAGACATAGACACACACACAAACATACACACACAGACATAGACACACACACAAACACATACACACAGACACACACACAAACATACACACAGACATAGACACACACACAGACACATACACACATACACACACGCAAACATACACACATAGACATAGACACACACACAAGCACATACACACATACACACACACACACACACACACACACACACACACACACACCATGCACATAAACCATCTAGCAGGAATCCCATCTCCATCCCCAGACAGTCTCTCTGATCATCCATCAACCAAATGTCAGCTGTCATGTCTTGCGTTAGCTGACAGTGTTCCAAGGGTCCTGGAGACATTTGCATCTTAATGGGGGCCTCTGAGGGAACAAAAGGCTTCCAGGCAAAGGGCGATGAAGCTGTGTATTAAAGAGACAACAGCAGAGGCAGATGGGTCCCATCTGTGGGAATTAGACCAGACGAAGCCTGGCTTTGGGGACACAAAGGCCCAGGGCTCAGGTGCTAGTCCCGCTGCACACCCCAGCCACAGTTATCCCCACGGATGCCCCAGAGCCCTAGCATTATTGCTGGAAGGGTTCTTTGTCTTGCATTTGTACCCTTGAGACCTAAAGAAAACTCATGCCGTGGCCTCGGGCAACCCCAGATAGCACAGGGATCCTCAGGGAATAAGCTTCCGACGAGCTCCTGGCCTCTCTGCTCCCCCACCTCTCAATAATGTCACAAATAGATGTCTCCAGGCAGAAGTCTGGTCAAAACAGAGTCTTAATTATAATAAAGTGTCACACTCGGCAGTGTTAATAGCTATGAAAACAGCAATTAAGTGTGTGAAGAAGGGCAAGTGTTTTCCCAGAAGGCTCAGTGAGAAGCTGCTGAGGAGAGGGAGGGGAGTGCGGGAGAGAACACCGCGGGGGCAAACGGTCTCAGAGACCGCCGAGAGGAACAAGGGTCACAGGGCAGCAGCGGACGCGGGCAAAGGGGCATCGTCACAGAGCGGAGTCCAACAGTCCCAAGACTCAATTAGAGCACTTCTGGGTTGCAGGGGAGCAAATGTGACACCCATCCTTCCCAGCCTCCCTCTTTATCTGGTCTGGCTGCGTGGCATGGCCACACTCACAGCATCTCTTGCTGGCACCCATCTAGGAGGATGGAAGAGAGGAGGAGGCGAAAAGAGGAGACACATGGGGGGCTGAGGATGGGGCTGAGTCTGTGAGGCCAGCAGCGGGCAACACAGAGAAACACAGTGGCCACATCGCAAAAGGTCACCTAGTGCCCCAGAACAATAGGATTTTATCTCTAAGCTAAGGCTGCTTCGCCCAGTCACCGACGGCAGCTGTGACGGTTATGTGTCCTATCAGAAAATCAATAGCACTAGTTGACGTCTACGTATTCTGAAATTAGCCCGTCTGTCTGTCTGGGGCACTGGGGATTGAGCTCTGAGGCTGGCTCGCTAGCCAAGTGCTCTACCACTCAACTACTGCTCTGATTTCTCCCCTTCTCGTTTTGGTTTTCGAGACAGAGTCAAACTAAGTTGCTCAAGAAGGCCTTGGGTCCTCTGCCCTCCTCCCTTAGCCTCCTGGGACGCAGAGAAGGAAGACCGGAGCCATGACGCTCAGCACCTCTTCTGAATTTTGAGGGGGGTGTCTTGCCCTGAGAGTGAACCTCCTTCGTTTCTCTTGTTCTGGTTCAGAGTTCCAAGAAGGAAAGGCCTCAGGGAAGCAGGGTTTGTAGGAAGAGGTGGCTCTATTTCCTCGCCATGGCTTCGGCCAGTAGTGGGGGAGGGATGCGCTAGGCATGCTGTGAGCCTGGGAATGAGAGGCCAAGACCCAGACCTGAAGCCAGGCCTCTTAGGCAGAATGCCACAGACTGAGGGTCATCAGGTGGCCCTTCGCAATGCCACAGGGCTCGTCAAGACTAGGGGCTTTAGTGGATCATGTGTCCAAACAATGGGTTCCCCGTGTGGGCAAACAGCAGCCTTTCGAAACTTCCCCTCAACTTTGGAGACTCTGAGTTGGCCCCCTTACTTCTGCAAGAGTTGCTTCAAGCCACCAATCCCAGACTTCCAGAAAACAAGGCACGCCCAGGGGCCCAGAGCAGGGGAGGATGCCCCAGCAGAATGAGAGGCAGGTGGGTTGATGAGGCTTACATAAGGATTTGTACCAGAAAATGAACTTGTACCATATGAGGTGGACGCCCTTCAACCTGAAGTACCAGAGAGAGTCGCAGGTCTGTTGTGTCTGTTTCAATATAATACGCTAGGACACGGAAGTCCTAAAACAGAAAAGATCCATCTGGGCTTGAGCAGTGGTGGCTCTCGGGAGGAGATGGGGTGGAAAAAGTGGTGGGGATGGGTTTAGTACTTACTGTTACTCTTTCTAATTAGGCATGTTTGGGTTTTTAATGATGATGATGATGATGATAATGGTGGTGGTGGTGGTGGTGGTGATGGATTAGAAACCAGTATAGCAAAGAGGCTAATCAGCTAGTCATCTGCACCGAAGAAAACCTTGTAAGAAAAGATGTTCAGAGCACAGACCAAAGGGGCTGCAGACAATGTGTGCACAGACCTGATGTGTACTTGGAAGGGCATGAGGTCTGAAGGGCAGACAGTCATTCAGCCCTGAATTGCCCACCGATCTTGAGCCTCCATCTCCCTCCTGCCTCCCAAGCAGTGCAGTCTGTAGCTCTCCTCCCTTCGGCCTCGCTCACACCACCCGGGCCACCGCTCTGGTCCCCACTTCCAGCAGTGCCACCCTGGAGTCGCCTCAGCAGTTCTGCTCAGTAAGATCACCAGCTTCTGACTTGTCGCCAGGCTCTGACCAAAGTGGCCTTTGGTGCCCTCAGTGGGGAGCCATGCAGGAACTGACATTCCTTGGCTATCCAGAGTGGCACAGCTAGGTCCATTAGCACACCCAGGCCCAACCCTGATGAGTCTCCAGACCTTTATTAAACAGGCATTGGTCACCACTTGCTTTGGGTCCACGATGTCCACCAGGGGCTCCTTCATGGCAACATCCCGGATGCAGGTCATGTCAAAGCCATAGACGTTCTCCCACCCTGATGAAACAAAGTGGGTCATGAGGGCAGGCAGCGGGACCTCCAAGCTCACCCGAGCTCCCGGGCGCTACAGCACTACCTGCCTAAGACAAGGAAGGAGGGTGAAGCCTTTGTTCCCCTCAATCAAAATACTATAAGCATTCCTCCCCTGCAAGGGGAGCCTTTCCGTGAACCAGTTGCTCATCCATACCCCATTCTGTTAGATCAACAGAGGCCAGGCAGGTTGGGACATGTGTCCCCAAGAAGTTCTCTAGAAGAATGGCATCAAGGCTAGAGCCATTACCCACATGGAGTGTTATGTTTTCTGACATGTGCTTGCTGCCTCCTCTCCAGATCACTTACTTTCCTGTGTCTGGGCCTCCCCCTAAGCAATCTCTCCCCTAAAGGCCCATCTGAACCTTTAACGCAGCTGAAAGACACGTGAGCTCATCAGTGAACCGGCTTCATGTCTGAGGCCTGGCACTAGAGTTTGCTCTCTGGGCACTGGACAGACTCCACCCCTGGTCTCTCGGAAGCCCAGCTTGCTCAGCGGATGGATGCAGGAGAGGGCTCCCTTGCTTTCCATGATCACTGGGCTGAAAAGCCCTCACTGAGGGTCCATATCATAAGAAATCACGTAGGTGGGTGTCAACCATTCTTATGGGGCTCTGGGCTACTTGGGCTTCTCATGAAATGCTTTGAGAAGAAAGCAGACTCAGGGCGCAGGAGTAGGTAAGTGAATTTGAGTCTGGTGGCCTAAGACCACCCTTCAGCGCTGGTGCTAATTGCTATCGCTGATTAATTACTTTTGCTTAATGTACCCAACAACCCCTCGAGGGCGCGCCTCCAGGCTATAGATGAGAAAACTGGCCCAGATAAGTTGGCTTCTGGCTCATGCACAGACCCAAAGCCAAAGTTACACACCAGCCCAGTGACAACAACGTGAAGCCAGGGATAGAGTGAAGATGACCCCTAACCTTTCTGCTGTGTGCCAGGGTAACATCTGGGCATGCAATGTTCTCCCTGCCAAGAGAGAGCCTGGGCAGGGGCTCTGGTCACTGGCCATTTATCTGTTTATATGGAGGGGTTAAGAAATGCTTTGAAATAAAGATGCTTTTGTTTAAAACATTATTAAATGTAAATTTTCTTTTAGTGTTCATCACACAAATGGGGCCTCAGGGAACTCAGGTCCCTGTGTGTGTGTGTGTATGTGTGTGTGTGTGTGTGTGTGTGTGTGTGTTGAAGAGAGTGGGTGTGGAAGAGGGAGGTGCGGAATGGCCAGTGAAAGAATGGCTGTTCTTTTCCAAGGAACACAAAGATCTCTGGGGTGGGGGAAGCAGTCAGGGAGAACAATCATTTCCCAGAGGGTGAGCGCTGGTGAGCTCTTGCCTGCAGGGAAGATGCCAGTCATGGCCCATTCAATCACAGGAGGTTGGTGCCAAACTTGATACCCACGTTGTGGGGGCTGGGGAGTCAGCTCATCTGGTAGAGTGCTTGCCTGGCACAAGGAAGCCTTGGGTTCCATCGCCAGCACTGCATAAAACTAAGTGTGGTGGTACACGCCTCTGATCCTAGCACTCAGGGTTAGAGGTGGGAAACCTAGTAGTTCAAAGTCAACCTTAGTTCGATAGTGAGTTTGAAGCCAGCCTGATCACATGAAATTCTGCATTCAAAAATAGATATATAAATGATAGATGAGATCGATCAATAGATAGAAGATAGATAGAGATAGATAGATAGATAGATAGATAGATAGATAGATAGATAGATAGATAGATAGATTGTTAGATAGCTGGATGGGTATATAGATTGATGGATGGATTGGATGGGTGGGTGTGTAGATAGGTAGGTAGGTAGATAGATAGATAGATAGATAGATAGATAGATAGATAGATAGATAGATAGATAGATAGATTGTTAGATAGCTGGATGGGTATATAGATAGATGGATGGATTGGATGGGTGGGTGTGTAGATAGGTAGATAGATAGATTGTTAGACAGATAGATAGATAGATAGATAGATAGATAGATAGATAGACACATTCATTCATTCATACATGCTTACATACATACATACATACATACATACATACATCACATTGTAGGGAAGAAGACATTCAGTGGGCAGAATCTGGAGGCAGCTACCCCTCCTCTTCCTAGATGACACGTATGTACTGAAACGCCCTGCCTTAGATTTAAACTCCTCCATAACAAACCCCATAGCTGTGTACCTGTTCTTTCAGTCCCTCCAGGAAAAGTTCTACACAGGTGGTCAACAAAAACCTTAGAGCTGATATGGGTGGTGGTTGGTGGCCTGGGTGTCTGGAATCCAAACCTGTGCTGGAATCCAAACCTTAGAGCTGGTAGGGGTGGTGGTTGGTGGCCTGGGTGTCTGGAATCCAAACCTGTGCTGGAATCCAAACCTTAGAGCTGGTAGGGGTGGTGGTTGGTGGCCTGGGTGTCTGGAATCCAAACCTGTGCTCTTCCACTTATCATGTAACTTTACACAAGCCCGGAGCGCCTCTCAGCCTCTGTCTCTTTTTCTTTAAGATGAAGCTGTCGATAATAATCCACCAGGGCCCGTATGAGCATTGATGCGTCACTATATGCAAAGTACCAAAGACAGTGCCAGATACAAAGAGAGACCTTGACATGTGGTAGTCCTCTCTGTGTGGTTTGAACACCGAGATGGGAAGCCCTGTGCAGATCAAGTCTCTTCTCTAGTCTCACATGTAAAAGGGAGGGTTCGGTTTAGTGGTTGTGTGTTCTCCAATCATCTGCAATGCTTTTTAAAGTGCAAAGCCTGGGTTCTGGCCAGGCCTGCTGGACCAGGATCTCCACATGGGAGACTCAGGAAGCTAGACTTCCAGAGAGATAGGAAATGTTCATGCTGGTTGATCTTTTGAGGTCCTTTCAAGTCCTGAAGCCATGAGATTAAGATCTCATGTCCTCTGCGAGTCCTCTTCCAGCAACTGGGGCCCCTTCCGTGTCCTCGGTCCCCACAACATCTGGTACAGCATGGGCCGCAGCTGGTGCTTTTCAAGCAGAAGGTATTCACAAATGGAATGCTATCTTTCTTTGCAGCCTCTCCTTCTAGTTACCCCTACCGGGGCCAAATATATTTGTCTTATGCCCCCAACTAGACTGTCTCACTCCAGCTATTTGGGGACAGAGCACCCAGCCTGCCACTGCTTACCTAAGTAATGTCATAGACCGCGATACACCATAACAAGTGCTATTAAGGTTAACGTCAAAGTCCCTGACCATAGGCCTCTTGACTGGATATAACTAACCCTCATCTCTGTATTGCTGTTTAGCACACAATGCCCAGCGTCAGTGAAGACATACAAGACACTGAAAAGATAAAATCCAAAGAGAAAAGATAGGCCAGGATCAGCTATAGCGAACACGCTCTAATGGCCCAGCCAACAGAGACTGTGAAGTAACTATATCAAACACGCCAAGGAATACTCCGGGAAAGGGTGTTGCACACGTCAGTGCTGAGAGGGAAACACAAAGTCCAGTGAAATTCTCTAAAGCAGAATCACACAGTCAGAGAAAAGAAGAATCCCTGAAATCAGCTTGTTAGTGGAGTGGATGGACACATTGAGGGAATAATCAATAAACCTGAAACAGGTTCAATAAAAATAACCCAAACTTAAACACGGTGAGAAAAAAAAAATCCAACATCCACAGTATAATGTCAAACACATTTGTAATAAAACTCCCTGAAGGTGAGAACGATCAGACAGAGGAAAAGACCCATTTGTTGAGATGATGCCTATGTTTTTTTCCAGATATAGTCATCAACCTGCAGACCCCAAGCATTGTACAATAACCCCAGTCAGGTTGCATACGAGGAAAAACTCGCTCAGACAAATCAAAGTAAAACTTGAGAGAGGGAGAAAGGAGAGGAGAGAAGGAGGGAAAGGAGGGGAAGGGGGAGGAAGAGGAGGAGGAGGAGGAGGAGAAGAGAGAGAGAGAGAGAGAGAGAGAGAGAGAGAGAGAGAGAGAGAGAGAGAAATGTCTCAAAAGAAACAGAAATGCACATCCCTGATAGGCAAACAGAAAACTCATTGGCTAGCAGGGCAGTTGGCCCGCCTCCTTCTCTGATGAGAAAGCCCTGAGTGTCTCTGTGAGGGCGGAAGGCCAGGGCTGCTGGCTCGGAATGCCTCCAGGGAACAGGGGCACTTTTAGGCTCCATTTACAGCCTCTCTGTGCGGAATGGGAGGTGTTTATAATATCCTCATGCATTCTAGGCTGCCAGGAGCAAAGCAAAGGGGGCGGGGATTTCCTCCCATAAAAATGTATAGATCCAACAGCAGAGCTCTGGATGTAGGGAGTGGAGAGTGGGAAAACCAAACAGTCCCCAGCCCTTCCAAGACAGTCCACGCTTCAGCCCTCCAGCCACAGCCTGGCTGCCTCTACACCAGGTCTGGCGCCCCACCCTCTGGCCTTCCGCTGGCTGGAGAGTCTAGTGTTGGGTGATTTGTGCCAGGAATGAGCTGGAACAGTGACCCAGGTTAGAGAGTGCATACGCCTCTGCAGTGGGAGACTGTTTTCTCTGATTACTCTTCTTTCAGATTCAAGCACAGGCCACGCATTCCTCTGACGGGTTATTCCTTGTCTTATCCAACAAAACATGAAGACCCTAGCCCGTGCAGGCAAGGCACCTGACCCTGCCAGGTTCCCCTTCAGCTGGCTGATAAACTAAGGGTTGGACCTGTGTTTTGCGGTATGTGAGTGGCCGAGAAAGGGGAGAAAAGGGGAAGAGGAGGAGAGAGGAAAGAAGGAAAAGAAAAGGAGATGGGGAGAAAGGTTTCAACCTTGACAGTCTACTTTCTGGGGGGACGGGCAAGCTGCACTCTTCCTCTCCATCTTCTCACTGTTTCTTGTGGTTCTTGGGCCAATTGAAATTTGCCTGTACCTGTTCCCTTGGTGACCAGCAGCCAAAAGCTGTTGCTCAAAAATGCATTTCTGTCAATGGGCCTCTTTTCTTTACCTAAAAAAAAATGTATCTTAAAAATAAAATAATTTAAGTAGGAAACTTAGCTATATCCTAAATAAAGCATCAATGTTAGAATCTTGTTCTTTGGGGGTTTAGGATTTTGTTGATGTTTGTTGTTGCCTTTGGGGTTTTTGTTGTTGTTTTTGTTTTGTTACTTTGTATTTGTTTTTGTGGCGCTGGCGGCTGAAGTCAGTTAAGTACTCTACCACAGACCTAGAGTCAGCGTTTTTTGGGTTTTTTTTTTTGTTGTTGTTGTTGTTTTGTTTTGTTTTTTAAGTACTCATAAGTAAACACTTTATAAGGAAAAAAAAATGGGCCTGCCTTTTGGTTTTGGTCATTAGTTGCCAGTTTTTGTTTGATTGGTTGTTAATTCAGTTTTCCCTTTTCCAGAACTGTAAACACAGTGGTAAGAACTGTAAGAATAAATGATATGTTCTCCAGTTCTGGATTGGCCCTGAGTGGCAGCCACGGTCCCTTCCTCTGGTGGGTTCAGAACGGCTCCTTGCAATGTGCCTGTTCCAACTGGTTCCAGGGAGGGAAGGGGGAGGAGGTGAGTTTGTTCTGGAAGCTAGAAGGCAGCTCCATAACGAGCCATCGTCCTGGGAGCACGATGAATATTTCAGGAGGCGTGAGTGAAGAATATGTTTGAATGTTCTCTCTACATGCTGCCCAGGACAATTACAATTTGCAAGCCCCAAAATGTAGTTCCAGCGTGATCTGCATGCGTTTTACACATACACCTGACCACCGCTGACCTCTCAGTAGCTTCTTCAGCTTTTGATGGGAAGATGCATGGCCTGATTCCAAGCCACCAGAGACCAGCAGGCTAAGAACAGACTAAGATTCATTGCTACACATGCCACAGAATACACAGACTGTGTATTCCGATGTAGTCCTTGTGAATCACCAAGACTGACGACATCACCTCTCCATGTCAGGGAACTAGCTCAAGGTTATTCAGTCAGAAAATGGCAAAGGACACATGTAAAATTGTGGGTTTGGCAGGTGTCAAAGCATTCACCCTAATGTGTAGGCATCCTACATCTCTTGATTTTCATTCAGAGACCTGTGTCCTCCTTTCTTGGGGTCAAATATTAGAGATGACAGTGACCTAGAAGATTTCCAGCATTCACCCTAATGTGTAGGCATCCTACATCTCTTGATTTTCATTCAGAGACCTGTGTCCTCCTTTCTTGGGGTCAAATATTAGAGATGACAGTGACCTAGAAGATTTCCAGGGCATGGAGCTTCAAGCCACTCCTCCATTACCGCCCTCCGAACTTTGACTCTAAACTTTGCCTTTTGACCTTCAGCTTGCAGAAGGGTGTATGAGCAGGCTGTGAACCGTCCACCGCCAACCTGTGGTCAGGAACCTGCACACACTGGCTTGTGCATCTTAGACCTCCTTTCTCTTGCTTCTGACTTGAATGCTGGTGGGTTGGATTGTTGGACGGGCCCTTTGCTCCTCTGTCGTGTGCAGTTCCTGGTGACATGGTCACGTCTCACCCGACAGAAATCTACTGGGTACCATTCTACCAAATCCCAGGCCCATGTCATTAACATATATACCGTTTACAAATGAAATGGAATAAAATAGTCCTTTAGAGCCAGATAAAATATTGGCAAAGATTATTAAAATTTGTTTTTGTTTTGTTTTGAGACAGGGCCTTATGCTGTAACTGAGGCCGGCATTGAACTTGAGATAATCCTCCTACCTCAGCCAAATGCTGAGATTACAGGAATGAGTTACCTACCGCATCTGCCTCTTTTGTTGGGAGTGATGTAGGGAGAGAAAGATGGGGTCTTGCTATGGAACCTAGGCTAGCTTTAAACTTAGGATGTTTCTATTGCCACCTTCTGAACGCTGGACTCTAGGCGTGTACCACCACACAGAGCTGAGAGAAGATACTATTCTCCCTTGGAAGACATAATGGTTCTCTTCAGAAATCCCATTCCCACTGCCCACGTGCCACACTCTGTTCTCACCCCGCGATGATTTACCAGCTATATTGTTTATGTATTCCATAGAGCTCCCACCCTTGGGGACAGAGAGAAGGACTCCTGAGAGGAATCCAGAAGGTGTCCCAGGACATGGACTGTCCACACACACCCCCCAATACACAATGTAAGTTCAATAAAATCCTGGAACATGACTTACAGTGGATTTTGAAGTCCTTGTACTGTCTGTCTTCAATTGCTACCACGTACAAAGCTGCCCGGTCTGGAAACATAAGCCCTCCAGGTTTCTGTTGATGAATTGTGGGGAAATGGGTCTCGTAATCTATTCACCTGACAAAGACATCACATTTTTGAACTGCACATAGAGTCATTGGACGAGCACCCTCTTGCCAGCATTTCTCACTCCGTGAAACTGACAGTGCAGCTGGACATGACAGGAGCATCCCACGTTATTTGGAGCGGGGAGAATCTGAGGGGCCAGAGGAGCTAAAGGGACAAGTAAAGTAAAGATGGCAAATCAAAGAGGGGCAGAGAACCAGCCTTGTGGCTCGGAGAAGCCAAAGAGAACCCCTGGTACTCTGGCAGTCGTAACAAATGAGTTTCTGCTCTAGCCAGAGAGGACAAAGTTAGAGCTCAGTATGTTATACGTTCTGATAGCTGGGCACGTTGGACCAGGGTTGGTCATTCGGTCCTCTGAAGCATGTGTGCTTTGAAGAGAGGGCCATGAGACAGGTAATCCTCTAGCCCATCCCTCTCTGAAGTTCTCCTATTTCTCCCAGGCTAGAAGCCATGGGAAATGTGGCAAGACAGCCATCAGAGGGACGCAGGGCCAGCACGGGGACCACTTACCAACCACTTGTCCCTGGCAAAGATCACGGTGTTGAGCATGGACTCATAGAACAGACAGTAGCCCATCCACTCGCTGATGATGATGTCCACCTTCTCCACCGGCAGCTCCACCTCCTCCACTTTGCCCTTAAATATGGTAATGACTAGAAAACAAGAGCCCAGAGCCATGCTGTGCGAGGGCCCAGCCTGCTTTTAGGATATGACTTACCTTATTCTTAATCAGAGGAATTGACTCAATCATTGAAAAACCGCTAAGCTCATCAAAGGTACTGGACAGTTACTATGCACCCAACTCTATGCTAAGCCTCCAGGACACACCAAGTCATGTAATCTGCCTTAGGAAGTCAGCACACTATTACCACCATCTTTTCTTACAGCTAAGGAAACAGGTCTCGAGACGATATGGTGGCAGTACTCTGGGCCCATGGTTTGAGGATACAGTATTGACAGGGAAACCAGGGCAGCAGGAACACGAGGCAGTCCATTCCGCTGCATTTGCAGGAAGGAGTCAGAGAGATGAACTGGTTCTTAGTTCACTTCCACTCTTTATTCAGTCCTTTTCTATCCCATGGGATGATGGTTATCCCAAGGTTAATATGGGTCTTTCCACACTGATTATTTAATATCAAAACTCCCTCATAGACATGCCCAGAGATTGTCTCCTAAGTCAAGTGGACAATATTAACTATCACCCATGTATATACTGTATTATCTATCTATCTATCTATCTATCTATCTATCTATCTATCTATCTATGTAGCTAGCTAACCATCTACCTACCTACCTATGTATCTATTTAACCTATCTGTATACTTACCTATTATAATTCGTGCTATTATTTTTATTTACTTACTTTTTTGGAGACAGGATCTCGTCCTGTAGCCCAGATTGGCCTGAAGTACACTCTGCATCCTTTCCTAGCCTCAAGCCTAGTCCTAGTCCAGTGTGAGCCTTGTAAATATTAGATTATAGACATGAACTGTCACACTAATCTAAGAGCTAATTCTGCCCCGTAGAAAAGTGAACTATAAGGTCACATTCCCCAGGGCAGAAAACTCATGTGAGTCACCAAGTCCCACACATCTGTCACTGTGACCACGACAAAATCCCTGTTCCTTCTCGCCGTGCACTTTGCTCGTCTCCTGGTTTTGGGGCCACCTACAGTCACCATGAAGCTCCTTAGACATCAGGCCATAACCCCCTCACCTACTTGCCTATTTTACCTCCTGTTCGTAATATCTAGCAGGGCACATGCCTCTCCACAAACACTCTAAGCTTCTCACATGGGTGGATAGGTAAACAAAGAAACAAACAAACAAACAACACCAAAGATCTACAAATAAGTCCTAATTATATGAGTAAAAATTTGTCAATCTTTGGGAATCAGCTTGAAGAGCGATTTCCAGTGTGTGGTTAACTTGGCTATCCTCCCAGAGACAATGTGGCTGCTTTCATCTGCCTACCAAGAGAACTGGGGTATTGACGAGTCAAGTTATAGACCCCAAACCTGGCCCCTGAGTCACCTGAGCAACTCACACAGCCTCAGTGGGGGCTCCTGCCCCTACCTTGTGAATGGGTACAATCACTTCCAACCTTCCACCACCTGTGATGGTTGTGCACATGGACCAGGTACTTGGGCGAGGGAGAGGAGAGAAGGGAAGGGCCGTCCTGTCCTTCTCACAGCTGCTCATGGAAACAAAGGAAGGGTGGACACAACAACGGCAGACAGCTAGGCTTGGCCAGACGAGCAGTCTTCCTTGACATTGACTCACACTTTTCCTCTGCATCCTGTGTTCTGCAGGGCCCAGGTACTGAACAAATCTCTCTCACAGAATCAGAACCTGCCCATGACAGGGCACCGGTGATGGAGAAAGAAACCATCCGAATCTTTATTGGCATATCGAGTGGCACTGTACCCAACAGACTCCATTAAAATGGCACAGGTAGGCCCGAGGTGCCATGCCGCAGAGGTGTACTGCATTCGGCAAAATGGTACCCTTCCCTGGCCCAACCCTCTACTCAGCTGAGAGCAGGGAGCTTGAGATTGCACACCTTCCTATCCTAGCCATCTCTGGACCTCTGCAGGGCCTGGGGGAGCAGCCTACTCAACTTGGGCTCCAAAGACCTGTTGGCTTTAGCCAGAGGCCTTTTTTTTTTTTAACTGAAGACAACACCTGCTCTATGTATCCTACTAGAAGTGTATCAATGCTGTCCCCATCAAAGACATCTGAGGACTCCTCCATATTCCGAGCCATCCCTGAACGCTGAGACGCATTGGCGAGTTTTAGTCTGTTAACACACATCACTACTGGCTGAGGGTGGGTGAACTTGCAGGCCTGGCCCACATGATTATGAAGAAATGATATTGGGCAGGATGGCTTCCACTGGGCTCACACACACACACACACACACACACACACACACACACACTCGCACAGTCTCATTCTCACCCCATAACAAGACCAGAAGCCAACAAAGAACAGAGGAAAAAAAAATGCCCCTGGCCTCAGGAGATTTACTCAGATGACCCTCCACCACTGAAGGATTTTTTTTTTTCATCCACAGATTGGGCCACCCGGGAATCAAGATTTGAAAGTCAAGTGGTATGTGCGCTGAGCACAGATGTTGTTGTCTTTTTTCCCTAGGCAGCATCGTATAACAAGTATTTACATAGTGTTTCCATGGTGTTAGATGTTCTAAGGCATGATGTGGAGAGGATTTCAAGTACGTAGAGGATGGGCACCCGAAACATCCAAAATCCGCACAGTACAAACACTATGCTGTTTTACTAAAGGGACTTGCGCATGCTTGGTTCTTGGTATCCTGGAGGGGGGGTTTCCAGACCTAATCCTTCACAAACAGTGAAAGTCAACTGTACATTAGTCCCCCCCTATGTAAAAGTGCTTGTCTTCACGGCATAGCTGGCCTCCACTCTAACTCTGTCAAGCCCCTGCCTCAGAGCCCTCTCTTCAAACATTCCTTTGCAGCCAGTGCTTGTCAATCAGATCCAAGGGAGAGCGAGGGGAGGGGGCAGTTGGGGGTTAGGGGGTGCGGGTTGGGGGTTTTGGAGACAGTCTATCTACCTGCTAATGCCTAGGATGTAGGCCTTTCCCCCAAAGCTGACTGGGGACAGGAGCCCACTCATGGCACTGTTAAGAGGTATCTTAAACTGGCTCCCTACAGCAAGCATGAGTCCCTCCTGCATGCCTCCATGACGGCCGTGCTCCGTGCTCACGCACAGCAGCCCCCAGCTGCCTCCCCTGTTCTTTCACGCTCACGACTTGTAATTACGCAGTCGTCTTTGTTCACTGCTTTTGTGGCCACGCATCTTTGTGAGGCGAGAAGCTTCGTGGCAGCAATGACTGTTTGCTTTCTTAGTCACGTGGTTAACTCCTGCAACACCTAGCACGCCCCCCCCCATATGGGACAATAATGCTTGAAAGGCCGAATCAATAAAATTCCTAATGGATCATTTTGCCGCAGTTAGGAAAAGGAGAGGCAATCGCCTGGAGCTTCAGGTACAGGTTCATTCAAAACAGTTTTCCGTGATTAATCTCATGTCTTCTTTTGACAGCGTTATTTGTCAAGTTAATAAATGAAATGATAATAACAACAATGGCTAACGGGAATTGGCCGCCGCCTGCCCGTCAACGCTGTTCTGTTCCGTGCTGGGGTGTGCTGGAGATATTTGACTGGATCGCCCAGGAATGAAAACGTGGTCCTTAGGATTTCACAGTGCGGGTTGTGGAAACACACCAGGGCCAGTTTCAAGCCACTCAAGAGACAGTGTCCTTTCCTCGGGTCTGTTGACCATGGCCTTCCAGGTTCACATAATAAAGCCGCTATAGACTGCGCCAGCTTCACAGCAGTAACTACCTAGTCCCCGCGGTGACACCATGAGGTGTGAATCACCACCGTTCCCATTTCACAGAAGAAGAAACAGAGGCATACACATAGTAGCTCATCTCAGGTGACTGGCTGCATTGGCCCAGGTGGATGGGAGCCGGGAGTAGCCCTACAGAGTGTCTCAAGGCAAGTGTCAGCTCAAAGGCACCCTAATGGAGTCAACGACAGGTTTTCGTGCGGGTTCGCAACCAGCCTGCCATTCCAGAGCTGATCACTGGTGCCTGTGACTGTGGGTATCCTGCAAAGACGTCCACAGTCACCGTGGGATGCTACCAAACATGCAGTTAGCATGCTACTGGGAGCCAGGACCCCAGGCAAGGAATAAATGAGAGAGAGAATCTCGGTAGTTAGTAGTGAAGACTTAATTGAACAACACAGATGTTTAAATGAATAAAAAGTATCTCTCTCCTAGGCTTCTTACCTGAGTGTCTGCCAGGTAGGTATAGGTTAGGAGACAGCACCTGCCAGCAGCCTGTGGGGAGACCACGCCCACACGTGGCCACCTATCTCTTGCTAGTAGCAATGTAATATGGACTCTGCCAAGGGGCCTGTGGGAACTGTCACGGACAGTGTGTCTGGCCCAGAAGAAAGGGGCTCAGCCAAGGCCCAGTGAAGTATAATCAGGGAGAACCTAGGATAGACAGCCTTTGGGTGTGGGAGCAGGGATGACTCTTTGGTAGTGTGGTCCAGGAAGAGAGAAACAGAACATCGGGAGAACAGTAGGGAGGTAGGATCCCCTTCAGTGGAGGGATGCTTTCGGATGACCGCGGCAGCCAAGGTGACACTTGGCAGTGAGGTTTGGTCTACAGAGCCATCCCAAGAGTGTGCGAGCGCCTGCCACGGACCTGACTTACAATCACAGCAGCATCCATCTGAATAACACACAGCAAACCTTTGCGGAGTACTTAATCTATGCAAGGTCCTGTGCTTGACCTTTGACCTAGCGATCTTAAGCTCTGCCTCGAGTGTACCTCCTGTGCTGAGCAGTCTGCCCTCATCGTGCAGTGACGCAGCAGGGTGTCTCAGGGTTCCCGAGACCCTTGTGTCCTCTGCCACTGTGTCATGTCAGCCTCCCTGAGAGCCCTTCCATCTGGGACAAGTATCCTTAGGCATATGGCCGAGGTGAAGAAAACAGAGAGGTACCTTTGGTTTTCTGGAGAGTAAACAGAAGATACTTTTTTGTTCACCAGAAACAGGTCTGAGCCACGTGTGGATCGAGTCACGTGAAGGTGGCCCCTCTGGGCAGGTGGCTTTCAGTAGGTGTGTGTTTTCACGTGAGTAAACCCGCCCCAGGAGCCCTCACGGAAGTGGAGAGGGAGCAGGTTCTCTGTGTGCGTGTTGTTATTTGTGGCCTGCCACCCACACTGCTGACGACACCCGTACAACTGGTGGCAGCGGCGGCGTGTCTAACTCATCTCCATGGAAGCGCTCGTTCAGTCAAGCTGTCCTCTGCCGAGGACACATGTCAAGGCTGAGTAAACTGGTTCAGGGGACACAGCCTGGTGCAGTGTCACCAGCCCCATCTACCTGTTCTAACTTGTAGAGAGGAAGAAATGAAGGCCACTCGGCCCGGGGCTCCCTGGTTGGGATGGCGTATTTGGGTGGGCAGGCCTGAGACGTAGGGGTGGCGGGAGGTTTCTGGTGACAGCTGCCTAGCCTTCACGGGCCTTTGCTTCAGGTAAGCATGAGACCAAACAGAGCCGAGTCCAAGCTCTAACAATCCGGAGCACGAGATGAATGAGCTGGGGTGTGAGCAAACTAGATGTCCCTCGTGCTGCTGGGGAAACGGGGAGGCATAGATGTCCCCTGAGTCAGGGGACGGTGGCCCAGCCTGGCCATCCGACACCATGGTGGGAGAGGATGACATTCCTCAGAGGACCACTGTGGGTGGGGCAGTGTTGGGAGAGTGGGAGACGCCCCCTTTAAGGTGGAGGATGAGGGTCCAGCACAGGATGGTCAGGTGACACAACATGCACACATGAGTCGGGAGGTGGGGGACTCCGAGAGATTGGTTACACGTGGGAGGAGTGATCCGGTCAGCCAATATGTCAATAACAGGACTGTGGCTTTCCAATGTCAGAGGACGGAGGTCTGGATTTACAAAAGGAGTGAATGGAGAGTAGACTCAGGGCTGGGTTAACAGTGGAGGAGTCGCATGAGCTCAGCTTCAACAGCGTATGATGAGAGAGATAGGAATGAGTATTGTGTATGTGTGTATACATATACAACATCCACATACATACATACACACATGTAACACACACAACCCATACATCCATACTATACATACACACATGTAACACACAAACACATAACACACATATCAAATACACGCATGCATGCTTGCATATACATATACACACATACCTATTCCACAGACATACTCAGGCCCCGGATCTCTGCAGTGAGATATCTTGACACCCTAAAGCTAAGGAGCATGGCCAGCCCTTTCCTAGTTCCTAGTTACCATTGTCTATTGAAGGACCTTGGGGAAATGCCCATTTGAAAAGAGGGAAACGAAGAGCAAGATGAGCCTGTAACGACTGGAAACGGGAAATCAATCTAGGAAAGGGGGGAAAGTACACAGAGGCCAGATATAAGATGCTTTCAGAGACCCAGTCAGGGATGGCAGGAGCATCAAAGTACTGATAACCACAGAAAACCCACCTAGGACAGTACGGGTGTGCTGTGGAAGTGTTGATAATTAATAAGTAGAAATGTAAACAATTATAAAGAGAAATGATAACAAGATGATAAATGATGACCAAACAGATCAATGATAGAAATGGATGATAAATGGATGATTGGTGGATGGTAGCCGTAGATGGTATAGATAGTGTATTTATATGTATATAAAAATATTAGAAGGTAGATGAAAGACACATGGTGGAGATAGATAATACATAGGAAATAGATACATGATAGATAGACATGATAGATAGATACATAGATTGATGATAGATGATAGATCAATAGACAGATACTGAGATAGATAGATAGATAGATAGATAGATAGATAGATGGATAGATAGACACTGAGATAGACAGATTCAGATAGATAGATGATAAATAGATATATAGATATGATAGATAGACACAGAGTATATAGATAGATGATAGATAAACAGAGATAGACACAAAGAGTAGATAGATAGATAGATAGATAGATAGATACATACATACATACATACATACATACATAGACACATAGATACATAGATACAACACATGGAGAATGAAATGTTTAAAGGATTTCAAAGTACCTCCCCCAGAACTAACTTGTTCTAAACGTATTGTGACAATAGTAAGAAGAGCAATTATTTCAGCCAGCAACAAAAGAAATTAAACAGTACAGGGGACAGAGACCCCAGAGTTGGGAGTCACATACATACGAGGAAGCCCACAGAGGATGGTCTACGCACAGTGGAAGGCCCCGGAGCCGAGGAATGACAGCTCCCTCACAGTAATCGGATTCTGTATCTGTCTACACTCACCCGTCCCCACTTCCAGGACTGAGGCTGCAGGCCGAGGAGCTCAGGCCAGTGTTCTGACCCCCACACTCCCACCGCTTTGTCCCCACCTCCCCTTGCCCCACTGCCCACATCTGTTAACTGGGAAGGGACTGAGGGGAACCTGGGAGTGGCAGGCAGGCTGTGTCACCAGGACACAGAAAGTGGCCTGGTTTCCTTTTTTCCCCATACATAGAGAAGACACCTGTCCCCCCTCTGTCTAGGTCAAGTGCTTTTCAGAAGAGACTTGTCTCCATCCCTGCTGAGGGAGCTAGGAGCTGCTAGATATCTAGCCAGAGGTCAGAGGTCAGAGGTCAGAGGTCAGAGGTTGGGCTATCTAGGCAGTATTTGCCCTGCTCATAACAGCTACTGCCCATACAGAGCCCCAGCCTTGTGCCTGTCGCCAACATCCGCCCCTCCCTTCACTCTGCTGCTCCTTCACCCAGCTAGATTCTGCTACAGCTTGAAAATGACTGACCCTTCCCCCAAAAGCCCGGTCTCCAGGGTAGCATTAATGTAAGGTGGTGGGCCCCTTAAGGGGTGGAGTCAAATTCAACGTCCTTAGGTCATTGGAAGGTATGGGCTACTTCTCCTGGAGCCCTAAAAGAAGGAAGCTTGGCCCCCAAGCATCCCTCCCCTCTGCTTTCTTCTTATTTTCACCTCTAAACTGCAACTACAAACTTGTGTCACAGATAGTTGGCCTCCGGTATCTCATTCCGGAAACAAAAGCTGACAAAATCGCACTGCATCAACAATTGATTGTCATTGTTTCCCAAAGCCTCCCTCCTGCTGGCCGCTGTGTCCTCTCATCAAAACCAGGCTGCCTCCAGCTTTAGCACCACACCTACAAGCCAGTGAGTGTGGAAAGAGAAAAGCCACAGAACAATGAGAGCTGGGCCCTCTGCACAGCGGGGGTCCACAGCGTGCTGGGAGAATAGCACATTTCCCAGCAGCCCTCCCTACCCCAGCCAACCCCAGAAAGAGCACCCAGCCGCTCTCTCCTCCCTTCCTATCTTCTCTGCCTTGCATCCATATCGCTCAACAAATGGAAATAACAAACTAGAAGCCTTGGGGCCACCAACTACCTCCATCTAGATTCCCCCGTTACTGTCTAAACTGTCCCTACTCCTTGATAAATGTCACTCCCTCCCCTGGGATCTACAGCCAGTCCTCCAAGGTCAGTGTCCCACCACATATCTCTTCCTGTGTCTCTGCTGAATCACACACATTTTCCCAGCTCCTTTCCCCCCCTTGACTCCTATACCCTCTGTAGCTACCGCTTCGTTTTTTTCTTCATTTCCCATTACTGAAAGAAACGTTAAATCACAGCCTCCCCTAATCCTCCTCTAACTGGATTCTGGCCCCTGCTACATGAGTACTCATTGGTAACCGCCAATACCCGTTGCTTCTCTCTGGCATTACCCTGCCTCACCTCTTAGCCTTCCCTGGGCTGCTCTTGAATATTCACCAACCTCCAGAGAACATCTTGGTTCCTTTGCTGGCCTTTCCTCCCTGCAGAATGTCCAAGTAATGAGTGGCCAATCAGCCCTATCTTTGTCTTGTTTCTTTACTCCTAATGGTTTGAATAACATCACCAGGTTGATGACCATAGATAGAAGTCTCTGGCGATTTCCCCTAGAGCCCTAGATACATACATTCAGGTCTTCCTCAACATTGGGTAGCCAAAGTGGAACACCTCAAACCCATCATAGGTGAAGAGTTCCTGGTTACTCTTTCGATCCTACAGCCCCTGTAAGCCCCCTGCCTACAGACAGCCACCTTTAGTCTGTTCCCCACAGTCTCTCTCCAACACAGCAGCAGTAGGTCTTCTGGCCTCTGTTTCTGAGGCTAAGACATAGCTCATTTCTCTCAACCTCTGTGGCCACCTCTCGTACCACACACCTCTCTCTCTCTCTGAAGCCTCTGGAAATGCATTTATGTTACTTGTGTCTGCAACGCATCCCAGTGCATTCACCATTGGCAAGGCTCCTCCCTGGGGCAGTGGTGACGCACGCCTGTAATTCCAGCACTCGGGAGGCAAGAGACAGGCAGATTTCTGAGTTCTGAGGCCAGCCTGGTCTACAGAGTGAGTTCCAGGACAGCCAGGGTTATACAGAGAAGCCCTGTCTCAAAAAATTAAAACAAACAAACAACAACAACAAAAACAAAACAAAACAAAAAACCTCCAAAGGATCTCCTGACCTGAAGAAAGAAATCCAATCGTGTCTGGGAGTAGTAGGCTGTGATCACTCTGTCTTCCCGCTCTCATCTCTTCCTATTCTGTGCTGTGGCTATGGGCATTTTATGCCTCGAGCATGCCCAGTTCAATCCTGCCTAAAGTTCTCTCTCTCTGAACTTAGTATTTTAGGTTGAGCATGGCCTCAAGAGTTCGTGTTCAGGATCCTTAGATCCTGACCGTGACAGTGTCGGGATGGCACGCAGCAGAGTGTTGGGGGATGGGAAGGCAGTCTCAGCAAATGCATTAGTATTACTAATACTAATTAGTATTAGTAATTAGTAGGGAAGGAAGAGCCATGCCGAGAACAGGGTTTTGGCCTCTTTGCCCTCCCACATTTCCACTGTGAGTTGAAGCAGTATAAGTCCCTTACCAGATACAGCCAGGCAGTCTGGGACCTCCAAGCATTCTGAATGGTGAGTCAAATTAAACATCTTTCCTTTATAAATTTCCCAGTCTCAGACATTCTGTTATAGCCACAGAAAACAGACAGTTGGTCAGCCTGTTTCCTTCGTGTTCTTCAGACTTGAACACACATGTGCTGGTCAGAGGGCATATAACCTAAGATGAGAGGCAGGTCCCCAGCGGCCGTACCACCCACATGATCAGAAGAGCACCGCCACCGTGTGCTTTTCTCTCCCCGGCCACTGCTTCCTTTAGCATCTGGGATTCTGCTCCCCACTGGAAGGAGACGCGAGTCAGAGACCTGCTTGTCATATTCCTAGCTCTGTCCCCAGAGCCAGGCTCATGGTGTCACACACACAGAGACGTTTATGGAATGAATTATGCCCCTGTCTTTCATGGAGTCTGCAGCAACTGGGTCAGGCAGCAAACAGCACAGGTGGTGGGCTGAGGCCACACCAAAGTAGGTCTGTGACCTATTTCAAAGTAGTGTGTAGTGGGAGGGCCCCAGGATGCCTGGTCTCTCTGGTCAGACCCATGGGGAGGTCTGGCACCTTCTGGGGGAGCAGAAGAGTTCTGGAGTACGATAGGAAGTATATCCAGAACACTTGACCTTATAGGATGAGAAGGCTAAGCTAGTCAACTCTCCATTACCCAGGGTCCCAGCTTCCCGGATCCAGCCTGCTTTCAGGCCTGCCAATGAACCCAACCCACTTCTCTGGGGAACGCCCATCCCTTCACACTCCTTTCGCCCCAGCCTTTGGACCTCTGTATGGGAGCCTTTGGGATTTGACCTTGCCCCAGTCACCGCCCTCACTGCCCCTGGCAGCCCTGCCTCTGCTCCAACCCATTCCTCACATCTTGGCTTCTGATCTACCCGCCACTCTCCCGACTGACTCCACCTCCACCCGCACCAGGTATGTTCCCATAATGCCGAGGGCCCGGCGGCCCAGTGCTGGGCATAGCGCATGGCAACCATAGTCAGTCCTGCTGATGGAGAAAGATTTTGAGGAGGTAACCTGGTCAGGAACCCCTGCAGGTCTTAGCATACTGAAGACGGGCCTCTAGGAGAGGGAACTGGGAAGGTCACAGATCATCGGCCAGGGAGAGCACGCATCTCTCCTTGTGACTGGAGTCCAGCCCGAGCCTCTCTCCCCAGCACAGCCTGATGGATGGCATACTCCTTCAATACCTAGGCTTGTGCCAGACATCCTGGACAATCCCCCTGGAATGGTGACAGAAGAGGATGGAGGGGTGTGGAGACTGAGGGAGAGGAAGAGCATCAGCTGCCACCTTATAGACTCGTCAGACGATGGCTGGGCTCTGCAGAGAGCATGGTGACCAGGACTTCGTTACAGAAGGGCTGGCTGAAAGCTAAGGTGGGACAGACGTACCCTGACCAGTATGACAGGGCAGTGCCACACTCCAGGGAAAAGACTGTAAGAACTGTCCCTGCCCCAAACCACATGTCCTGTGCACGCCCCTCCTCTGGCCATCCATGCTCCCTGAACGGGAAAGCGCAACCCCTGAACCCACCATGTGGAAAGACTCAGAGGTGGGCCTTACCGTTGTCCAGGTGGTTGGCCTTAATGATCTTCTCCGAGTAGTCAGAAATACTGGAACATTCAATCTAGAAAGTACACAGAACGACAGAGACGGGGATTTAAAAAGCGCAGCTTGGCTGTCAAACTCTGAGCCTTCAAAGTCCCCAGAGGCTCATGGGAAAAGTCCCAGCACATGACACCCCTGGGAAGCAATGGGGCCTAGTGAGAGGAAGTTAGGTGACTGGAGACATGACCTCGGTTCCTCCTCTTCTTCCAAATGATCCTACAATGACGTGCTGCCTCTCTACAAACTTGGCAACGGAACCAACAGCCATCTTCCAAGACCTCTGAAACTGAGTCAAAGTAAACCTTTTACCTTTTAAGCTGAATATCTCAGGTATTTTGCCATGGTGATGGTCATCTGACAAAAGCACCCAGAACCAAAGGACTAGATAGGAAAACTGTAGATGTCCAGAGAGACGCACGATCTTGGCCATAGCCACACAATAAAATTGTGGTAGCCAGAAAACTAAAATCCGTCCCCTCTAATCTGGTAGCCGGTGTCATTTTACTAAATTGGCTACTTTGCCCGGAGACCAAGAGCCATCTATAGAGACCCTGCATCTATGCTGGAGACTGACAAGTAGCTGACTGATCTCACCGTCCTGCAGAGAGGGGGGTGGAAACGCGGCAGAACAGACCTGCCCTCTGAGGAGGCGCAAAGGGTTAGCCTGAGCATCGCTCTACGCCCATCGCCCATCGTTAAGTCCTGCCTGGGTAAAGAAGCTCAGGACCGTTCTCTGGGCTGGTCTTACACTTCCCTTCCACCAAGGAACACACACCCAAGCTAACTCTGAACCCTTGAGCAGATGTGGTAAGTGTTCCCGAAAGGCCCGTGTTGACAGCTCAGTCCTCAGCCTGTTGGTGCCGCTGACACCGGCGGGGCCTTTAAGAGGTGGGATGCGGTGGGAGAAAGTTAGGCCATTGGATACAGATCCTTGAATGTGGTATTGGGGTCATTCGCCTTTTCTCTTCCTTCCTTCTTTTCCCCTTCCCCCAGGAAGTGAGCCCAAACCAAGGAACCAACAGACCATGAAATGGAACCTTCGAGCCAAGCCAAACGTTCCATCTTTTGAAATTGCCAGTCTCAGGTATTCTCTTATAGTAACCAAGGCTGACTCACACGACCCTGCCGCGTGTCTGCATTTGTCTGACAGAATTTATTCTCTTTTGCCTGGAAGTCTTTTCAAGATCCCCAAATCTCTAAGAAAGGACTAATGTTTTTGAGAAATAAATTTACCATCAGCTGAGAGCAGGGCGTCATGGGAATGGCTGGAGGTCAAGGCCCATCCCAGAGGTTAGACGCTTAGGATGCGTTGTCAGAGGGTTCTGGGAGCAGGAGGGTATTTCCCAAGACCTGCTCGGCCGCTCTACCTGGCTCTCCGACAAAGAGGGTAAGGGCGCTGGGGCTCGGGAAGGGTCTGTAGAGGCTATTACAGAGGATCACCTAGGGGGTTACTGATGGCCTCTGCCAACCCACTGGAAATAACTAAGTGGACAGCTAAGTGAGACATAAAGGACAGATGCTACCGGCGGTGCTCCACTCCGGGAGAACCCAGCCTTCCTTGGTTGTCAGGCCCTTGGCTCTCAGGCTTCATTTCCCCGTGGGCAGTGTTCCTGTTCTCTTCTCCTTCTTGGCACCCTGTCACCCCAGGCACGTGTGGCTCCTGAGGTTAGTTAGCATCGGCCAAGAACACAGCATCTCCAGATAGACAGCTGGCCACATCCTACCCGCCTCCCAGGGAGGTGGCTTGGTGGGACAACACTTGCCTATCATGACACAAGACTCTGGGTACCATTCCAGAACACCATAGAAGGAGAAAAAGAGGTGGTAGATCAGGGCGGGTCTCTGTAGAAAAGTCCAGAGAGAGCCAGAGGCAGGGACCGCTCTGCAGAAGCCAACACGAGGGGGAGTGACATGCTTACCCCAAACACCTTCTTGGCCCCTGCTTTGGCGGCAAACATGGAGAGGATCCCTGTGCCGCTCCCAACGTCCAGGACCACTTTATCCTTGAACACATGCTTATTATGGTACATGGAGTTCCGGTACGTGAGTGTCCTCACCTCATCCTTCAGCATTTCCTGCAACGGAAGGAAGGGACAAATGTGGTTAGGGGACTCACGGCATCTGGGAGCACATCTGGGTCCCTGGAGCACGTCTGGATCATAGGCAACTGAATCATCCCAGTAACGTCTTCTGGAACTACTGACATGGCTGGGTCGTTGATGAGGATACTGTCGTGTGTAAAGGTCACCCGGCTAAATCCAAACTAAGGCTGCTTTTGAAGTCTACTTGAAAGATAGCTGAGAGTTATAAGCAAAGAAGTGTGTGTCCAGACCAGCTCCAGGTTGCCCAAAAGCCCAAAGGAAAAAGATCAGTACAGCACAGCCCAGGAGAGCCAAGAAGGAATCATTAAACAGTAATTCTCCTTAAGCTCCCAGCAGCTCTCTGGTTCACGACTTAGAAAGTTAGTATCTGGGTAGAAACCCAGAAAAAAAACCCAGAAAGGGACCCTGTTCCAGGCTGCTGTCCCAGGCTCACCTGTGGCCAGCAGACAGATGCTGAGATTTGGGCTGGTTCTTGGTGGCCTGGAAGGGGACCTCCCCTTTGTAGGCCTTACAGCACCCGCTCTGGGTTCCATTGGAAGTTCTGGGTCACCTTCTCTTGGCCTTGTCCTCTTAAGCCCTCTCTAAGTAAAACCATGGGTGGGAAGAACAGAAGGTCCCAGGATCATCTCTTGCGTAGCACCCTTTCTGTCACCTGACTGGCCCGTATTTACAGAGTGACCATGCTCTGTCCATCCACCCACACTGTGAATCAGCCACGGTCTCTGACCACCATTGTTTCAGTACCCTATTGGTGAGCGGTGGACTACCGCACAGACAGCTTGCTCACTCTGGGGACCTTGAGGCTCTGCCTAGAATGCCTGGGGAAAGCATCTCTGTGAGCCTTCTGGTGATGAGCGGATCCCTGCTGCTAAATCTCAGGGGATAGGTCCCTCTGCAAAGAGAGCCATTCCGCTCTGCTCCATCTCCTTTCAGATTCCGGTGATCCAAAACATAGGGAAAAAATGGAGACCAATCACAGGGGTGAAGGCCACCTGTCTAGTCACACTGGTATTAAAGAAACAGTGTGTTACCCTAGTCGGGTCTGGAGATGGCCTACAGAAGCAACGGGAGGAACTGAAGATAGAGGTGCAGAAGCACTTCCCTATACGAAGATTGCTAAGACCGTGTTGGGTAGAGGTGTTATTTGTGATGTGTAGATCCATTTAGTCTGCACTACGGCACATATAAGTTTGGGTTTTCTGCTAAAACGCCTGACTGCGGGTACTTGGTCTGGTATCCAGGTGACGGCGCTCTCTCTGAAATAGGGTCAGGCCCATCTCCCACACCCGCATGTGACAAGTCGACAGATTAGCAGAGGATCAGCAGAGCCGGGCCTGGCAGCTTCGTCTGTGATCCCAGCACTTGGGGGGCTGAGGGATGAGAGCTACCACAAGTTCAAGGCCAACATGGCTATATAGTGAGGCCCTATTTCAAAATGCACACACACACACACACACACACACACACACACACATACATACACACGCGCGCACACACACACACAAAGCCTTGACAATGTGCAAGCCTTTTGTCATAGCCAGAGAGATCAAGTCCTGGAAGAATTAGAAACAGTGTAGAGATACAGGGAAGGCTTCCTCAGTGTGTTTGGGGCTGGTTCCCAATGGGAGAGCTTCAGACAGGCCAGCCATTCAGGTCCTGGGTATAATTCCCCAGTGTGGTGGTTTGAAAGAGAGTGGCCCCACAGGCTCATGTATTTGAAGGTTTGGCTCCAGTTGGTAGAGGCTTTGGGAAGGTTTAGGAAATGTGGCCTTGTTCGAGGAGATATGTCACTAGGAGTGAGCTTTGAGGTTTCAAAAGCCCATGCCAGGCCCAGCCTCATGGTTCTCTCTCTCTCTCTCTCTCTCTCTCTCTCTCTCTCTCTCTCTCTCTCTCTCTCTCTTTCTCTCTCTCTCTCTCACCTTTGAATTAGATGTGAGCTCTCAGCTTCCAGTCCAGCACCATGCCTGTCTGCTTCCTGCCATGATGATCATGGACTAACCCTAGGAAACTGTCAGCAAGTCCCCAGAGAAATGCTTTCTTCTAGAAGTTTCTTTGGTCACGGTGTCTCTTGACAGCAATAGTATAGTGACTAAGACACCAAGTGTCAGCCGAGTTGGGAACACAGAGCTATGGGCTTTTAGAGTCTGCTACATAAGTATACCCTTCCTCAGACATCCCTTTGGCTGCATAAAGTCTACACAGCCTTAGCACGGATTAATGCTGGATGAGGAGCCCGGGCCAAGGATGCTGCAAGGAAGGACACACATTCCTGAGCAAGCCTCTGCCCCCTCCAGGACGGGGACCCCTGGGAAAGAGCACTGATCCTCAGTCCAGCCCACAGGCCCAGGCTCACGGCATACGCAGGAGACCACACAGGATCTCTGACCTTCCTCGGGACTAGGCAGGGCTGAGCCCCTGGATCAAAGAAAGGCAGCGTGTGACGGGGCAGTTACAAATGAAATCTCTGAGCCAGCATGAGAAGGCTAAACTCCTAGCTGTCTTCACTGGTTTCTAGTATTATGCCAAACCACGGTGAGGACAAGGACCGGTCTGTTTTAAGGCCTTGGCTCACCTGGGAACGCAGTAGCTGCAGCAGCATATGGATAAGCTGAAGAGTAAAGGAGCCAATGATCCAAAAGGCTTGGAGCGACACCCAGTACACAATAAGCATTTCTCAACTTAAAAACCGCTGACTACTGATATTAAAAACCTCCCCCGGCAGCAGCCTGGCAATGCGGATGGAAGCAGGCCTTCCAGCACCATCTCGTCGCCAGGGAGCCGCAGGAGCTGGTTTGCAGAGACATCATAGAAAGAGCCGGTCAACATTGACGCCTTCCCTCCCTCACTACTCTCCTCCTTTTATGGATGATGGGAATGTCTTCTTCTTCACGGGGTTCACAGGATGGAGTAAAACAGATACAGACGACATGACGAGAACTATACCCAGCGTGTGGCAAGCAGCAGACAACACTGACTGCTTTGGGGCAGTTTGGGACAATGTTGGAGAATGACGTAATGAGGCGTGTCATGGGACTCATATCCCGCACCCACAATAGCTATGAGGCTTGCTTCTCTTCTGGGGCTGCTACAGGACTTCCCTATTGGGAAGAGGGATGGACATTCACCGAGAACTTCCAAAGATGGAATCAGAGTGTCAGAGGCAGGCACTGTCTACAAGGTCTCAGCCTCAGCTCTTCCCCTGGAGACGTGACCTCCAGGAGGCCACACTGGCTTCGAGCACTCTCCTCCCTCTTCAACAGCATCAGTGACGTGCAGGCTACCCGGGGTGTCCTACCCCGGGGTGTCCGGGGCTGGCTGTTAGTGATAGACGTAGGAAGGTAAAAACAAATAACCGGAAGCATCCCTTGGCTGCTTCCTGCCCCTCCCCCAGCACTTGTTTGCCGTTCATTTGCTTTCAATTTGTAGTTCAGTCTGACCAGGAACCCACAATGCAGCCCAGGCTGGTTTCACTCTCAGCAGTTCTCTGACCTCACCTCAGCTCTCAAGTGCTGGGATTATAGATGGAATTCACGAACACCTGCTTCTACCTACCTACAAACCTGCTCCAGGCCCTGTCTTAACCATGACTATTCCAAAGGGACCCACAGGATGGAGAGAAGGTCAGTGTTCAGGGGCACACCTCCTCTACCACCTCTAAAAACAAGAACAAAATTACAGAGCTCTACCTGTCCCACTGGTCCCCAGCCTGGGTGTGTTACCTCGTGGATCCCAAAGTGAGCATATGAGTCGAAATAGTAATCTCTCGATGTCATCTCCTCGGGGTTCAGCAGCTTGGACATCTTGCCCCGTCCTGGGCAGCTGGGCTGCGTGGACACATGGTGGACACATTGCACAGGCTTGGCTGGGATGACAGGCTGAGGGGGCTGAGGGGGGGCACTGCTCACCTGAAGGGAGAGACGGTGCCCAAATTAGTCCTGCTTCAGAATTTCCCTTCTTCTCCCCTCCCTCCTCCACCAGCCCAGTGCTAATGACATGACTGACGGCAGCCTACCGATGCTCCAAACAGACCCTGATTGACCTCAGTTCCAGCTCTGACAAACAGAGTGGACTAAACGGATCGGGGTCTCAGTTTCTATATCTGTCAAATGGGGAAACACTATGATCCTTTAGCAAGACCAGGAGGAAACATTCAGCAAAGGGGAGGATGGATGTGTGGGGAAGACGGGAGGTGGAGCTGGCTCTCAGACAGCAGTGGTTTTGGCTTATCCGTGAAGGACTCACAGAGTTAAGTTTTGCTCAGCATTGTAGCGAGGGGAGAGGCAGAGGAATCTTTAAGAGGTAGAGTGGTCAGGTCATCGAGGGACATGCACATGAAAGTAATTAACCTCACCGTGGGACTCTACGAAAAGCAAGGCCTTCCCCTCTCTGTCTCTGTCTGTCTGTCTGTCTGTCTGTCTGTCTGTCTGTCTGTCTCTCTCTCTCTCTCTCTCTCTCTCTCTCTCTCTCTTTCTCTTTCTGGTTTTTCAAGACAGGTTTCTAAGTATAGCCCTGGCTGTCCTGGAACTCCTGTAGACCAAGCTGGCCTCAAGCTTAGAGATCCCCCCCCAGCCTGTTGTTCTCTTTTTCAAACGTGTATGTTCCTGCTGCCAAGAGGCTCTCCTCAGAGCAGAAGGTAGCACCATGCTCTTGAACCTTCAGAACTACAAGCTAAAGAAATCGTTTTCTTTATAACGTACCAGCCTTGGGTATTTTATCACAGCAGTGGGAAAATGGCCACTACATTAATCATACAATGTCAAGTGATGTTATTTACCACTCCACTCTGTGCCTTAGAGAATAAAATATCCTATACATCTTAAGATGACACTGAAAATCAGACAAATTGGAATTTTTTTTTAAAGAGCCTAGAAAAGGGCTGGGCATGTTGGACATGTAGTAAATGTTCATTAAACCAAATCAAATCTCATGGACAGGAATGAGCTTTGGAAACGAAGACTCTGAGTTCATCTTACTACCACATCATACCAGGCTACACTCAGACTTGCTGCCCTCAGATATGGGTCTCCCGTGTTCTACTGTGCTGGGCTGTTGCCTCAACCCCTGACTCTGGTCTCATTTGACCCCAGCATTGTCCACTACTGCTTCTCTGGGTCTTCATCCCGATGGCTATGCCTCAACCACCGCTACTGTCTTCACTCCGCAGGCAAAGGGAGGAGGGAGGTGGAGGTCAGAGGTCACCCAAATGAGGTATCGGAAAGTCAGAGGCCTGTCTGTCTCTAGAATGTGTACACTTAGACACTAGGCACAGAAAAGGCCTCAAAGGAAGACACACACTTAAAAAAAAAAATACCAAGACAAATAGTCAAGTGGATTTTTTCCCAAAAGGCTGGTTTTCTTCAGTTGGGAATCAGTCAGGATTCAGGGATTCAGTCCTGACTTGTGCATGTGTGTCCTTAGGAAGGTGTATATTACCAGTACACCTGTTCCCTCCTCAATAAATTCCTAATAAAACTTTCCAAGAAGCGGGTGAGATAACTCAGGATGTGAAGGGCCTTCTTGGCATGTATGCGCTCGGCACCCATTTTACATTCTATTTTACGAATGTAAAATTTCAGGCATAGTCCTATCCCTGGGGAGGTGGGGACAGGAGGATTCTGGGCTCATTGGCTAGGTAGTAGCATAGTGGGTGAGCCCCAGAACCCGGAGATAAACCTCAAAAAGACAAGGTAGATGGCTCCCAGGGAATGATATGAGGTTGACTGACCTCTGACCTACAAATGTATGTACATCCACATATATATGTGTGTGCATGTACAGGCACAGGAGCTTGATGTGTACACCACACACACACACACACACACACACACACACACACACACACACACGAGAGAGAGAGAGAGAGAGAGAGAGAGAGAGAGAGAGAGACAGAGACAGAGACAGAGAGAGAGAGAGAGAGAGAGAGAGAGACTGGGAAAGAATAGCCAAAGCACCAGAATCGGTTTCTCAGTTTCTCTTATCACTAGACATCAGCATAGTATATATACAGTGAGGACTTCACTATCGTTGCTAATAGTATTACTACCATCTAGATCACATAGAACGAATATATATGCTCGGTCAGCTCAGACTTACAGTCAAGGGGGAAAGCGACCCCAGGAACAGAGCAGAGGGAGAAATACAAGTGACATCACCCCCACTCCTACATGGAGCATAGCCTCAAGATTGTCCCGTGCCTGAAACTAGACAGGAACGAGCCGTGTGGGGCAAGGGGTATATCCCACTGTCACGGTGCCTCTGGGCTGCCACCTCTAGGACACAGCAGACTTCCCAGTTTAGCCCCACGGGCCTTCGGGTCGAGGAGAGGCCAGGCTGGCAGGCTGCCTCATTCGAATGCCGCAAGGCATGCCCACCCTCTGCTTGGGATGTTGGTCACGATGTCTGGAAGGCTAAAAATAGATCGTGTCAATTGCACACACTCCCGTGCGGGCTGCAGAGTCACCTCCAGAGCTGAAGACAGCTGTGCACACGGTTGACCCCAGTATTGACTCCATTTAAATACATTAAGGCGAGAAAAACTCTCAGCCGGCGCAGTCACTTGCGTGTCAAGGTCACGGGGCTCCCAGCACCCTTCGGCTGTCATTCAGCTCTGAGGGCAGGACTTGTTCCCCTTGGAACTCTCTGGCTTTCTGTCTTCACAGTCGACTTGGGAGGTAGCTTCTACACGCCACACGTTGCACACGGCAATGGGATGAATGACGACTCGGCCAAGGACAAGGGAAGGGCATTGAATTATACAGCTACAAGTCATGAGGACAAGGAGGTGACTGTAGCTGGCACGGAGTCCCAAAGGCCACCCATCAGCCCAGCTCAGCCTTCTGCGACAGAGACTTGTGCTCTGCCCTGGACTGACAGGTATGCCCTTCTCAGGGTGGCCTTGAGTTCCTGAGCATTACGCTACAGGAGAGTTGCTTTGACTTCGAGAGACGACCGCTGAACACCTGCTGCTCTGGGGCACTGTGTAGAAGAAATGGACCTGGTGGGGGAGGCGTCGCCCAGAGATTCTTCTTTCTAGACTCTGAGACCTTTAGCACCCTCCCCAGAGGCTTCAATAAAACACGCTCTAAAAAAAAAAAAAAAAAAAAAAAAAAAAAAAAAAAAGACTCAAACACAAAAGAGGTGAATTCCCTTCAAGTGGGAGTCAAGAAACCATGAGTAGGGAGCTTTGTCAATGGGTTTTGAAAGGTACCAGTGACGTGGAGGGTTGGGGGGGATGAATTCCGAGAGGGAGAGGGGTGGTTGGAGCAAAAAGGACAGGGGGTGGGAAGGTGGTGAACTTGGTAGGGGAGAGGATGTTGAGACGGCGGAAGAGTCTACTGAGAAAAGGTCATGCTCAGGCTAAGAGGGTGGAATTAAATACAGTAGACAACAGAGGGCCACGCCCCACGTATGCAGGGTCCCGCACCCCTGTGTTTGGATGCCGCTTTCGGGAACTGAATGTGATCGTAGAGCACTGGAGGGGACGAGGAAGAAAAGGGTGTCCATGGTGAAATTTAGGAGGATATTTTCAAAGTCCAGTTAAGAAATAACGAACAAGTGAACCCCTGGGGTGTTTGGAAGGGCTGCCTGCCAGCGCTGCCCAGAAATAGAACCTATAGGGTTGGCAACTGGAGGATCATGGGGGAAGAGACCGAAGCTGGAAGCCGAGATGCCGTCCACATTTCAAGCCTGGATGGGTAGGAGAATAGTGGTGACATTAACAGAAATAAGCAAGTCAGCAGGAAGAGCGGGCTGGGGCGGGGGAAATAATGAATCTCAATTTGGACATGTGGGGTTTGAAATGCCATTGAGCCGCGTAAGAAAAGATGTCAGGCGAGCGGATCCGAAGGAGGTTCCAGTCAATAAACACCTTCTACAGGACGAAAAGGCACACCCTAACAGACGTGGCCAGGAGAGGTTAATGTGTGCTTATGGAGAGAGCACTGACAAAACAGTGAGAAAGAGATGAACGCCCCAACTTAATGGGGAAGAAGAAGCGTCTCGTCTCATCTGCTCATGCACAAATAAAGACCCATAGCAAATTAACACGCGGCTTAAACGCTGGGATCCGATAGAGACCAGCTACATTCAAAAAAGAACAAAACCTTATCTTATCCCTCAAAATGATCAGTCTCTGCATTTGCAAGATTCTTTGGAACGGGCAAGGGGAGAAGAGGGCAGGAGAGGAGGCATTTTGATATGCGTCTTGCAGAATGTAATTAAGTCAAGACTTTTGAGAAAGCAGTTTGATAAAAATTCATTAAGCGCATTAAAAAGCACAAATCCTTTAACCCACAATTGCTTTCCTTAAATTTAACACCAGGAGAGAGCTATTTATCGTCCTAAGTATGTAACTCTCTGAATTTCATGATGACCAAGAGTCAACAGATGCTTCACCAAACAAAATTGGTGACAGGAAGTGGTGAGCATTTTCCATAGAATGTTGAGCAGCCCTTAAAAGCAAAGAAGTGTTTAAGACCACAAGCACGGAGCACAATAAACTACTGGTTGGGGAGGACACCTGAGAGATTAGACTGTGTGGTTGTGTCTTAATTAGAACCTGTTCACACCAGTGCACGGAGAGCGCAGACTTAAGGCACCAGAATTGGCATCGGTCAACACTGGGTATTGACTGGGTTGTGAATAATTAATTCTTTCTGGCGCCGCTTTTGCAAGTAGCAGAAGGTAATGCTACAGATGAATGTGAAACGCAATTCCAGACCCATGGAGGGAAACTGAGGCTGGGATTCTGTCTTGGGAGCCATTGGAAAGAGGGAGTAAAATAAGGGCTAGCATGAGAGAGGTCATGGGGAAAGGGTGGGGGGCACACCCAGGAAAAAGCCACAGTTGCCACCCTTTGAGGACCTGATTGGGATCAGGGGATGCAGAGGAAGGGGTCTAGAAACAGAAAGACGGTGGGGAGAGATGCGTGTTCAGACAGCCCTTCTCCTGCCAGGCGCTGACTTCAAGGAGGGGACTCTAGGACAAAGCCTTCCTTCCTGCAGCCTGGCCAGGGCCTACAGTCACCACCACCCCCAAACTCAAGGAGTTCCTATACATCCAGCTGTCCCCTATATTGACCATAGTTAAATACAGGGACAGGAGCTACAATTCCTAGCTTGCTCAAGCACTGCTCCTGGTCAAGGTTCTCTGTTTCCTGAGACTCCCTGAGTCCCTCTCCTCAACAGCCAAGCGTCTGCCATGTGCTGCCGCTGTACCCATGAGACAGTGAGTGCATGAGTCAGGGAAGGAGGTCCAAAGAGGCCCCGGAACATTCTTCCAACTATTTAGTAGAATTTATAGCTGAGAGACCAGGAGGGCTTGAGGGTGTAGAGCCCAACTAACCCCCAACTGCAGCACCTTTGTCTCCCATAGCCTTGACCATTAAGGTCCAGGGTATCTCCCAACCCAAGTGCTGTCCCCATACAGTACTCCAGCAGGGATGGAGCCCAGTCCACTCTCAGCCCTGGCCCTGTCTGCTCAAAACAGCTGTCCTGATCAGGAGACAGTGTCTCTGCCTAGTGGCCCTCATCTGGTCCCGCCCATGGCTGGGGACCCCAGGTCATGCAAAGGTCCCTGCAAGGCTTATCTCTGCCCCTTCCCAGATGCTCAGGGGGGGGCCACTATTTCCTGGTACTCTCCCCACACAGCTTCTGATCCCAATGTCCTGAAAACCACGCCCACTGTCTGCCAAGGCTAAGAAGATGATTTCTGGAGACAAGGTTTTGAACAGGTCCTTCTAGGGAGGGTAGGACTTCCTTAGGTGGGACAGGGGCATTTCAACCTAACCCTATCTCCACTTGGACCGGGAGGGAGATGGCAGGTGATTGGGGGATGATAGTTAGTTCTGATTGAGGGCCCATTCTGCTACGCACATTGCAAACATTGTTCTGTGAGGGTATAACAACTTGACAAGGTGCTGAAATACACAGATCAGAAAGAGAAAAAAAAACCCTAAAACTCTCAAGCTCTAGGCTTTTTGGCAAGAGTCCAGAGTTATGGAGTCACAGAGCCATACAGCAGTGCAACAGTGCCAGGGTCCACGCTGTCAGTGGTGACACCACAGCGAGCTTCTTTCAGCCCATCCATGCCATGCCGAACCGAGGCTGCCTAGGCCGGGGCAGGCTAGCCCAGGAAGGAGGCCCAGTGCTCAGTGAGGAGAGTCAGTGCGCAGCTCTGGGAACACGCTTCAGAGCAGCCAGGTAGATGCTTCTCCCAGGTTTCTGGGTTTTAAAGAGAAACCCGCGGCAGGTTTCAGGGCACAGATGGAGAAACTGAGGCCCACATAGGACAGGAATCTGTCTAGGGTAAGCTGAAACTGGAGCTGCGAGAGGCAGGAGAGGCATGGAGAGGGGACAAAGGAAATCACGCGTGAGCCCAGAGCGAGGAAGGCAGGCTGCAAGACACAGAACTGCCAGTCTCTCCTGCATCCGGCAGTCGAAGTTGACCCGAGTCCCTTGGGCTATAAGTGACTTACTTCTCTTGGCCCTAGCCCAAGCTTTCAAACACTCCCTGCAAACGGAGGCCCACTCCAGGAGCCGCCTCCTGCTCTATTCTCCGAATGCCAAGAGGGCTTCTAACATCACATTCCAAACAGCCTGCCTGGCGTGGTGGTTTCCACCGAAGGAAAGAAGTGAAGTCTGGGAGACAAGACCCTCCAGGCGAGTGGGGTGCCCTGCCCTCCCCCAGTCTTCTCTCTCAGCTCCCTCCGGCCATCAGAATCACCCCAGACACCCTCTGCACCCTCATGCCACCACCGTTCCGTGCACACTTCCAAGACTGTGATCTAAGCTGTGGCTGAGTCGTTGAGAAAGGCAGGAACAGTTCGCTGTGCCAGCGCCATCGGTCAGCATTAGAGGGGTTCCCGGAGTTCCACAGCGAGGGAGCACATTCCCGTGGTGCGTTTCCGGACCGCTCCTACTTCCTAACATCATACCGGAACTGGGGAGTTTTCAAGCCCACAGGTGGCCAGAGAGTATCTTCCCGTGCACCCACGTTTTCTGACAGCTAAGCTACAGGAGGGAATCTCTGGATCCCAGGAGAGAAACTTTGTGGTCTGTGAGCTTGGAGGGAAGCAGCGTTTGGGTTGGTTGCTCTCACTCACTGCGGGACCCCCAAGAGTCAGGGGCAGGGGCTGGGGTGGCCGAGGTTCAGGTACTACCAGTCCTGCCTGTTACTGTCGCCCCTCCACACCCGGCCACGGGATCCCGGATTTCCTCACGATCGTTCACCTGCAGCCTGTCTCATGCTCCCACTAAAGGGACTGCCTCCGCACAGCCACCCCCAGGTTTCTCCCTAGGCCTGGAGGTAAGAGCACAGCCCCCTCCCCCACCCCGCCCCCCCCTCTTCACTTGCTGTTTTGTGACCATCGAGTCAGAGGCTGGCTTCCCAGAAGCCACTTCTCTCACATTGTCACGCCACTCACTGCTCTCTGTTCACTGCACTAAACAAGTTGGGGTTAAAGGCATACGAGGGCAAAGGGCAGGAGTGCTCAGAATCTGGGTCCTGGGCCACCAGTATCAGGCTTCACTGAGGAGGGCAGTCCTGGGCCACCAATATCAGGCTCCTCTGGGGGGCTTATAAGAAGTATAAACTCTTGGGCAACTCTAGATACCACTGCCTCGGAATCTACAGTGGGACTCGGCAGTCTATGATCAGAGGGCACCCAGGGAATTCCGATGTACTGTCTGGTCTGAGAGCTGCTGGTCCCTGTGGGTACGTCCCCACCAGGCATGTTATAGAATAGTGACTCTCCGGAGGGGATGGGGGTGGGGAACCATGGTCAACTGGACTGACAAGCTAAGAAGAATTCTTTGTGGTGTCACTAAAATGAAGTGTCGGTCTCGGAGGAAGAGGGTGGGGATGTCCCCTGGCGCTGAATTCCTGGCTGGGAATGCTCTCTTCCCAAGAGGTTAGTCAGCATGGTTTGGAGGGAGTGGACCTGGACCGTGATTTAGCTTAGTTTCTAGACACTAGCCCTGTGGAGCCTCTCAGGCGTCCCCTGCCCCTCCCCCCAATGCATGGAAGCAGAACTCATGGGGTGAGCCCCACCATCTTTAAGCATGCCAAGCTCCCGGGTGATGGGGTACATAACTGCTGACGTTGGCTTGCCTTTCTCAGCCCCTTTGAGCCCCTGAGCTCCTACGTGGCCCTCAACATGGAAGCTGGGCACTCCCCGGGTGCTACTAAGATTGTCCCAAGGTCAGAACAGGCCACGGACCCCTGGGAGGGAGACAGCTGAAGGCTCTTCTGCAGTAGGTGCTTGGAGACTGGATGGGTTCCATTACATTTGGGCTGTGTGGCCCGGTCTGATCCCTGGCTGACTCACTGGAACCCCTTACGGTACAACTGGAAGGCGGTAGTGGTGCCGCGCACGGTGTCCCCGTGCTTCCTGTCAGCCTCTGGCTGTCTCTTTGTGGCACAACAGCAATGCCTGCCTCGAATCAAAACCACACTGCTCCCACACAGCACTCCCTCTGTCTCCCGGATCAGTAACCGCTGCAAAAAGCATCGCCTGGATTTGTTGGGCCTGACCTATTTTTTAAATAAACCGGGGCTGTTTTCCATTCTTAGTCACTTTTCTCCCAAGCCTCCACATATTAAATTCTCCTCTTATACCCTCAGATATTTGGGCTGCAAACGATGTCAGGTTAATTGGATGCTTGGCTCCTGGCTCTTCCTCTTCAATGGGCTTGTAAAGCAGATTTCCCAGGCTAGCATTTCCCTCCTCCCTCTACCCTCCGTAGGGCAACAGGATCCTCTCTCTACTATGGCCTGAAGGAGCCTGCTGCTCTTCTGGCTTCCACTACGGGCAGATACACACGATAGAGACCGGCTCCTCTCACCCTTCTCCCTGCTGGTCAGGGAGCCCCGTCACTTCCAGACTTTAGTCACATCATCCCTGTGGGGTCTCTACTGGGCTCCTGAGTCTGGTCCTCTCAGGCTGGGGTCTGAGCAGAGGGGCCTGTCCTGAGTCTGATTTCTGTTTACACAGACACCAGACCTGTGGGTTCTGCTCCTCACTTTCTGGTGGTCAGCCTCGGCAGCCCATTGCCATTATCAACCAACACCCCAAAGTCGTTTCCTCTCCTCTCCTGCTTCCACTTCTTTGTAATAATAATTCATTCTGCCTCTTCCCCGGGGCCACCAGAGAGGCTAAAAACACTGAATGTGCCAACAGAGAGAGGAAATTCTCAAGTGTGACATGGGACCATGAGAGAGACAGTTCTGGCTACCTGCCTGATTCCATGCCATGGTGCTATTTTTCCGGATGTTCCCTGGGCCCTTCAGAGGCACTGGGTACAATGTCTGTGGCTGACCTTTGTGTGCTGTTGTGACAACTGTTACACACACACACACACACACACACACACACACACACACCCCTACATCGCCTGCTCTCCAGGGGTTTATTCAGTTCCCCATCCCACTTCCCACCATCCTCTGAACTTCCTGGATTCTCTGGGACTGGTCCCTGCAGGAAAGGGACACCCCTGGAAATCTGATCTTTCTGATCCCTGGGGTACACGAATTTCATCCCCTTCAGTCTCGAATTTGGTCTGAAGCTGGCCTAAAGCTAATGGTTCTGACCGTGCCACAGTGGTGGCTGTCAATTCTCCAAGAAGGAACCCCTTCAGACGTTCAGATAGATTTCATTTGGCTCTGGTTCCCTTGACGCACTGGACACAATGGCATGTTGACGTCACTGCCCTGACACTGGCCAGTCAGCACGGCCATTCACCAGCGAGGCCCCCACCGGCATCCCTTCTGTCCTGAGCGCCATGAGCCCTGCGTGGTCCAGACAACAGACGCTTCTTGAGAAGATGGCGAGGAGGCTGGAAGAAAAACAAAACTGAGCATCCTTGAATGGAGGCCAGTGGTGCGCTCAAATCCCGTTGGAGGGTCCACCACGCTCAGGAGATTTTACCAGGAGTGTGTTCTCTCAGGAAATGTCTAGGAGGCAAATATCTCAAAGATGCAGCTAGCTTTGACTAAGACTCCTAACTCCATCGGTATAGACCACAAGTGGCTTCAAGTGCAGGCTCAAGTGCCTCTGTTAGGCCTTTCCAACCATCTCTTGATAGTCCAGTGGCACAGGCAGAGAGGAGACTCGGCGCTGGCTCAGCCCAGGAGCCGGTCGGCTCCCCACAGCCCCAGGCCCCACCGTGAGGGTGTTCCACTGAGAACTTGGATTTTACTGTCTGTAGGTTTGGGGGTTTTTGTTTTGATTTTTGGTTTGTATTTTGAGACAAGATCTGACTATGTATACCTGGCAGGCCTGGATTATATAGATCAAGCTGGCCTTAAATTCACAGAAATCTGTCTCCTGAGTGCTGGAATTAAAGGTACACCGTGATACCTGGCCAATTAATTTTTTATCACATTTTAGTGTGTGTGTGTGTGTGTGTGTGTGTGTGTGTGTGTGCATGTGTGTGTGTGTGTGTGTGCATGTGTGTGTGTGTGTGTGTGTGTGTGTGTGTGTGTGTGTGTGTGTGTGGTGAGGGTGGTGCTTGCCACGATGCACATGCATAGACCTCAGAGGACAACTTGTGGGAGCTGGTCCTTTCCTTCCACCATATGGGCCCTGGGGAACGAACTCGGGTCGTAAAAGTTGGCAGGAAATCATCATGCTGGCCCTTGGTAATTTTTTAAAAAAGAACTACAGGCAATGCGAGAATACAGACAGACATTTTAAGTGGCTGTCCCAGATGACAGTCACACAAGCTTAGACGGTCACTGATTTTCATGGATTCCTACAGACATGTTCCACTTCATCCTAACAAGCCTATGTTCCTCAAATAAATATCTTTTCACCTGGAATCCTAGCAGACTCTGTTGACTTCTTTCATCAAAGAATCTAATATTAATATTTTTTATACTGGCACACATTGTAGAGGAATGAAGTCTGCCAGTGGGAACACAAACTTTAGATTGATTTTGAAGCATTCCCAGATAATCCCAACAATTTTTTTAAAAGGCAAATGGAACATAAGAAACAAAAGGTTTTAGGCTTAGTGTGCTGGTGCAGTCAGGAGGCAGATGTAACTTATCTGATTTATATACAGTTCCACGATGGTCAGGGATACCGAATGAGACCTGTCCGTTCTCATGTCACTGAACACCAGGCAAGGGACAAGGTGATGCCTGAGAGATGGGTTATCCCAGTGTGGCCTGGGGAAGTATCCCAGCACAGCAGGAAAGAGTCCACACTAGGCAGAGCTGATGCGGAGAGACGGAGGTAAGGACCCCCATGCCGGCAAGGCGGGAGATCCGAAAGCAAAGTCCTGGGGAAGCACACTCTCCAGAGAATGTGCATTCTGCTGAGAGTTCCCAAGGATTCTGCCAAGGCTGACCACGTGGAGAATGTGAAGGAACCACATACCACCAAGAGAAGAAGCCCCAAACGGACAGGGTGACCAATCTGCAGGGTTCACAGGGCCTGGGAAGCTTCTTGCCCTCCAAACCAATGTTGAAAGTCCATAATTTATGAATAGTAAGACTGTTTCATTGTTAAACACCCCCAATACAAAATACCTAAAAATACCTAACCCAACCACAACAGCAAAAAACCATAGTGTTTGACATCCAGTTAATATATATATATATAAAAAAAAATTATCAGACTTTCAGAGAAGCAGAAAACCACAACACAAAACATCTACAGTTCGGAGCAAATCCTGCCACACGCATGTTACAATATTCCCTGGAGGCACATATATACTTAGAGTATATACTATATACTGTTACCCTGTTTGGCCCCCCCATTTATTTATTTATTTATTTATTTATTTATTTATTTATTTATTTTGTTAACTTGAAACAAACTAGTCACCTGGGAAGAGGTGACAAGTGAGAACATTTCCTCTGTAAGATCTGGCTCGAAGCAAGCATGGGGGCATTTTCTTGATTAGTGATGACATCAGAGTGTCCAGTCTATTTCGGATGATGTCACTCATGGGCATATGGTCCAGCGCTGTGTAAGAAAGCAGACTGAGCAAGCCACAAGGAGCAAGGCAGCAAGCAGCACTCCCCCATGGCCTCTGCTTCCGGTCCCTGCCTTGGATTTCCGCTCTTGCGTCCTTCAATGATGATAATGTAGAGGAGTAAGATGAAGTAAGTTCTTTCCTCTCTGGTTGCTTTAGTCTTGTTTTATCACAGCCACAGAAACCCAAGACAAATTTGTTACCCAGGTCATTGCCAGCTAAACCATTTATCTTCAAGAAGATTGAACTCTGGGCTATAGAAGCCATTGAGTACATGGAGCTCTACACACCCTTTTGTGGGAGCTTTGAAGATAATGGAAAGCAACACAACTGAGCCAACCAAGGCTTGTAGAATCTCAGAAAGAAGTTTGAGAGTTCTTCCATTGACGGGGGCAACCTCAGAGACTCTACTGCGACTGGCAACATGATTTGCTTTTAGTTTTTATTTAGATTTACTTATTTTATATTTGTGTGTGTTGCTTGCATATCTGTCTATGAGCCACAGGCACACCCGGTGCCCTTAGATGTCAGACAACAGCTTCTGATCGCCCGGTAACTGATGATGATCATGAGCTACCATGCAGGTGTGAGGAATTAAACCCCGGTCCTCTGCAGGAAGAACAAGTGCTCTTAACCTCTGAGCCAAGTCTCCAGTTCCCATTCATGTGATTTTTTTTTAATTAAGAATCTGTAATTCCGATCATCTGAGGCTGAAGAATCAGCAGTGATTAACAAGAGACCAGCACCATGGAATCGAAAAGTGCTTCACTGGGAATGATTGGTGCTGGTTAGTCAGTGCTGAGAAGCCGGCAGTGATTAGGAAGAGACCAGCATTGATGGGGTGAGATCTGGGACGATTTCCTCAGGTTGAGCACACAGTAGTTATGTCCCAGAGGGGACCAAGGCTGTATTTCATAGAGACCACTGAACTTGGTCATTTATAAGAGTCTCGCAAGTAGGAATGATTTTGAAGGCATGAAACGGTCGTGGAGAGCAGCTGAGGCTTAGCACTGCGAGAGGCCACTGGTGGAGGGGCAGCCTCGATATGCATTGAAGGCTCAGGATTGAGAGAGTCATGGACAGAGACTATAGCAGGGTTGGAGCCCCTGAAGAGAACCCAGTAGAATCTACTAGGACTTTGCTGAGATAGCCACCAGGACAGCAGCCGGGATGGGGTGGGGCTGTGCTAAGTCTATGCGTTGTGATTGCTGTGGGTGGCAGGGCTGAAGGGGGATGGTCTATGCTCTTTGGAGCCTGAAGGACTCTGAGTAGGTCCCAGAAGTCAGATACTAAGTTTTGCACTGTTAAACTTTGTGTTTGCTTTGATTTACTTGTTATTGTGCTCTGGTTACTCCCTCTTGGAGCAAGAAAGTGTGTAACCTACTTGATTTCTCTAGGAGTCAAGAGACTTTAGATTTTAGAGAGACTTTAAATTTTTAAAGACTCTTTGGAGTTTGGGGGAAACTTCGGATATTTTAGAGACTTTAGATATTGTTTTTGAGAGGCTTTGAACTGTAAGAGAGACTTTGGATGTTTTGAAACAACTTCGGACTTTTGAGCTTTTTAAGTGTTGAAAATTTAAAGACTTTCAGAGTTTTAAAAGTCGGAATCATTTCTATTGTGAGAGCGGTATTAGTATGAGATCTTAGGAACAAACGGAAGGAAAGGTTACAGCTGAAGAGTTGTGTGTGTGTGTGTGTGTGTGTCAGGTTGACGAGGAGTCAGCTGTCCTTGTCGGTCTGTAGACTTGACACAGTGGTAATTATCTGAGAAGAGGGACCCACAACTGAGAAAATGCCTCCATGAAACTGCCCCAGAGGCAAGCCAGTGGGGTGGGGGTGGGGGGATATTTTCTTGATTAGGATGTAGGAAGGCCCGCCTATTGTAGGTGGTGCCGCCCCTGGGCCAGATATTCTGGGATATATAAAATGCTGTCAGTAGAAGCCAGTAAGAAGTTTTTCTCTGTGCCTTCTGCTTCAGTTTCTGCTTTCAGGTTTCTGCCTGGAGTTCCTGCCCTGACTTCCCTCAGTGGCGGAGTGTGACCCGAGAGCTGTCCACTAAAATAAACTTCCTTCCTAAGTTGATTCTGGTCATGGTGTTTTATCACAGCAATAGAAACCCTAAGGCAACTGTGAACTCTAAAACAGCCACTGTATGAAAGTAATTAGACAGACTACATAGATAGTCCCCCCCCAAAAAAAAAAAGGCAAAAAAGGGAGACTTGGAGCAAGAAAGAATAGTGACAAAGAAACAAATAGCAAAGTTAAAACTTAGACCTAATTGTGTCAACAATTACATTAAATGTTAATGGTTGAAACAGCTCTATTAGAAGGCAGAGATTGTCATAATGGATTTTAAATAACAACCAAGTGTTTCCCTGTGTGAGGTGAATTTTAATGTAAAAATACGTTAAAAGTGTTAAAAGCAAAGGGATGAGGAAGTTAGGCCAATGAGAGGAAAGCTCTGTAGCCATGCAACAGCAGCAGCGAGAGTAAATAACTCCAGGAGGAAATAAAATCATTCCACAATGGCCAGTTTAACAAGAGGATATTGCAATTCTCTACTCTTATCTATCTTAAAAGATGTTGCAAAAGCTATCAAGGAAAACCTGAGGTGATCATTTAGATGAAAGCAAATCAAAACGCACCAGAGGCTGCCGCTCAGGGGTGGAGTCTTCCAACGGCATGAGCAAGGTCCTGGAGTTCACCAGGATGGACCCCCGGCGCTGGCAAAATAAACTGCAGTGAGATGCCCTCACAATGAAGACAGCAAGCAGTGACGAGACTAACAAGAAAACCTTGTGTGCTGCTGGTGGGGAAGGGAGATGGTCTCGCTACCATGGAGAACAACAGTATAGTGGGTCCTCAAAAAAAAAAGAAAATCAAAAATAAAACTATGTATAATGCAGCGATTCATTTCTAGGCGTGCACTCGGAATAACTGAGAGCTGGTTCTGAATGAGATATCTGTGCATCCATGTTCGCTTTAGCATCATTCACAATGGCCAGACTATTGAAAGGCAGCTAAGAGCCTGGCGCACACATACAATGGAATTTTATTTATCTTTTTAAAGGAAGGGAATCTTGCCCAGAGGTGCGGCTCCATGTCAGAGGTCTTACCTGGAGATCAGAATGCCCTGAGTACAATCTCCAGCACCATCAAAAGCGAAAGCAGGAAAGTCAGAAAGGAGACCTCAACACATGCCACAACACAGAGGAATTTTGAGCATGTGCACTCAGGTCTGTCAACTAAGACAGTCACAAATGCCAAACACTGTACCAGTCCACCCCTCTGGGTCATTGGAGCAATCAATACAATTAAGGCAAGACAGTCGGATGGTGGCTGCCAGACGCTGGACAGAAGTGAGAGTGGCGTGGTGTCAGGGGTATAATGTCTCTGCTTTGCAAGATGAAGAAGGCTCAGGGAAAGCTGTCAGCAAGGACAGGACTGCCCGGCAGTCTGAGCAAGCTTGGTTCTGTAGTGTCCCATGCGAGGTTAAGATGGTAAATGCTGTGACTACGTGTATTTCACCAAAAGAGAAAGGTAGAGAGACAAAGTCTGATGGAATAACAAGGAAAAATAGAGCAACCCCATTGTTATGGTGGTTTAAAGACACCCGAATAAGCTGGCCTCAGACGAGAAGCCTGAGATCACAGCGCTGTTTCAGGAACTTCCACTCTCCCCAGTTAAGGAGTGAACACCTTCGGGTGAACTCACTGATCAGGCCTCTTTCCTGGAAGGAGTAGGGAGAAGAAGCACCAGTCTCAAAGACTGTTCTCCTAAGGAATAGCTCAGGTCCTGAGTGTGGGGACAGTCATATAGGAAGTGGAGTAAAGCCAGTGCCAAGAAGACCTAGGAAGGTCAGACGTGCTGTGACAACCCTTGGAGTGCCTGAGGCCTCAAAGGCGTGCCCGAACTCCTGCATCCTCTGCAAAACCTTAGGTGCTGCATCTTCTGCACCTGCCTGGGGCTGTCTGGCCTTGGTTACCTTGCCCTTCCTGCTGCTCCCCACACACTACAGACTCCTCCTCATTCAGGGTCCGAGCACCAGCTACTGTTCTGGTCCACATGCACTGGTGGACTCACACTGAGTGGGTGTTTGATAAATCCCTGTTAGGTATGTGAATGAATGGGGGGGGATCTCTTAGCTGATTGCCAAGAGAGATGGTGCGGAGAGGAGCTGAGAATCCTAGAGACATCCTCTCAGCCTCAGTCGGGACAAAAGGACCCTCTTCCATGCCCAAGCTGGGCTGAGCCCTGCCCCGCCCAGTAGATACAGGTCCATGAGGACGGAGATGAAGCTGGAGTCAAGAGAAACCCGTGGACAAAGTTTAAGTTCACTAGAGAAGATTTGAAGTTGACTTCTTTCTTGGGCTTGGTCCCTTAAGACCGTGACAGGCCTTGTGGCCCCGTACCCTCCTCTGCTTGCGACCACCTCCTCCCCCCTCTCTGCTGTCCACTCACCTGCTCAGCTCGCGCCTGAGCACCCTTGCTGAGTTTTCCAGGAGGTTAAATATGATGGGCTCACTTCTACGTGTAACCATCCCATCCCCACAAGAGAGCACACCGGGACTTCTCATCTCCCAGTGGAGCACAGTCAATCCGAGGAAGGCTTCTGTGCTGTGGAAAAGAAAGCTGGGGCTTTGATGTGTCTCAAAATGGCAAGGACATGGTAGCACACGTCTGAAATTCCAGCACCTGGAAGGCAGGAGGGTTGCTCTGGGTTTGAAGCCAGCCTCAGTTGCAGAGTAAGTTCCAGGTTAGCCTGGATGATAGAATGAGCCTATCTCACACACATGCATGTGCACTACACCACACACACACACACACACACACACACACACTCACACACATACACTCTCACACACACACTGTTACACATACTCACACACATGCACACACTCTTATACACATGCACACACTCTTACAATCACACATACACACACTCTTACACTCACACTCTGTCACACACACATGCATACAGACACACTTACACACTCATACATTCATACTCTCATACACACTCTTACACACACATTCACATACTCACACACACATTCACACACACATACACCCACACTCTCACACATACATGCATACTCACACACACATGCACTCTTACATAGTCATACACACACACTCTCACACACACTCACATACATACCCACACACTTACACACTCATACATTCATACTCTCATACACACTCTCACACACACATTCACATACTCACACACACATTCACACACACATACACCCACACTCTCACACATACATGCATACTTACACACACATGCACTCTTACATAGTCATACACACACACTCTCACACACACTCACATACATACACACACACACACACACACACACACACACACGGCATAGGGCCATGTCTTAGATAGTTTTGATCATATCCTCTTGTCATCAGAAAATCCCATTTGTTGAGTACACAAGTGGATGGGTGGACAAGCAGTCGTGAGGAGGTGACCGAGCCTAACCGACTTCGCTTTCAGTCCCTCTTCTCCAGAATCGGCCACACCCTCTCTCCCTCGTTCCCTGGGCTTCATCCCAGAGAGCCAGGGCTGAGATTCTGCTCTTTGCTTCCTTAGAGCTTAATTTTAGCTTGCAACCTGGATCTGCGTTTCGAGTCTCAGATAAGAGGCAGGCACTTAGCAACCCTGAGCAACCGTCGCCATCACAACCAGAATGGCAGCCACCCTGCGCTGAGCAGCCCTGGTGCTGAGGGCTTTGTTAGCGTTCCTTCATCTGACCCTCCCACCAATCTTTTGAAGGAAGAAGAGGGAAAAGGAGATCCAGAGAAAATAACTAGCTAACTCAAGTTAGCAGACAGGAGAGCTTGAGCTCTGTCCTTAAGAAACCACCTCCCGTATTTTGACTAAGACGTGAGTCAGTGCCGTTCCGTTCAAAGGTCATAGGCATGAGCGGCCAATGATGACAGCCCCTCCTCCCTGGAGCACTCCCAAGCCAAGGTTCCCTTTAGACCCCACGAGGTAGTGCTCAGAGTTCTTCTTTAAGTACCTCCCTGCGTTCCTGACTGGACACAAACTTTGACCCTGTGCATGAGTTACAGCACTCACAGTCCATCTCCATGACCACGAGAAAACCGTTCTCCAGTGAGGCTCAGAGAAAGGTCTTGAGGAAAGCTTCTAGTTGGGCTGTTCTAGGAGGCTCAGGGCCAGGGTCTCATTTCTAGTCCCAGCTTGGCCCCTAAGGCCACATGTGTCCTTGAATCTGTCTTCCTTCTCTCTGGTCTTAGATTCCTATCTGTTAAAACAGGGGGACTAGGTTAACTACCATTAAAGCTAAAGATCAAGCAAGCGTTTCCAAGGGCTACATGGATGTGGTGAGAAGGGAGGGAGGTGACGTCACCCACCTTTGGTAAGCAGAGTGGTGGGCAAATGGGCCCTTCCTCTACGCAGCGGCCAGTGACTCATGCTTTTATCTTCTGATCACACACTTGCTGATTTTTAAATGGTAGCCTCCAAGAAGCCAAATGAACCACGTATGTAATGTATGGGCAGGCTTGGCCCACTCCTCCCCATTATCTAGGACCCACTGCATTCATAATGAGGGAGAAAAGCAATAAAAGACAATCTAGGAGAAATATGTACACAGTTCTAAGAAGTCAGCTAGAGGAACAGCCCAGGATAAACACAGCTTCAAGAAACTGCCAAGGTCAAGGCCAACGACCTTTAGGATAACCTGTCCCTTTAAGTAGGCTAGAGGATGGTATAGGTCCTGATTGGTGGATAATGGAGCCAGTCAATTCCAGTGAAGGCTGTTGACGGGTCCTGGGAGTTTGCAGTTCACTGGTGTAAGCTGGTCATCGAGTGGGTGTGAGAATCGCCTACGGAGTAGATTACTGACCCCGCCTCTAGAGCTTCTGAATCCAGTCGGTCTGCTCTGGGAAAGCTTTGTTCTAAAAGCCCCAGTAAATGTTGTTGTTACTGGCACAGGGGATACCAGAGCAACCAGGGGCCATGCAGCTTCTAGAAAGTGACTGTTTCTCTTTGAACCAGCTATGTGACTGCTAGATCTGGGAAAATTGCCTGAACCTATCTGGGTTACAGCTTTATCCTCATCTATAAACTGGCATTAGGACGCATATTCCTTAAGATCTAAACTGGGTGATCCCTACCGGGTGCTTTGAAAGGCGCCTGTTCCTAGCCCAGAGTGAGGCTCTATTATTCCTGTTTGTGAACATGGCTTAGTGGAAGCCAGATCTGTAGGAGTTCTGCAGTGACCCCTAGGTCTCAGGTGAGAAGAGAGAAGTTGCTGGAACTCAGAGCCCATGTTCCTCGGGGAAAGAGCTAGGTGACAACTTCGCTTCATAAAAGGAGCCTTGGTCTGTAGGGACCACACAAAGAAGGAACAAAGGGCCACAGTTGAGTGTACTCTCTCCCCTCCCGATCCTGCCCCCACCCTAGGTCAGACCTAGACAATCAGGGGCCAGCTCTCCACAGGAAGTTTCACAGAATGTCCTGGTGACAGATGGAGGGTGAACAGGAGGTGCAGACTTAAGATTACCAGCCTGCTTCATTTCCTTCAGAGAAAACTATGTAGTCAGAAAGTCTCCACTGGCTAGGCCAGCCACTCCCACCCCACCCCACCCCACCCCACCCCCACTCTGCAGCAGCAGCAGCAGCAGGCTGTTCCCTGGCATTCCTGGCAGCTCTGACAGGATGAGCCAAGAAGGTCCCGTAGCCACAGCCAGCTCCAACCCTAAGCCAACCGGGTGCTGGCCTCGTTGGTCCCCAGAAAGCGGTGCGGTACCTCCTCCTCCTTGCAGGGCTCAGTAAAGTACGGTGAGTTCAGAAGTGCCTGGAAGATGGACACCACACCTGACACACAGCCCCAAAGCCAACTCTCTGACTCAGACAGAGCAATTTGTCATCCAGGGACAGTCACATCCGCACCACCCCCTTCTCTGTCCAGATCCTCCTTGCCCTTCTGGGACCGAGGCTAGAGAAAGATCCCAAGATCCGCTAAGTCGCCTTAGGCTCCTTAGAGGACATACCACAGTGTCTGTCGTAGTCATCGTCTAAAGCCGAATGGAATCAAAGCCTTTTGAAAGGTGTACAGTAGGGCGTGGGGCTGCCTGAGCCAGGCGCAGGACTGAATTCACCACCATTATTAAACACATCCCCAAGGCTGCTGACATTTGATGCTCTCGTTCTTCGGATTCTGGCTCCCTTTGTCAGAATGCTTGAAAGGGGCCAGCAGTGGGGAAAGGGCATGCAAGAAGCTCAGAGCTGGATCTCCAAAGATGTCTGGGAACGACGAAGGACACACAGGCGATCCGACTGACTGCACCATGAAGAGGTGGCTGCTCTACGGGGCTTAGTTGGAGTCGCTGAAAACTGTCCAAGAAGGACCTCCAGAAACCATGGGACCCCGACCTCCCTCTCAAGTAAGATGCTAAGCAGGTCTAAAGAATCTAAAGTTTCTTCACTTGCCAAAATGTAAGGAGACTTAACCAGGCAGGACCCTACCGGGTACTGGGCTAGCATCCGAACGCTGACGACAAGCAAGCCGAAAACCTCAGACGCCATGACCCCTGGCTTCACAGCACTACGGAGGACAAACACAGTCTGAGCAAGGCCTTCCAGGGAGTTAGCAGGCGTCGAGTGGGAATCTAACTCTGGTTTTTGAATCCTGCGAACCTCGTCCTAAAGTTATTTGATTCCCACTAAAGGCATAATGGCTGGCAGACCGTGGCCTTCCATGAGAGCACACTGTCCAAAAGTCCTGATGCCATTGTCCCTGGGGATTGAAGGGTCACTCCGTAAAGCAGGATGAATGGGAACCACCACCGTGCCTGCTTTTCAGAGAAGCCGCCCTGCTCCCTGTCTGACGGCCTCCAACAACAGAATCCAGACCACCGGAGCAGGGCTTCCGCTCTGCTTACTTGGTTCTCTGCTGTGATTATAGCATCAGGTACCAACCACATCACTGGCGCGAATGGACCGGGGAGTGGAGGCTCGGGACAGGTCCCCAGTGGCCTCGCCAGATCGTGTGGCCTACAGTGTAGCAGGATGCAGGCTCAACAGAGTGGCCTGCGGCAGAGATCACAGGGCTCTGCAGTGCGAGCTGCCCACGCAGTTTGGGTTTCTTTACATGGGAGAGTAGCAAGGATCTATTTTTAACTGTGCAGATAAAAGAGTCAGAAAGCAATACGGAACCAAGAGCAGGTGTGCATCAAAGAAGCCTGAACCAAAGTGGAAGCAAAGTCTGACAGGGTCTTTAGGAAATGTGCCCTACGGGCTCAGGTGTTTGAACGCTCGATCCCCAACTGGCTGCGCTGTTTTGAGGGGTCATGGGACCTTTGGGATATAGGCTCTATTTGGTGGAAGTGGGTTGCCGGTGGTACACCTTGAAGGCTATAGTTGACCCTTTATGTCCGGGCTGGTTCTCTCGGCTTCCTGATTCAGCCCCGAGGCCCACAAGCTCCCACAAGCACAGGACAAGTCCACCATGCTTTTCTCACCGTCGTAGGTGGCACCCTCTGAAGCTACGAGTCAGAATGGCAAGGACAGTGACCAGTGCGGGGCATCACATCCGCTTCCCTGGGCAGAGCCTCAGGACAAGGCGGATCCAAAGTGGCCAGGGATGACAGACCAAGCCGAGGAAACACACTGGTAGATCCAGACTCTCAGCCCCTTGCCTCCAGCCAGGTTTTTCCAGGGCCTCTCTGGTTTTCTCTATTGTCTCCTGTTGTGGCTAAAGGGCGGGGGATGGGGGTTCCCAGTCGCCACAGACAAAGCCCTGGCCCTTGCTGACTCTTGACTCTTGTGTCTTGATAGTTCTCCTGGAACATCGAAGACAGACCTGCGAGTGCGGGGCAACAAGTACCTAAGATGCCTAAATGGGGCTCTGTTGATGACAAGATGGCTAAAAGCACTCACTTCCTATGCAAGCGCAAGAACCTGAGTTCAAATCCCTAGCACCCAAGCACCATGTAAAAAGTGAAGCATGTCTGAGCATGTCTGTAACTCTAACACTGGGAAGGGCTAGCAAGGGATCCTCAGAGCTTGATGGCCTGCTGCCTTAGCCAGTAAGCCTCCAGTGCAGCGAGGGACCTCGCTTCAAGGCAATGAGGCAGAGGACCGAGGAGGACAACCCATGACCTCTCTTGCTCTGGCCTCTGCATATTCACGAGCACATACACACATGCCTATGAAACACACGCACACAGGCATGTATATACACGCACACCCGTGGGCACATGCATATACATGCATGTCTGTAGACGCATATGCATGCGTGCATACAAAAGGCTCTTAAGCAGAGTCTTCAGGCCTTGTTGAGGAGAGAGGAAGAAGAGTCTAGGTTTCTAGGTCTGGTGACTCATCAAGATGAGGAACAATCAAGTATGAGTTAGAGGGAAGGAAGGAAGACCAGGCACACACCCTTCAGGAATTTGGCGTTCCAGTGAGATATCTGATGGAAAGGTCCTGCTGGTGGTGTCAGACATGTGGAGTGATCTTGGAGGAGAAAGTTCTGCTGCAGCTCTGAGGTTGAGAAGCAGCTGCAGGTGAACCAGAAAGAAAGCCACAGACGTCAGCTGTGCAGTACTGTAACAAAACACCCGACACAGGCTACTCATGAACGGGACTTACACAGCTGACGGTTTCAAGCTTCAGAGTTTGAGCTGGCTGCTACACTGGCTTGGCCTCTGGTGAGGGAAGACCAGCAGAAACATATCATGGCTGCAGTACACATAGAAGTGGCCCACTTCCTCTCAAATCAGGAAACAGAATGAGACCATGGTCCCCTAGTCTGCTGAGAGCACTTCCCAGGAGACTCAAGTACCCTCCCCCTCTGCCCCACCCCTCTGTTTCTGTAACTGTCACCTAGAGATGGGTTTCACGAAGATAATTTCTTTCACATCTGTCACGTGATTTGATCATTTTTATTCCCCAGTCCCACCTCTCAAAGGTCCATCATCCGTTCCCACCACCCGGAGGACAAAGCTTCCAAGTGCACAGACCTCTGCACACGAACCACACACAAACCCGGGCAAGCCAGAAGCAAGGAGGAGATCACCTGGAGAAGGCCTGGGGGTGAGAATAGGTGACCCAGACCCCAGCCCTTACCTTAGGAAGACCGCTGCACCTTACCACACGCAAGGCAGAGTCGAAGCTCCAAAGCCTTTCTAACCCCAGACTCAGCTCTCTTTCCATGAGGCTGTGCCTCAGCTGTTCCCACACCTGCCTGTGACAGTTCAACTTGACAGAGTCTAGAAATACGTAAAATACCACTGAGGGGGTCCAGGGGTGTCTTAAGGGAGTTTCTAGGTTGGTTTAAATATGGGTGGCAGCATCCCGTGGGTTGGGGATGACACCAGCTGGGGTCAGGGACAGAACACCAGCATCCAGCTCTCTTTTTCCTGACTGTGGACACAGCGGGAACAGCTGCCTCGAATTTATTCCTTCCTCGCCCCTCCCCCATGCCATGGCAGGCTGTCCCCTCAAACTGTGAGCCAAAATAAAGCCTCCCTGCTTTAAACTGCTTTTGTCCAGTATTTTTATCACAGCAATGGGAAAGAGAACTAATTCACCAGCCTACTCTAGCCACGCCCCGAGTGGAACATCCTCCCCCCATCCCCCCACCCCCATGCTGAGACATCAGTCGCCTCCTCTGTTCTCAGAGGCTCCAGCCAGCCATTCACACTGCCTTCCGTGCGCCAGGTGAGATGGAGCTCAAGTCACACGTACGGTGAGTGTGTAAGGGTGTGAGGGAGCTCGTCTGTGCCCCATACCTACCCCCCTCAGACACTGATGCACCCCTCCCCCACTCCCATAGCCGGCCAGGGTTCTCTCATTCCTATCAGAACCTTAGAAGCAACTGTTGCCACTCTGAACTATAAATCTTTCACTAACAGCAACACAAAAGCTGGGTGAGTGGTGCTCCAACAGGAAGGAGAAGGAGAAAAGATTTGTCAGACTTCTTTATGTCCAAAGTCATGATTAAATGTGATGCTTCTGGCTACCCCATAAAATGTGCTTTATAATCCCACAGGGATGAGAACGAGATAAAAGTTCAAAACTGATGCCCCAAACCACCCTATTGCACGTCGGATCCCTCAGCTATAACTTGATTATAAATAAAAAGAGATTATAACAGAAGGAGATTGTTACCTATGTGTGGGGGCTTGGACGTAACGCCACTCAGCCACTAACTAGGCCTCAGACCACCTGGTTTGTCCATGCACCTCTTGGCAAAAGAACGGATGTGTGTGAATATTAACACAGGATTGTCCTCAGTTACGATCCTATCCGCACTTGCGATGGGCTGTAATCATTTGTGGACTCTCTGATTGAGCCTCTTCAGAGAATTGCTGTCATAACTGCTTGTCAGGGAGAGATGGAGTCCTTGAATCGAATGCATCTGCGGGGATCCCCAGTCTTTCATTTTCTGGGAGCCCCAGTCTTGAAAGGCTACCACTTTGCTTCATCTCGGGAAATTATCTCCCACAATGCAGTGGCAAATGGGGCCCTAATTGATGAATTTGCTAATTGCCACTCCCTTTGTAGTACCATTAGCCCAATTTGGTCCTACTTAACCAGACTAGCCTGGGTCAGGCCGAGCACACAGTATTTTCTCCTAAGGGTTTATGGCCAAGAGGGGAAGAGTCTTGAATCATTAATTAACCATCCAATCTGTCCTGTGGGCTTGCCTCTTCCTGTTAATCTCCCCTCCCCGCATACCTCAGTTCTCACTGTTAACACAGAAGCGCTGCATTCATGCAGAGATTAACAAGTAGGGGTTGCCTATTTATTTTTAGGGGACAGTTTGGGGCTTGTCATAGTCTGGCAGACTGATGTCCCATCTCCATTTTCCTCAGATTTTTGCAGGGAGGAGCTGAGATTTCACTTCTGTCGGAGCTGTTAGCGGGCGCAGGGTGCTGGTGCTGACCCTCCAGAGCTGAATATGAGCCCCCCAGTGCAGTAGGCTGGCCCGTGGGTCGCAGAGAACCCCATCATCCCATTGCAAGGCTGTTACCACTGGCTCAGTAGACCCCAGGGCGACAAGAAACCAGTCCTGTCTCCAGCTGTCTTGCAAAGGCCTGACTTTGAGCTTTTTCTCAGCTGCTCAGCTCTAGCCTGTGCTGCCCTGACTGCATGATGTCTCCAGCTAAGGCCCTTTGTCTGTCTGCTCCCACTTTAAGAACCCACCAGATAAGCCCAGGTGATTAGCGATAGCCCGTGCTCCTAAGCACAGACCTCGGGCTAAACGCTGTTATTTGTATGATCGTGCCCACAACACTCCGAATGGCCCCACCGGATGAAGTGCTGTTGTAGGTCATAGGTGAATGCTGGGCATGGATACATGGAGTGTACACATAGAGACCACGGGGCCATGACCAACCTGTGAGCTGACAAACAGATGAGGTCATACCTCAGGCAGAGAGGCCGAGAGCCTGCATTCACCCTCCACTCGAGGCCGAGAAATCAGTAGCTCTTGCTTTAACTTTTAATAAGTATTGAGAGGCTGACCCTTGCAGTCTGGGAGTAGCTGGACAACTCAGACCGCTCACAACTCTCCCACTAAAAACGGTTCTACTGGCAAAGCCAAAGCAAATCCCCTGGGTAACTAACCCAATCCTAAACAAATCCCCTGGGGTGAGAACCCACCAGTCCAGTTACAGGTTCTACCGATTTCAATCAGTTGTGAGCTCTTCCCCAAGCCTACAAATTTATCTGGTGGGGAGGAGCTGGTGGGGGAGGGGAGAAAAAAGACCAGACAAGATAGAGGTTAGGCGTGTGAATACAAGGGAGAACAGAGTCAGGAGTGGCGTTATTGGTAAAGTTCTTGTTGTACAGGCATGAGGATCTGAACTTGGACCCCCAGAGTCCAAGTTCAAAAGGGGGGGGCTGGAGACAGGAGGATCCCCGGCCTTTCTAGGATCCAGTTGATCTTGCTGTATTGGAAGACTCCAGGTTTAGGGGAAAGGTTTTTTTGTTTGTTTGTTTGGTTGGTTGTTTTTTTTATCTTTTCCTTTTTTTTTTTTTTTTTTTTTTTCAAAAATAAGGTGGAGAAAGATAAAGGCAGACACCTGACATGGCCCCGTGGTCTCTATGTGTCCACACATGCAACATACACTTGACACATACCCATGCATACACCACACATGAGCTAAAAGCACAGCGAAGAGGGAGAGACAGAAACAGAGACAGAGCGAGGCCCGGTGTCAAGAAGAGAGCGTATTCCAACTCAAAGCATTACATCCCAGCTTCCCGCCAACGGTACACTCTTGGTCAAGACAATTAACTACCACAAGTCACAACGTCCTCAATTACAGACTGCAGTTGGTTCGAGCTGCTCCGTGCTGCTGCTGGTAAGGAAAATGGGGACCATACAGCATTTACTGTGCCCGATGGAAGTGAAAATAAAAACATGAAATAAACATGATAGCTCGTGTGATGATTGCGATGACTCAAGGGGGTAGAAAACACACACACAGTAAGAGACCCTGGGTGAGGTGGGCAGCTAGGTGAAGGGAAAGAGATCCCTGGGAGGAGAGGAAGGGGGAGGGGGGACGATATAAGCTGCTGTGGCGATAGTCCATCCAGGTGCTCATCAGCCAGGTCTTCGGCTTACTGTGCAGCAGGTGTTATGTTGGGTGATCAAAAAATGTTCTGTATTTCTGAGCCCCTGTATTTATGAAAGTGACTGCCCTCGATGATCTTGGATTTTTGTTGTTGTTGTTGCTTGTTTGTTGTTTGTTTGTTTGTTTTTGTTATCAACACAAGCTAGAGTTATCTGGGAAAAGGAACTTTAATTGAGAAGAGACCTCAATCCTATTGGCTGTAGGCAAGTGTGTGGAGCATTTTCTTGCTTAATGACTGACGTGAGAGGTTGTGGCTCACCACAGTGCTACCCTTGGGCAGGAGGGTTTGGATTATGCAAGAAAGCAAGCTTAACCAGCTTCAGGGAATGAGCCAATGAGAGGCGGTCCTCTGTGGCCTCTGCTTCAGTTCCTGCCTTCCAGTTCCTACGCTGAGTTCCTGCCCTGACTTCCTTCAGTTGAGAGAGTGTGACTTGGGATTTCTAAGATAAAATAAACCCTCTCTTCCCTGAGTTGCTTTTGATTATCGTATTGTATCACAGCCATGGAAATCCTGAAACAGTGACCTCATTTGGGAGTGTAATCATAGCCGAAATGATCGAGATGGGATGAGGTCCCTCTACAATGGGGGAGGATGGCTAATCCAATGTGGCGCATGGCCTTCTAAGACTGCACACACACACACACACACACACACACACTCCCTGTAAAGATGGAGGCAGAGATTGGAATGCTATGTCTACAAGCCAAAGAATGCCCAACACACTTGGCAGCCCCGCAAAGCTAAGAGGAAGGGAAGGAACAGGAAAGGACGCTCGCCAAAGCTTCCAGACTGAACCAACTCTACTGGCATCTGGATTGCAGACTCCTGGCTTCCAGAACTGTGAAAAAAACAAATTTAAGCCGCCCAGTGTGTGGTACTCTGCTACAACACCAGTAGAAAATGCAAATACGTGGTGAAACCAAAAAGATCTTTCAAAGACCAAACAAACAGCAAAACTGTTTCTAGTGTTCATGGCATCCCCACCAAGCAGCCGCAAGCTTAGAGCCCGGGTGTAATGAGAGCCTTGAGGTTAACTTCCAAAGGGGTGTGCTCTAGTAGACAGGAGTGCCTTTTCCTGGTCCATCAACACAGTCTCCAGGATGAGTTGCATGTGCACATAGAGGAAGGGGAGATAGTTGTCTCCACCACGCGTTATAACATATCCTTGTTATCCTCAGGGTAGTAGTGAGAACTGTGTCAATGAAGGTGGTGAGACAGAGGCAGAGACCACAGGGGGATGCCTAGAAAAGAAAAAGTAGCCGAGTCTCTCTCTAGATGTCTCCCAAGCTCACAGGTCCTTATTTCTTCTAGTGATTTCTCCCTTTCTTTGTCTTCATTTTTCAGCTCTTGTTTAGGTTTCTACCATCTCTTGCCAAGCTCATGAGTGGTCAAAATGTGGGCCTTGGTGACTGGATAGTCAAAGATTGGGCTCTTGGTCCCATCACAGTCTAATTCATAGTCATTTCCACAACGGGAATAGCATGTGTCTCGCAGTGTCCCATAGGATGGAATGCGTGATCAGGCATCTGAGGGTCAGGTGAAGATGATGGAACTCTCTTTGTGCACAATTACCAAGGTCTTTGTGGGGGGGGGGGGAAACAAAAAACAAAAACAAAAACAAAACAAGCTTCAGATGATGCTAAGGGTCAAAACATACCAGAAAACATGCACCAAAAGTCAGAACCACAAGTCTGATGCTCTCTTTAAAAGGGGCAGAAGCGCCATTACTCTCAGACTAAAGGAGTGTTCATTCACCAAAGGCCACGACACGGAACAGTGTCCTCTCTTTGTCTAGATTGAGTTTCTTTCCACTTTAAGATGGTGACATTATAAAAGGGGGGAGCAGATCAAACTGTTTGTATTCATCAAATAATACTTTAAAGGATGTGGATCTTTACTTATGGGTAGCCCATTACAAATCGGGGAAAGCCACGACGTTTGGGAAACTTCTAATAACAAGTGAAAGGTGAAGAGGCATCTAATGTGTGAGAGAGCCAACCAGCAGGATGTTACAGGAGAGTAGCCATCCCACACACTCCCATCCACAAGGCCCCTGGGAGAAGGCTCATCTCTGAGCAGCAGAGAGATTGGGTGTGGGAATTGGACACAATCTAGAAAAGAAGCTAACAGGTTTAGCCTAGTGCCTTATGCTTTTAATCCCAGTACTTGAGAGGCAGAGACAGGTGGAACTCTGGGTCTTCAAGTCTAGCTTGGGCTACATAAAGAGTTCCAGGCTAGCTGGAAGTACATAGTAAGGCCCTATCTCAGAAAGAAAGAAAAGATAGGAGGCAGAAGCTAAACCCTTAGCTAGAAACCAAACCACCTAGTTTTTACAAAGGCAACTGTCATCAGAATTTAAGAGAAGAGACTCCAATTCCGGGAAGAACTCCTCAAAAATGAAGTTACTAGAAAACTCAGGAAACCAATTTCTCTGAAACCTTTTGACAAGAACCCGTGAGTGGGCCGCTAGGCATCTTGGGTAAGAGCATTCAGAGGCAAGAGCAATAGCAAAGCAACTTTTCGGAGGTCCCTGTCCATCCACTGACTGCTTCAGTTTGCACGGATGGAACCCCCGTGTCTCTTACACACAATAGCCTCTTGCAGCTACCTTGGCAGCCCACACTTTGTCAGACTGCCCATTTCTTCCCTGCTGGCACAGTACAGCCCAAGGTGTAAGTAGTGTTTTTACAGACTTTTTTTTTTTTTGCATGTTCCACACTGGTATGTGAGAATCACTTCACGTTAGCAAAGAGGAGGAAATGAAGCTCACTCCAGAACTGCAGACAGGAGTGTTGTGTTTCACCCTCTTTGACAGCCAAAAGCCAATTTAGGACTCTCTACAAAGCCAAATTTCCCAGAGGGGGAGGGGAGGCCATGTGGGTATCGTCTTAATTCTCCAGAGTTCACTTCAGGGTTGAAATCAGTGTTTGCTGAAGAAGAGAAATGGATGTGGGAAATGGAAAAGGGGCCATTTCAACAGGAGAAGCGAGGAAGGAAGAGTCCACCAAGACTGAACTCCCGGCGAGATTCTTATCATTTGACCCACAGGATAGCGGTTGGACACCGAGTGTTGGCTGGCAACAAGCCAATATCTTAACCCCCTGCAAACCTGAATGTGTTTAATCATCAAGACAGCCTTCTGATGTGACTGATTCAACACAGCAACACATCTAGGGATCCTAGAACTGGATTGAAAAGCCAGCAGCCGGACTCCAGGGTCCGAGCAGGTAGTTGGTGCCTATATTCCTCAGAGGCAGACCAACCTCAGAGAAACAGCTACTCCTGCCTCCTCCTATCCCACCTGGAAGTTCCCGGACATTGGTGTAATGGAAACGGAAGTGGAAGCTGAAGCTAATAGTTCTTAGCCTAACCGTCCACGTACATACACCCCTCAGCAATCAGCTCAGTTTTACTTGTAACTGTAGTGGCAGCTCTCACGGGTACCCAGACCAAGTCATCACTGGGTCTTCCTCAGCCTGTGATGATTCTCTTTTGGGGTCAGTAAGTCAACAGAACATCCAAGAAGCAGTCTTGGAAATGAGTATTGCTAAAGCTGTTTTTTTCTATCCCTGGTATTCTCCTTTAGGGTGATGGATCCCCAAACAAGGAGTCACCAACCATTAACAGTGCACCAAGAACAGAGAAGGGCGCACTAACCTACTGGCTCATAAGAGGACCTTGTGATGAACACATTTATCTTCTCTTAAATGAATATCCCATGGCAAGAGGCATTGATTACCAAGTATTGAACAGGTCCATGAATAACCACAACATACCAGAATGCTTTTGGGTTTGAGCAGTATTTGCTATCATAGCTGGATTCGTTCACTGGTCCCCACTATTTTCTCACTATGCTGTTGACGATGTATGAGCTAAAGCTCGTTTCGCTGTTATATTGGTAGGAGTAAATATAACATTTTCCCTTCAATACTTCTTAGGTCGTTCAGGAATACCCTGATGGTTTTCTGACTATCCAGATGCCTATACCACATGAAATACAGTTTCCTCTGTACAGTCACTTATCTGACTTACAACATCTGGATTCCCCCATAATCTTTGTCTGTTGTGAGTTTTAAAGGACTGTACTAGCTCAAGCACACCGTAAGAGCAGAGATGGGTGCAGGCAGCCTGGCAGCCTCACTGCCTTGGGGGCCGTAGGTTTCCCAGCTTGGGATTTGGTGCTCTTGGGTTACAATGTACCTTCCAGTTCCTGACTGACTGACACACTCCTTGGTCAGTGAAGTGTTCTGGCCACTTTGTTTCCCTCTGTATGTTCCCGTAACAGTCAAGGAAGCATGGAAGCCTGACAGGACAGTTGGTCTTAGACATTAATTTTGTGTGCCCTCTAAAGTTTGCAAGCGTGAGTGTATCCTGGCAACTACAACTGTATTGATCTTAGAAATGGCCATTATGTCCTGTTATAAAAAGTCTGATTGCTTCCAGTAAAATTGTCACAGCCTCAGTCTTGCTGTAGTCCCTCCAACCTGCCTGCTTTAATTCCTTACAGTCATATCGGGTGGCCTTGGCTTGATAAGTAAACACAGATGCTTACAATTTCTAGAAAGTCAGGAGGCTCTAAAAATGTCTTCTAATCGCACAAATCGATTCAATCTACATATTATTTGTGTGGCAGTCACCATGCTAAAAATAAGACAAGTAAAAAAGAAAAGGAAACAAAGTGGCCTATTCAATTGGAGAAATAAACATATATAAAAGACAATTATCTTGTGACAGGAAAAGTCAGAGACAGGCAGCACAAATACCTAAGAAGAAACCAGGGATCGCTCTCCCTAGGGAGAGAGGTTAAATGAGAGATCTGGGAAGGCTGCCCAGAGGAAGCAACATTTTATTTAAATCTTGCAGGTTGAAGAAGACTTTTGTTTTCCCCCCAGAGAGGAGAAGGGGAAGAAGCACCTTAGATGGACAGAAGATCCCAAAAGTATTCGGCATAAATCCAGCTGCCTTGGAAGTCTCCGATAGGACAAGTATTCAAGGGCCTTGTTTACTACACTAAGAACCCCAATACCCTGTAGGAAACAGGGTAGCTCCTAAGTTTTCAGAGAGCTGACCTATCACAAGCAGATTTGTTCTTTCAAAACCAGCCATGTTAAGATGGTGAGACTGGACCAGTCCTGGCCAGCTGCTGGGGCTAAGGTCCTAGCATGGAGATAAAGGGCCTGCCTCGGGCATGGGGTAGGCTGCAGAGAGTGGGAAGAGAGGCTCTACAGATGTTACAGAAAGCCCCAGCACCACCCTGAAGAGGTAGCTCAGTTGGTAGTGTTAGCCTAACACTCACAAAGCCCTGGGTTCCGTCTCCAGCACTGTGTAAACCCCAATGCAACGGCCTCGCGCTCAGAGAGTAGAGGCAGAAGGATAAGGAGTTCAAAGTCTTCCTCAAGAGCTCGGGGCTTGTCTGGGGTATAGGAGACCCTGTCTCAAAAGAAAAGAGTGGCCCTAGGAGAGTCAGAGGTGGAAGAGAAAGCAGGAAGGGAGGACAGGGACCACCCTGGTGTTTCCCTACACCCGCACACTGATTCTATGCCACGAGCGGAATCAGTTTGGATGAACATGTTTAAGAAACCAAAACCAAAGGCGATGGAGGTGCACACAAGAGCAGCTTTAGCCACAAAGCCTTACACTGGAAACGCCATGCCCTAGCTTCTCCCCTTGTTCCAGGTCTAGCGATGGTGGTCACAGTACTCCAGGTCTGGAGATGGTGGTCACAGTACCCAGGTCTGGAGATGGTGAGTTACAACCTCAGCTTGAGTTCTACATGTCCCACCACCACCACTACCACCACCACCACCACCACCACCACCACCACCACCACCCCATCACCTCCCTCCCCCTGCCCGGTGACTGCCATCCTCTCTGCCTCCCTCCCCACTGCCTTTCCCTCCCAAAGCGATCCTCTCTTCCCTCTCCCATCCACTCCCATTCACACATGGCGGCTCACTAGAAACAGCAAGAGTAGAGCAAGGAGCAATGGGTTGGAAGTGAGGGCAAAGCATACCCCAAGCCCGGTCCAACTCACCAGGGGCCAGAGTCACTGCCTGATCTCAGGCAGCTCTGTGGCCTCAAAGAAAATGGGAAACCAACACTAACCTTCGCTTCCCCCACAGCCTCAGTATGAGCATGGAACATAAGGAGTGTGCTACCACCTGCTAGAAACAGGGAAAGAGGCCACCAGGCTCTCCAGCCACAACTGTGTTCACTAGTTTGTGAGTTCTTTGAGGGCACAAGGCAGGCTGCTGGGGTCTTAGAAACCTACTCCCCCCCCAACCCCCTACCCCCCCACCCCCCGCACCTCCCTCCGTACAGAATGAGTACCTGCTAGAGACTGGACAGGAACCCTGTCATTCTCCCCACCCATTCCCCGCCCCGCCCCCTATACTCCACACATCCACAAGTGTGCTCTTGCCACCCCTAAGCTGTGCAGGCGATGCAACCCCCTCAACACCCCACTTTGGAAGCACTGCTTTGCTTCCAGCTTATTCCAAAAACAGCCCGTTCCTGGAGGAAAACCAAGCAGTAGTCACGAGGCCTGTATGCCTCGCTGGGCACGTTTGACCAAGTCTCTGTTCCATCCTTTCTCCAAGGAAGTTGCTGAGAGCTGAACCTCCCCTGTCCTGCTTTGATTCATTGACGTCTAAGGGGACCCAGCTGGGTCTTTGCCACCTTTATGCACCTCTCTCTCTCTCTCTCTCTCTCTCTCTCTCTCTCTCTCTCTCTCCCTCCCTCCCTCCCTCCCCCCAACCCCCCCACCCCCGTCGTCGTCGTCCTCTCCCCCCCCTCCCGCCCTTGCCACCGCCGCCTCTACTGCTGTTTTCATTGATGCCTTGAGCAGAGCTGGCATGTGCGACTGCTGAGAAGGGGGAGCACAGAGCAGCGGGGGAAGCAAGTAAAAATAGCCTGTCGCGCGTCGCTCTGCCTGCTCGGACGCCTTTAACCCTCGCCGAGGTGGAGAGAGCCGCAGGCGCCACTGCACACTGCGGAACGTGGCCCGGGTCCGCACTAGTCCGGGTCCGGGTGACGGTGGACGAGGACCCAACGAAAACTTTTTTTTTTTTAAATTTTTATTTTCTATATATTTTTTAAGTCAAGTAAAGAGGTGAAATAGGGAAACACCAGGGAATAGCTCTAGCTACCGGGCTGCAGGGACTGCTACGAGCTGGCTGGCCCTACACCTCACCAGTGCGCGGCCTTGAGACTCCAAGCTATTTTTAGAAACCTGTTCCGCGGGTGGGCGATCAGAGGGCGGAGGGGGAGGGGAATGCTGAGCGTCTGGTGCTGTTACTCAGGTTTCAAAGACTCTGCTCTCAGGTTGGGGTGGGGAAAAGGATGGGCCGGGGGAACGACGAGCAGAATGGCTTTGCCCTAACTCAAGGAGAAGACGTTAGCTGCTGTATGCCCCGCGTCTTCAAGCCCCAGATCGTGTTTGTTTCAAAATCGACAGTTGCCAGAAGCATGCTGCCTCTAGTGCCCAAGGAATGGGGATTCTTAAGCTTTGCTGCCTATACCGTGAGGTGGGGGATGAGTTGTGACCTCTAGGAAAGAAGGCCGGGAAGGGTCTTCACGTTGTTTTTACATTCCCGCAAGGCCTGGACAGTCTCCGCGCCACACCCCCATCCCCGCCCCACGCTGCATATGGGTTACCGTATGTGAAATGTACGGCAGCCCCACCAGACACTGGGCTATTAATAGAGCCCCGGAGTTTGCTCCGTGTCTTTTTCCTGCCACCGAATAAGGGATGATCACACACACCCCACTCCACCCCCAACTCGGCGCACACTTCCTCTGTGAAGGTAAGGGGGCTGCCCATGCCGATCCCCTCCATGACTACAGGTGCCCAGAGCCAGGGAACAATCCCATTGTGATGACAGCCGGGTCAGAGCGAGGCTAAAGAGCACACTTGCTCGGGACGGAAAGACCCGCTGGGCTCTGCAGCTCAAGGCCAACTCCGGAGTAGAGAAAGGGCAGATATGGGGCTGCCGAAGACGGAGGGCAAGAGTATCATTTGCGGAGCTAGAGTGGCCTCCTTAAAAGCTGCTGCGGGACAAGTGGCCGCAGACCCGTTTCGCGCTGCAGCCCCGGGCTCACAACCCCCTCCGCCTGTGCAGGCTAAGCTGCGGCAGACGCGGGCGCTGTCCCTGGTGCTGAATGGGGCCGCGATCGGTGCGCCCTCCCAGGGTTCCGCTCTTCAGCACCCTTGGACTGCAGACCTCCGGCCCGGCTGGGAACTGGGGACTGGGCACTGCGGGGGAGGTCAGGGGCAGGTGCTTAGTACTGCCACCAGGTCAGCCCCCCTAAGGCCGGGAGCTCTCCACGCTGTTGCAGGGACCCGTAGCTTGGGGACCGCCTGGAGCTTGAAGGGTAAAAGCCCAGGCAGTGGTGGGAGATAGTGGATGCACTGCAGGGAGCAGACCTGGCCCTAATATAACCTACCCCAGCTCTGCGTAAAACCGGGATCCGGGATCACTATTGGAATCCAGTGCACAGGGGCAGGGGAGCGGGGCTGCCCAAGGTTTGGGACTTGGGGGAGCAGGAAGGGAGCAGCGGGTGGCAGGAGAGGGTGGTGGGGCTGAAAGCGACTCTTAGGCTTTCAAGGGGGAAAGGAGCTGAGACGTGCACCGTCGCCCCCCACACACACTCCTACACTTCTCTCTCTCTCTCTCTCTCTCTCTCTCTCTCTCTCTCTCTCTCGGCAGGGACAAGCGGGATGGGGAAAGTTTGGCACCACGGCGGAGGTGGTGGCAGCAACCAGCGGCGGCACACAGGGGTCCCGGTGGGAGGCAGGGTCGCCGAAAACCCCGGCCCGGTCGCCTCCTTACCTCGGTGCTTTCGACTGCGTTCTCCGCCATTTTCCTCCGGAGGAGCAGGCAGCGGGAGGAGTGTTTCATGCCCATAAGAGCCAACAAGGGTTTGGGGATTCGAGATAGTAAAGAACGAGAGACGGCTGGGGTGGCTTTAAAAGAGAGCCTAAGAATGCAAGAGGAGGGGGGGGGGAAAATCCCAGCCAGCCCCTCTCCCGGAGCGTCCTCCGCGACAATCGAGCTCTGTGGAGTCCCTCCTGCGGTCGCCACTTTGTTCACGTTTCCTCGCTCTTCATCTGCCTCGCATCCCTTCGCACACTTGCAAGTTCTGGTCGCGCTCACGACCCCCTCCGCGCCCCTCTCCCCTGCGCGGCGGGCTGGGCGGGCGGGAGGGAGGGAGGCGGCCCCGCGGGCTCGCCGGCGGAGGCAGCGGCTCCGAAGTCCGGCAGGCGGGAGGCGGACGCCAACTCTCCCAACTTCTGCCGATCGCCGGGCGAAGCAACACGCGTCCTGCTCGGCGCTCCCGGGGGCTGAGCGGGTGAGTGGGGGCGGGGTGGGAGGTGGTGCGCGGGAGCGAGCGGCGGCGGGGGCGCTGACGGCGGGGACCCCCAGCCCGCCCCGGTGCCCGGGACCGCGGGGTCTGGGGGCCGCCTGCGCTCCGCTGCGCTCCTGGCGCGCCGCACACCTGGCGCGGGGGCTAGGGCTGCGCGCACGCCGCGGGGCCGCGCGCCGGGCTCGGGGAAGCAGGCGTCCGCGAGGCTGCTGGAGGGTCTCAGCCCAATGCTAGTCCTTCTAACGAGGGCAAGCACCGGACAAGACTTAGCCACGGCCACCAAGTGTCTACGCGCCCACCCCCCACCCCTCTCCCCCGCCACCCCCCTGTCGATTCCTGGATCCTTCCGGCGCGGATTGCTGTTTGGGGCGTGAAAAGGGTGGGTGTCTGGATGGGAGGGGGCAGTCCTTAACTCCTTCAACTCTAGGCCCTCTCTATCTAGCTTTTCTTCACCCTCAGGACCCAAGACCAGGAGGCCTTCAAACCCCCTCAGGAGGACCGGGTTGAAGTGAAGGTGGCTACCGGAGGTGGCTTGGGAAAACAATCTGGAGCAAATCAATAGAAGGGTCCGCGGTCTAGCTCCCCTACCCCTGTCTTGCCTGTCGGTACCCACCCCCCTCCCCCCTCCACCCCGGGCCCACACGGTTCTCTCCCCCTCCCCTGAAGCCCCTCCCCCCTTCACCCTCTCCTCAAGTCCCTTTTATGGGAGAGAACCGTGAGGATGTCACGTACCCATTAGGATTCTCTCGATCCTTTTTTAAGGGAGAGTTTGGGCGGCAGCGGGGGGTGTGAAATTTTATACAATGCATTTCTGTCTTCACTTTGAGAGCTTTCTCTCTTTCGGGCCATCTGTCAGGCTTTGAGGGATAGAACAATGGGGGGAGGGAAGCCATCCTCGGGACTCTGCAGCTGGCCTTCTCAGGGAGAGCTGAACCTTCAGGCTTTCTGGCTCACAGGTCAAGGTCGGGACCTCTCAGACATGCTGGAAGCGTCCTGGCTGCTCATCTGGGTCCTTAGTTGAGTTATTTAAACCAAACGCCCTCTTTAGTCGGATCATAACCTTTGATAGCCAGGAAGTGTAAGAGTGACTGTTCTCAACTATAACCCGGGTTCATTGAGGAAAAAGGCCAAAACCTGGCTGGGCTCAGCGTGACAGATTCTTCTATTAGACCAAGATCCTCAGGCAAAGAGAAGAGACACTGCCGTGAGGTGATCAGAGGTGAGGCGTGAAAGACAGGAAGAGGATGGAGATGAGAAGGATTAAAGAAAATGCAGCAAGAAGCTTGGGTTAACCGCACTGATAATCCCAGAACAAGAGTGAATTCACCTCAACCTTCTCAAGTCCGCAGACCTGAATTCGAGTTGGGCATGAATGAGCAGAGTCTTCTGCAAGCCTGGTCCTCCTTCACTCCCAGTTCTGCAATCCTGCCACACATTGTGTGGTGGAGAGGACATAAGTGCATCCTAAGAATGACTTTTACCCTCCAGCACCTCCCCACCACCACCACCACCACCACCACCACCACCACCACCACCACCCCCACCACCACCACCACCCCCCCACCACCACCACCACTCGTCTTCTCTGAGATAAAAAAGACTCTGAAATGCTGGATCAAAAGAAGCTTAGTACTCGTACTCGGGCAATCAAATAAGACTAGAATAGCAAGATTCCCATCCACCCAGTCAGTCCTCTTACAGGTAAGGACTCGGGATGAAAGAGAAAGGGGCATTTGTCTAAGGTCCCTCACCAAGCTGAGGCAGCTCCAGAAACCAGTTCCCCAGCCTCTCGACTTTAAACTCAACACTGTCCCCACCCCACACTCCTTCTGCTTGTTCATCCATTCTGTGACTAACAGGGGGGGGGAGGGGAGCCAAAGCAGGCTCCCACCGAAATAGGCTGCTGTTGTGCGTGATTATGTTGCTATGAGAACCTCAGTGGGGGTGTTTCCTCAGTTCTCTGTTGAAATCTTTTACTGTGCTTGGCTTCTCCCCAAGTACAGACACAGCTCCTGTTGGAATGGGAAAGGGACATGGAGAGCTGTGTTTTTACAGCAGGAGTCTGCTGTGCCAACTCGAAGGCAGCCTGGGGCACAGAGGTATCTAGGCCACTAAGGTTGCTCTGCAGTGACCAGAGAAAAGCATGGTGACCTGTCACAGTTGATGCTCTGCCCCTCCTCGGACACTCTTGGAACTGAGATTCAGTCCTGCTGTGCACCCACCTAATTAAAAATCCACAAATCGTTGAAAGGTAGAGTTTGGGGTGATCTATTACTCCTGAATTTTGGAGGTAGAAAGACAGTTTAGGCCTCCATGTGTATACACACACACACACACACACACACACACACACACATGAACATGTATGCCCATGCAAGAATTAGCTGAACACCCACCTCCTAGGGTCATGAAAAATCCTTAATGTATGAAAAACACATACCAGTACTATTAGAAGCCAGCCATTTTCTGTCCCTTTTGAATGAGTATCAGAAAATTCTCTTATCACGTTAGCTTAATTATCTTAATCCACATGATCCTCACTGGGCGTCTTTTGGTGCCTCGCTGGGCTGGAACTTAACTAGGAACTGGGCTTAACAAGGCAACAGAACACACCAAACTTCTGATGAGTTCTCAGTGTTTAGTCACCTCGACTGCTAAGAACAGAATGGAAAGCTTTTGGGGAGAGTTTAGTGGCGAGTGGAAGGGTGAGGATGATAAAGGGGTTCAGCACTTGTCATGTGTGCGTTTGGTGTGTTCTGTGGTCAAGTGGTCCCCCAAGATCCATTGGCTCGTTTCCCTTGCACTAGACCTTCAACAGAACAGAACGTGTTGAAAAGCACACACACTGTGCTCAGAACAAGGCTGACTGGATGCACAGAGCACAGAGATTATTCGAACTTGTCCTGTAGCCTGAGTTAAGCTTCACAGAGTGCCTTTCACCTGCTATAGTCTATATCTGCACAGATTTTTCTTGCAGTCCCTTTGGCTAGTCTTTAAGGTATCATCTCCATGAACATAACACAGAGAAAATTCCCCGAAACAAACCAACCTCAAAGAATTGCCCTCAGAATGCAGTCAAAATGGAAGTCCGGGGTGCCTGACTGTAGGAGACATTACCTCAGCTCCAAGAACAGGACAGTGGCTCTCAACCCTGGCTGCATGATAGGACCACCTAAGGAGATTTAAACACACCAGTGCTTGGTTTCCTCTGTTTCAGGGATTGCTACTCAGTGGATCAGGGCATCAACAGTTTTTAAGAGTTTAATTCTAGCAGAGAGCCTTGTTTAGGACAAAGATCCACAGGTATTTGAGGACAGGAACTGTAGACAGTCCCTTCCAAGCCACAGGGGCTGCCCCACTCTTGACAGAGCTGCCTCGCCTCTAGCACACACAGCTGCATGTTTTCCTCCAGGGCTGGGTTCCAACCAGAGCAGCTGCTAGCTCAGCGCTCTACCACTAAGCCACAGTCCCAGCCCTGGGCTTTTGAGATCGGGTCTTTCTATGCGTTCCAGGATGGCCTTTTCCTCTGCTTCCACGGTGCTGGAACTGCAGGCATGTTCTGTGGTGCTGATACCAGTACTGGTTCTTGAGATCTATGAAGTGACATTGTGGTGATGACTGGGGCGACATGTTGGATTGGAATAAGACCCTTGGGGAAGGGTATATCTTAGGAAAAGACTCTATCGAGTGTTGTGAGATGCTACTGAAGAGGTGACCCCCAAACAGAGGAGGCCTATTTGTTCCCACTCTTCCTATTCTGGAACTCTATAAATCTGCCTGGGAGCCCTTGCCGGGGGTCCTAGAACCAAACATTTCCTTGACTACCTCTCCACTTCCATCAGTCCAGTGACCCAGCATAAGGGCGCAGCTTCCCTAGCCTGTAGACCACGCCACTTAGGAAGCTTCGGGTGCAAACTCTAGTCTGCTCCAGCACATAAATTCAAACCATGCTATTCTCCTTGCCCCGCCGCACATAGCCAGGGCACACGCGCTGTGGTGCTGCGCCCATGTCTCCCCAGGAATCAGGCCATAGCCGTCATCCATCAGCACATGTGACAGTAGCCCAGCAGCGAGCGTTCCGAGTACTGTCTGGGCCAGATGGCATCCAGCCAAGGCTGCAGCAGCCCAGCTACCTGGCTAAGCTTGCAAGCAACCCCACACCTGGGTGGTTCTCCTGCATAGAAGTCTCTGCCTGCTGGCCCATCATTCTCCCTGACCTAAGCCCCACTGTTGTTTAAACCACGTTCCAAAGAACAGCCTGCAGAAGCACGACCAGGGCCGGCAAAGCAACCGCATTGTTTCCTTTTCTCATTTTTGACATTGAAACCAGAATATGACTTCTTTCTCCCTCTTACAGTGTCTGACTTAAGTCCTTGTGGTTTTGTGTCACATGAGGCACTATTTGGTTTGGCCACTTGATATTTGGGAGGCGTTTTGTGATAGTTCTGCCCCGACAGGGTAAGCTTCGGTGTTCCACGCTCTTCAAAGTCTAGCTGCTCCTGAGATGAAGCACAGCTCAGGTCAGAGGGTATGCCTAGGCCCTGGCTCCAAACAGCAACGCTACAAATATAGAAAAGACAGGAACAATGCTAGAGGAGGGTGAGACGGCTCACTGGATGGTGCCTGTTGTATAATCATGGAGACCTCAGTCTGGATCCCAAAACCCACGTACAAGCTGGGAGCACTGGCAGACGTCTCTAGCCCCAGTGCTGGAAGAGAAACCAGAGGATCCACAGAGCTCAGCGGCAAGCCAGCCTAGCTAACTGATGAGCTCTGTCTGAGCTCAGTGAAAAAAACCTATCTCAAGAAAACAGAGTGGAGCGTGATCGAGGAAGATATGACATTGACCTCAGGCCTCCACACACGTGCAGACACTCATTCGTAGCCACACAGGCATGCGCCCCAACGAACATGCACATAGAACGCATCCAAACCACATACACCATCTGAAATCTAATACCCAGCTTACCTCCCTCTTTTTCTGGATGAGAAGGGCCCAAAGATACATATTCATTTTTCTCAGTGGTTCATGATGGAGTTCTTCTTTGGAGACACAGAAGAGCCCGAAGGCACCACAAGATTCCCACATGCTGTCACAACAGTCGTAGCTTTTTCTGCTTGCTAAAGCCATCCCTGTCTTTCCTTTCAAGTCATTCATATTTAGTGTTTCAGTGCAAGCCCAAGCACCTCCTATCACCACCAATACCAGCTGGCCACCATCGGTGTCCGTCACCGCCCCCCCACCCCCGCCCAGTGCAATAGCTCAATGAATTTTTTAAAGAACCCTTGTGCAGAAATGACTGTGGCTCATACACATGTGGGGCTTTCTGGACTAAAGGGTGTAAACCTGGGTACCTTGCCTGTGGCACTCACCTGGGAAGACTTGGTCAAATGGCCAACTCTAATACAGTCTGTGTTCTGATAGGCTCAGACACTTCTGGAGTCTTGCGAATTCATCTTACTGGTTAAATACAGCTATGATCAATGGCTTATCAGGCATTAATGTGAACAGGGAGACCCTAAAAGCTGTTAAGGTCTGTACCAAATACATAATCAGTCCTCTGTGGTGGATTGGCTGTGCTTGGTCCAAGGAGTGGCACTGTTAGGTGTGGCCTTGTTGGAGTAGGTGTGGCCTTGTTGGAGAAAGTGTGTCACTGTGGGCATGGACTTTAAGACCCTCCTCCTAGCTGCCTGGAAGCCAGTCTTCTCCCAGCAGCCTTCAGATGATGTAGAAATCTCAGCTCCTCCTGCACCTTGCCTGCCTGATCGCCGCCATTTTCCCTCCTTGATAATGGACTGAACCTCTGAGCCTGTAAGCCAGCCCCAATTAATTGTCCTTATAAGAGTTGCTTTGGTCATGGTGTCTGTTCACAGCAGTAAATTTGGTCATGGTGTCTGTTCACAGCAGTAAAACCTTACATTTCATTATAAAGATATAATCCTAGGAAGTGCTACAGTCTTGATTCTCCAAGTGCACTCTGATTTTGCTTGATCATGACACATACTGTAAGACTGACCTCAGGTAGCCTGAAAACTCAGTGAACCCTTGCAGCCAAATAAAGCCATGAATGAGTTCCCCCACTTTCTTCATGGACCATGGTCACTTTCTACTAAACTGGGTTAGATTTTAAGACTTCACCACACTGGAGAGATAAGCATAAAATGCTGAACCTGATCCTTAGAACCTATGGGGGTAGGAGAGAGGAAGGGAGGGGGAGAGAGAGAGAGAGAGAGAGAGAGAGCGAGAGAGAGAGCATTATATGCTTGTAAGCCCACACTGCAGAGGTAAAAGCCCAAAAGACCATTTGGACTGTCAGCCATCCTAGGCTACTTGACAAGCAGCAGAGAACTGAGAGACACATGACCCCAAAAGCAAAGTGACAGCTCCAGAGAAAACCCTGAGGATGTCCTCTGGCCTTCACATGCATATGTGTCTGTGCATGCATGCGCACACACTCACACACCTTCACCTCTGTATGACCACTGACATTTTCCTGTGTGGAGTTTCATTCCTGAAAATCTATACAATATGCAATGTGTATGGGCACACGTGTGTGCATATATGCATATTGTTTGCACACATAGTGTGCATACGTGCATGTGTGCAGTGCACACTGTTGCTATGGCAATTGTATCATCTGAAACTTGTTTGTCTTCCTAACAAGCCCCTTTCCAGGTTGTCACATATACACTCAAGCTAATTTTTAAAACTGTAAAGCTCTTGCATGGATAAACCCCACTTTAAAAATACCAACAACCCCTTATTGAGTTTCAAGTTGTGTCATTTTGATAAGTTTGTAATAAATGCTCTTTTACACACACCATGAGAATAGGAGCCTTTATTTCCATGTGATGGTTTCCTTAAAGTAATATTGTCTTAGTATAGATTTTTCAAATCCTAACCACACTAATATCTAGAGGTAGAGCCTGAATCCTCAAAAGGCAAAAAAACTCCACCTTCCTTCCCTTATCTGGCCTAAAGTCATGTGCAAAAGCATACACTGCATTCAAAACTGAGATCAGGATCTAGATCCATGACATCACAATCACAAGCCAGTCTGAAAGGCGTGTCCATAGCACCAGCCTCTCAGCACTAAGAAGGTTTCGGAGAACCGTTAAGACCTGTGGTGCTTTTCAGTAACCATCTTTCCAGAACCTCAAGTGTTCCCAAATGCTGAACGACAGGTTTTGATATCTCCAAGTCCTTCTGTGATCTGAAAAACAATAAAAAACCCCTTTTTAATTGGTATTAATCTTCGATGTCAAAAGATAGCCAGAACCAGCCAGGCACTCTCTGGCCCCTTTTTTTCCAGGCTGGGCTGAGGCAGTGCTTAGGTCAATAGTGGCTACCACTGTTTGTACCTAATAGAAACTTCACCACTGAGAAGCGCCTTCCACCTCCAGGAGAGCTGTGCTCCGCCTCTATGGAGCAGTGCTCCCTGTATTTATGGTGGCCCTGTCAGATATGACTCATCTGCTAATTTTCCATACAAGGAAAACTCACTTGAGTCTCTGCTTTAAAATATGAGGTCAGGCAAAGAGGATGGTAGGAGGAAGGAGACCTTCCACATAGCCTTTGAGAAAGAGTTTGGGAGCTTAGCCCAGTGAGCCAACTGTGCCTGCGCGCAGCGGAAAAAATGGCGGACACTGGCTAGCATGTGAGGGTTCAAGGCACCGCAAGCTCACAGGATGAGGCGTGCAGGCAACAGTTCCTCGTGGCAGTGTTTCAAGACAGGGGTGTTTCCTTCCTACTTTTGATTCTCAGGAGATAATATCTACTCTAGAGGTTAAAGAAAGAGCATCTCACCCTGATAGCAAGATGGGGTGCTGGCTGAACCTGGGAAAGTCGCCTTACACCTTGCAAGCCACTTCCAGCTCTTTAGAGAAGGGCCTACACTTCTGTGTCTGCTTTGTCACCTTACGCCTTCTGTGACAGTCACAACTCATATGTATTAGTCACCACAAAGACTGACCAGACACATCTTACATGCCAAGTCAAGTCCAGCAGGACAAATGAGGAATGAAGATCAGAGGCCCTCTCCCTCCCAGCTGTCATGCTGATTAGGCCCCAGTGTCAACGCTTGTTTGCCAGCTGGTGGCGCAGTTTGGGGAAGTCATGGACCCTTAGGCAGTAGGGCCTGGATAGAGGAAGTGGATCACTGACAGCAGGCCTTGGGGTCTATCCATGGCCCCACTCCCCATCTGATCTCTGTCCCACGTTCTGCAAACACAAGGCCTCCCAGCTCCAGGATCGCACTGCAGTGGAGATGCCTACCACCGTGACTCCCCCTCCATCACGGTCTACCCTCAGACCCTGGGCCAAAATAAAATCTTTCTCCTTGGTTGCTTTCCTCAGTGATTTGGTCACAGCTGTGAGAAAAAGGAATCGACACAGAAAGGAAACCCAATTCCAATACTGTCAGAGGCTGATGGAGGCCCACCATCCTGTTAACCAAGGTGTGCATCCTCAGTGAGCCATACCTTGGCCTTTCCAGAGGTCAAAAGGCCTTTCTTTTGTGTTAAGAGAAGCATCAGTAACATTACGTAACCAAGCAGCCAATACCACAGGCTGGTCAAGAGTAGAGCTCAGTGTGGAAACTGACGGATTGCTCTACATCAAGGATTGTTGGACCTAAGCACAGCTCCTGATGATGCAGGTTGGCACACAGAGTAATCCACAGATTAACTTGCTTCAAGTATCTGGATACATAGAAATAAAAGTCATTGCTTCTGTTTTGTTTTTTTTTTTTTTAACCTGACAATCATTGTTGACATCGAAAATCATCTAGACATCCATATTGCCCTGTATACACAGTGAAGGTCAACAAAGAGGCTCCCGGCAGCAGCCACCAAGATGGCAGGTGGGGCGGGCAGCGACTTCCCTTTCTGGAAGCAATCTCCCTGTAGCTTGCCTCCTTGCAGGAGAAACAGACATGGCTTACAGCCCTCGCTAAGCCCTCAGCCAGCACCCCCAGCCTGGTCATGAGTGGTTCAAGTCATTCAACGGAAGAAATGGCACAACACTGCCAGGCCAGCGGAAAGTCATGCAGTAGAACACTTTGTTTCTTGGGCTTACCTGTATCCATGGAATCCAAGCACAGCTGCAGCTCACCAGAGCCAAGGACTGTCTTCTCCAGGGATGGAGATTTTTTTTTCCTGGTAGATCTAAGCTGTCTTCTGTGGCTGGGATTCTCCCTGCCACCCACCCAGAGGTATCATAAAGACAAGAGTGCCGTGTGTGTGTGTGTGTGTGTGTGTGTGTGTGTGTGTGTGTGGTGGTGGTGGCAAGGACTTTGTGTAGCATGTCACCAGTCACTCCCCACTCCCAGATCCTCTTGACAGTCTAAACCACCAACGCCATCCTAAACCACCCACACACCCACACACCCACACACACACACACGTTGAGTAGGCCAAAGGCAGATGGCTGAGAGGAGAGGCTGGAGCTAAAGGGCCAGGTCACATTCCTCAAGGGGTTCATTTCCTGTGATGTTACCAGCAGAGGCTCACAGGCTTTGGAGCCACACTGGCTTGGCCTTAAATTTGGGCCCTGGTGTATAACTCTGACCTTGAACACATCACTAACCTCTCTAAGCACCCTCATGCCAGTCTACAACAGGGAACAGAGGGCGGGTAAATCCTGCTGTTTGGGGCTGCTATGAAGCACATAACCCTGAACCAAGTTTGTCGTAACCCCTAATAAATGAGGGCGGGGACACACAGCACACAGCTGGATGTGACAGATCCACAAAACTGCATCTGCCCCTGGACTATGGCACACAGGGAAAAAAAAAAAAAAAAAAAAAAAAAGTCCACCTCATCCCCAAGGCCAGAGCACCTGTCACCCTCGGAATGGCTATAGACAGAGAAACTGCACCTAACGGACACCCATCGACCTACATTCCTGCCTTCAGCACTGTCTGTCACATCTGCTTACTGAGTCCTTTCTCTCGGGGGTGATACTTAGATTGCATAATACCTTTGCAGGTACGGAAGGCATTGCATCTATCTATATGCACACACACACACACACACACACACACACACACACACTGTTGGGAAAATTTAGCTTATACAATGCCCATCCAAAGACACCAAAATTTAGCTAATGTTTCCTGAAAAATGTGGCCTTCGTCACAGGAAGGAAGGAAAAGATCCAGCACGTGGACAGGAGGCGTTGGGACAAATTGCGCGCATGCCCATTTCTCAGCTTGCAAAGATGGTCCTGCTGCTGGGCTTACTTCTTCCCTCACCTCCCTCTTCATTCTTCTCTTCCCACTCCTTCCCCCTCCCCTCTTCACTAATCAACCCTTGCAGACACCTTAGGCTACACTCGGTGTCTGTTCTTCCCCGGTCCATTATATTCGATTCAAAGTTTCCAACTGAAAGATTCTCCAAATCTTGCCCTCTCCCTTTTGCGCCGCCACGGAGGGCAAAGAGAAACCTTCTCTCTTCCTCCTCCTGGTTGTGCGGTGGGATCTTTGAAACCATCCCCGGTGCTCCCCTTTCCCAGCCTTGCCAGATCTGCAGACTCACAGCCTGCATTTGGCTGTGTGAGGGGTCCCGCACGTGGACCAATGAGCCTCTGGGTCTTTTTCATCCAGAATCTCAGGTACAGATCTAATGACATCACAAGGATACTACAGTTTGTATCACACACTAAGTAGCAGTGCTCTGGGGACTCCCTCAATCCCTCCGATGGGATGCCTGTAAAGGTCTTCCTAGGGGCTTCTAGGAGACCCATGCCGTGCATTTTCACAATGACCTTCAACACTCCTGCATCAGCTTCTGTAAGTTCAGATTGCCGGGCTGCCACCTGCATTGCCGATGACGCTTGTGAGAATGTGAAGGGCCGTGCCCAGGGCTGCTGACATTTCTCTTGTCTTCTATTCACACAGTAGACTCAACACAAACTCCCCTCTTTTTTCAGCCACACACAAAAGTGCCTTTAATAGTTCGTCTATGTTGTCAGTTTGACTGGATTTAGAATCACCCAAGAGACACACCTCTGCACGTGTCTGAGGATGTTTCTACAAAGGCTTCACTGAGAAGACCTGAATGTGGTCATCACCACCTTACGGGCTGGGATCCTGGGGCAAAGGAAGAAACCGACTAAACGCTAGCTAGCACTCACCTCACTCTGCTTCCTGGGTACGGCAAGGCAGTGGGAGCCACTGCGTGACACCCCCCTCAGCACCACCACAATGCACTGTGCCCCTCAAAACCCTTCCTTTATGCTGACTTTGTCAAGCATTTTGTCATTAAGTAACTGATATCGTGCTTATACAGGGCAATTCATAGAGAAGGAAGCTATGGGTTGAGGGGAGGACTGGGCCTCATCAAATCTCAGGCTCAATATGTAGGAGATAGAGCCCTGGGCATTGTCTGGTGGCCTGTGTGTGTGGCCAGCCCTTTCCCTCTGGGTTTCTGGTTTGCTCAGGTTGTACGTACATTATCCCCCCCTCTCCAGTGTAGCTGGATTACATTCTATGTTAAATTTCTAGGGTGGTAGGTGACCCGATTTGTGGAAAATCCTAGAGTGGGGACCCATTCTCTCGTAAGCTCTGAAACCATCATTTCTATCACAATTTCCAAAATCCTCTTGTCAGGGCTTCTTCTCTGTCTCATCAGCACCAAGGCCGAGTGACTCCTGGAGAGACAACTTTTTCCACCTGTGAGCTGCTCCCATCTGCTCTTGATGGGCCAACAGGTAATGAAGACATTTTGGAAGACCGTCCAGCCTCCACAAAAGAACATCTCTAATGGTGGGGCATCAAGCATCAGATACAGGGTGGCGAGACCCTACCGTGGAGTGGTTCCAGAGGTGCTCCCGAGTGACGCCAACCCCATAAAATCATCTTATACTTGTATATAATTAGTTACCTGATTCTAATTCTTTTGCCAGCTGCTAAGTTGTACCCTGGTGAATGAGTTTCAGAAAAAGGGAGTTACAGGAAGAAGTGGAGGAGGGTACCGTATAGGAGCAGGAGCATGTCAAATTATAATCCCAGTTGTATACAGCACATAGCTGAAGGCCTCAAGGTACTGGGCCAGTTAAGACAGAAAGACCCCTGGGAACTTGGGGCTGGTGGCAGTCTGGGTCTGCCCTTGGGGTCCTCTGTAGTACCAAGTTTCACTTCTTCAACATTTAGAGGTGCTTGGTCAAGCCAAATGTGTGGGCCTTATTCAAGTCTTCAGAAGTATTAGTGTGTGTCCTGTGACTGATGTTCAAAGTACAGACACTGTCCCTAGCTCTCTAGGCAGGCAAGGGCATAGGGGCGGGGGCGGAGGCAGCGTTCAGGAAGCTTGACGGCTGGGGACTCAGGTATTTGGATCTCAGAAGTATTCAGCCATACCTGTCTTCAAAATTTTTCTTATTTTGAAAAAAAATTTTTTTTAAATACCAGTAAAAATAATCTGCCTTGTTGCCAAGTCAGGCTTGAAGAGAACTGGACCAGGGGTCGTGCACACTGGAAGGGAAATAGTAGAGACATGCATCTGGGGCCTGGCGCTTCTGGGTAGCCATCCTCCAAGGCAGCCCCTTTCATATTCCAACTTCACTTCACAACACCACCACCACACACTCACCGCACTTTTCTCTTGTATTCAGAGACTTTTCAGTGGGGGGAAAAGGCACACTGAAGCGTGCCTACAGAGCCGAACTTGACACTAACATGTAATGTCAAACACTCCACAGCAACAGCAATAACCAGGAGGGCAAAGGCGGCAGGAGACCATGTCCACGTCTTCAGTCCTCTCGGATAGATGGGCTAATACTATCCTAAGTCATAGTGGATCTTCAGGGGAGACATTCAATTTCTCTAATAGCAAGGAATGAGGGTAAACTTTCCTTTATTGTAGATAAAGATATGGCTGACATTGTAACAACTGTTTCCAAAGGAGTGCTAAAAAAAAAAAAAAATCAAATCAAAGGAGGGGATGAATTAGCTAAGGGAACTTCTTTCAGGTTGATTCTTCCTAGAACTAGGACAAGAAAGACATCATGGCTCTAAAGCCTCCTTCTACAGTGTATGTAAAAAATATTGGCCAGGGTAACAATACAACTGGAACACAACCAGTTACTCACAGTGTCTGCTCGCCCCTCAGATCTGGAGAGGTGAGGACAAGGTGAAGAGCGGGGACCAGTTCTGAACTTCAGAAACCGTTAGGGGAGCACGGACTCAAGCCGAAAGCACAGCCCCGCTTGGCTCTCCCAAATGCAACAAAAGTTAAGCGGAGGGCAAAATTTGAAGGTGAAGAATTATTTTAATTAAAAAAAAAATATTAAAAGTTGTTTTGGATCCTGCTCTGTGGAGAGAGCTTAAAAGGGGATCCAGAAGTCTGGGACCCTGGCAGCTCAGCACGCAGCCAGACCAGCGCCTTTCCACTCACAGTCCCACCCAGTGGATGGCCAAAAGGGCATGTTGTGGATCGGCCCTGGACCAGCTTCCAGAAGCAACAGCCTCCCCAAATAGGCCCCAAGTCTCCCAGAACCACTTCCTGACTGGCCTCTGCCTCCATCCGGCAGGGCTGGCCATGCCCCAGGATGCCAAGCCTCTCTTAATGCCTCCCTCCGCCCAGTGCCGTATGCACCTACGGAATTGGACCATTATCCAGGCACACTGGAAGGAACATATTAGAGACATGCATCTGGAGCCTGGCGCTTCTGGGTAGCCAGCCTGCAAGGCAGCCCCTTTCATATTCCAACTTTAGTTTACAACACCCACTACCTCGCATTCACCATAGTTTACTCTTGTATTCAGAGGCACTCAAGTCTGCCTCTATGCTTTGTTCAATAAGAAAAGCTATTGGGGTGTATTTACTGCAAACCACAACTTCCTTCTTGGGAGAGACAATTATTCCAGTCTTCTGGGTGCCCTGAAGTGAATTTAATGGACAGTAAACATCTAACAAATGGTGCAATTCTAGATAGGCAGCTGTAACCCTCCCCTCCCAGTATCTTTTATTATTATTTTAATTATATGTTGTGTGTGTGTGTGTGTGTGTGTGTGTGTGTGTGTGTACGCACATGCATGCGCTTGCACACATGAGTACACCTTCCCTGGGGATCCAGAAGAGGGCATCAGAACTCCCCGATCTGGACTTACAGTTGTGTGAGCCACCTGATGTGGGTACTGAGAACTGAACGCAGGTCCCCTGCAAGAAGAGTATTTGTTCCTAAACACTGAGCTCTCTCTCTCTATTCCTCCTTTCCCACCAGGTGCAAAATAAAAAAATAAAAAAATAAATCTCAATGCTAAGCAAGAGACAAGTCTAGTCTACAATTTAAGTACATACAGAGCGCCCACAAGACTGCTGGAGACTAAGACCTTTTACGAACACTGCTACAGTCTAGTCACTGATCTTCCACAGAATTCAGTTCACGCCTCCTCAGCCACCACCCGGTTGCTGAGTACAGAAGACTGCCTTGCTTTTGCTGTCTGCAAAGCACAAGTGTGTGCAACCAGCACAGTGACCTCTTCATTCCTAGTCCCATTGTTTTTTTTTTTGTTTTTTTTTTGTTTGTTTGTTTTGTTTGTTTTTTTTTCTCTTAAATAATGACCTTTAGTGATTTGGTGTGTGCAAGCCAAGGAATGATAAGACTCTGAACCCATGTTAAGGGACGTAACTTTTCAGTCACACATTTGGCAATCATTTTGATGGATATGTAACCAGGCCCGATATCTTCCCCACCCCCACTGATCTTGTGGTTCTGTTGCTCTTCTTCATGGATACTACGGAAGGTCTGTTGTCATTCTTGGGCTTGTTCCTTCTTGCAAGCTCGTCCTGCCCCACTCCCACCCCCTTCTCTCTCATGCTGTCTTGGCACCGTGATGTGTTCAGACAAGGTTGTTCCCTTAAGCGTGCTACTTGGCTACTTGGTCACGCTATTTATGCTTGAATGTTTATCTCGTTTCTTTTCTGCTGCTTCTGCACCCCCACCCTACTCTCTAAAACTCCGTACAGAGCAGTGTTGAACTGGCCACACATACTTCCTATCTCAACTCTGAACTTTCCAGTCCTCTACCTCCTTATCCTCTCAGGGGCCACAGTCAAAGAGAAGCCCAGTTTGTTTCCACAGAGTCTCTCTCTCTCTCTCTCTCTCTCTCTCTCTCTCTCTCTCTCTCTCTCTCTCTCTCTCTCTCTCTCTCTCTCTCTCCAGTTCTGTTTGCTCTGCTATCTGGATGGATCCGTTGGTTCTCCATGTTGAGCAGTTTAGTTCCCAAGGCCTCTCTGTGCATTAGGAACCACATTTATTTCAAAGCTCCGTTCTGCTCCCAGTGTCACCTCTTCCTCTGCTGCAAACTCTGGTTAATCAGTACATCCTCGGACATAATGTTTATGTGCAGAAAAGGTTCTGTGAGCCTCACAACCAGGAGAAAGGTGCTGTGTGTATTGTGAGTGAGTTTTGCTTCCTTCTGTCTAATATAGGCAAGGTACCTGTCACTGGTAGAGAGAGGGGGCAGTACGGGTGTCTGCATTTTGGCTTGTGTAGACTGAAGAGCTCCACACGGACCCTGCAACCCCAGGCCCATGGCAGTTAGGGGACAACCACTCTCTGATTGTCCTGGCAGCCACTCACCCCATTCTATGTCTGTCACTTTTAAGCCCAGTCCACATTCTTCACGTGTGTAAATGGTTTGAAGCAACACTTCCCCTCAGAAAGCGACTCCACGGACTTTCCACATTTCAGAGCTTTCTCCCAGCTTTACTGCACCAAAGACAGTTCCTGTCTTCTGTCCCCTGTTCATATTGTTAAAACACACACTGCTCTTCCCTGGGGAATTTGAGTGCAAAGGTGAGGTTGTCACTTTTGCTTAACCCCTCCTCTGGGGCCAAAAGACTTGATATGTTCTCAATAAATAGTTGTTGGATGGATAAATGGATTTAATGTTTCCTGACCACTTAGAAACTGTGCAACTTTGAAAAAAGAATTGTTGCATCATCAATTTATGGGCCTGACTTCTTGCCTCTCTTACCACTCGAATTAAGTGCAGAACTTAGTAGGATCCTAAGACCCCAGGTAGGCAGAAGGCTTTTTTTGTTTGCGAGACTCTCTAGAAATTGCTCCAAGGATTTCTGGATTCCCCATGGATAAACCTGGCAAGGACCCTAAGGACACATAACAGGTGCCCATAACAGCTAACCCCTATATGTTGGCTCCCAACTACAAATCCAACTTTTAACTTTCCTAAAGTATTAGGGAAGTTTTGGTCCCAGGGGTGAGACAGGGTCTTTGGCAGCACAGGAAGTAGATGAAACCAGTCTCTGGCCCTCACTTCTGAGGTACATGTCGAAGGTCATGTCTCATTTTGTATCATCTCAGTGAATGTCAGGTGTAGGCTTCTTTTCTGCTATTTACCTTCCCTGAGCAGGCAGCAGCCAGAACCAGCCAATGTGCTGTGGCATCTCACAAAAGAGGGAGGGGCCGAGCCGAGGACCAAGATGTCTCAAAAGACAGATACACACACACATACACAACACACACACACACACACACACACACACACACACACAATGAAGGAAGATTGCTCAACAAAAAGTGGACTTATAGCTACGTTTTTTTTGTTTTTGTTTTTGTTTTTTGCCGAGGAGAATAGTAAGGAGCATGCTACTTAATTTGTAGGGAAATTGTGCAAGCATTTTCCCTGAACCCCCCAGAATCTAGAGGATGAACCCTAGCCATGGACTGGCAGCATGGTGGTATAGTATCACTTTGTAGCCCTATGAAGATATGTATGAACATCTTACAGTGGTGCCATCCAATTCCACTGGAGAGTATAGTCTACCCTTGTCTTGAAAATGTGAGTGACTCCTCCTCTCTTATCCTCTGGGCCCTGTCCCAGAGGCCCAGTTAAGTTTCCTTTCTGTAAATCCTTCCCTGGGACTGGCTTCTCAGTGCATGAGGGTTCTTTCCTTGCTCTATTTGGCCCATCAATATAGATGCTACCACAGTCACTTTGGCACATCAAGTGTTGGGGAACCTTAATCTTAAGTTTGTCCTAGCAGGGCAGTGATGGTGCACACCTTTAGTCCCAGCACTTGGGAGGCAGAGGCAGACAGATTTCTGAGTTCGAGGCCAACCTGGTCTACAGAGTGAGTTCCAGGACAGCCAGGGCTATACAGAGAAACCCTGTCTTGAAAAACCAAAACCAAAAAAAAAAAAAAAAAAAAAAAAAAAAGAAAAAAAAGAAAAAAAAGAAAAAGGAAAAGTTTTGTCCTTCAGATCTGATGATGGAAAACATGGAAAGTGGGAATAGACAGCACATGAAGGAAGGGAAGATTGACTATGTTTATCCACAAAGTACTCAGTCAGGACTAAACCAAAGCTCCTTCACCTGGCATTGGATACAAACTTAAGTTTGCTCTTTAACCAAAAACAGGTCTCTCATAGCTCCGGGTGCGTCGCCCTTTCTCCGTGGGGATAGTCCAATGGGAGGTCGTCACAATGAGAATACAGTGGCCGTGCTTCTCAGACCCACAGAACCAACAACTAAAACAAGAAGTTTAGGAACATTCAAAGGAGGGCTGAGTTAGGACCAAGCCATCTGAAGCAGGTTAAGACCGTGTCCTGAGAACTCTGTTTTCTAAGTCAGAGTGGGGCTATCTTTTTTAAAGCTCCCATCATATGTCTTTGTATAAAATGTTTCTGAACTTTTTTATATGACAGTTAGACAACTAGAAGACAATAATATCCACTGCAGAAAAGAATCAAGATGCAAGTGATTGGTTGCAAGTCAGCCAACCCCTTCCTGTGTTGTACAGGCTCCTGGTCTCTGTCTCAGCTACACGCTCCAGAGGGCGGCGCTGTGCCTTCGTTTTTATTCATCTCGGTACTCAAAGCACCACTACACACACAGTAGGTGCTTTTAATATACCGGTTGAATGAATGAATGAATCAATGAACGAACACATATCATAAACTTAGGCCCTCTGCCTCTCTTTAAAACATTTTTGAACTAGGAAGCCTTGTCAAACAATCAATTTGAAGAGTATAGGTTTGAGGACCCCATAGCCACCACCACCTCTCTCAAACCACAGAGGTTGGTGATTCCCTTTAAACTGTCACCCCCAGGTCCCCCAGGTAGGGGTCCTTGAGGACCAGCTGCAGCAGAGGCTTTTCCTTCCATCACCCGTCAGACAGACTCTCAGCCCAGTTCCTGTTAGCCCACAGTATGGCTACATGCTTAGATGCTTACACTCAGAACCATAGCCATAGCTGCAGACCCTTTACAAGTAGAAAAGAGAAGCTACCCAAAGGGCTGCTGTCAAATTTCATGTTCTGTCTTAACGGAGTCTGGGGAAGGACCCGCTTAACAAAACGGTTTTTTTTGCAAGGACTTGTCCGCTCTGCCTTGTCTTGTGACTTCTCTAAAAGAACACTAAGACAAACTCGTACTTTAAGAATTATGAGAGAAAGATGGGGAATGTGTGTGCCAACAAGATAGGAACAAAACCCTTGTCGAGAGGCCGAGAGTTCAAAGCCTATCACGGAGCCACAGACCTGCAGGCACTTCCCTGGTTCACTGTTTATGGACCTGCTGAACGGAAGAAATCAGACTTCTTGAAGGAAATGGTCTACTTAGGACTAGCTGGCTCAGACCCCATGGCCCAGCAAGCCCACGAGTTAGCCTGGCACCCTCAGAGAAGAGAACTTGTGTCCGTTTTTTTAAGCACCTCCAGAGAAAAGACCTCCCCCATGCCCAGACACCCGACCGACTGCCCCAGCGAGAAGAGCTGGTGTGTCTAAGGTGTGACGAGCCCTTAGAGCTAAGATCCCTTCAAACACTCAAACACTCAGCCTCGGAGGGATTGGAGAATATTTGGGTCTCTATCCTGGACAGTCAGAGTGTTGGGAAGGCAGAGAAGTGAATTTGGATTAAAGCTGCTCTTAGCAACAGCTACCCAAAAGGAGGGGCGCTTCCCTCGAGATCCTGAGTGTTTTGAAGCATCTAGACCTGTCTCCCTTCTTAGCATCTCTGAAGGTAATAAAGCTCTGACATGGAGAAAGGTGTCTAAAAAGAGAACTCGAGGCACAAAATTCCTGACTCTTCAGCCCCTCTTCCCCCACACCCCTCTTCCGCCAGTAAGATTTGAAAGAGAGTGAGCATTTGAGAGGATACTGGGCCGAAACCAGATGCCCCTTTCCTAAGAATCAGCTGCCCTAGCTGCTCATTCCAGGGCAGTAGGTAGCTTCGACTTCCCACTGTGGCCTGAGGCTATCTCATCACTGGGGTCTTGCAAGACAGTCGACATAAAGGCAGACAATATAGATCGAGGCGTGCCATCTGTCCGTCACTTCTGCGAGAGACCCAAGCAGCAAAAACCAGTCATGTCTAGCAACATGGAAGATGATATAATTGCTCCCATAGGGTGGGGTCTGACAAGGAGGCTTAGCCAGGCGGCAAAGCCGAAGAGATCCCCAAGGGCTAGGCCTAGTAGCGGTCAGACAGCTAGCTATCCGTGCCAGAGACTCTGAGATCTTTTAAAACAAAATCAGGGTCCAGGCTGGAGGCTTGAGAGCCTCTGGAGCAAATTATCTATGGGAGAACACAGAGGCAAATAAAGGATCCCCACACCTCCTGAGAACCCCAGGCAGCCAGCATATGAAGCCTCACTACTCTCTCCAACCCTGCTCAGTCCCTCCTCAACTCTCACATTTGCTGTGCTTCTCCCCTTCACCCATAAGCACCACCTTTCTCCAAACCTATCTTGGGACGTCTAAGGCCAAACCAGTATCCCTCCGGGGTCACTCGATTCAATTGGGACAAAGGTTAGATAGAATTCGGTGTCTCCAACTAGGAGCTTCCTCCTTACGGGGACGAGCCACGCAGCTAGTGATGGGCAATCTGAGGTTTCCGTTTCCGGTTCTCCAGGTCACCATGCTGCCATGGGCTTTGCCCTGGGGGACTAGACCTTCTAAAGCTGAGCTGACATGACAGTTCCTTCATCTAAAGTTGAGCTGACAGTTCCTTGCCGCCAAGAGGAGCAGAAAAGTGAATAAGAAACAAACGAGCAGAAGTTTGAATGCCTCCTAGAAACATTGCCGAGTTTGCCCTGGTTCATTTTCACGCGTCTATGCTAACCTAGCAAGTTCAAGGACAACGCTGGGTCCTAGGGATATAGAGATAAATAAGACATGATCCTTGTCCTAGAGAGTCTTTGTCCAAGGGATAACACGTGACTGAAAGGTACTTGCCAGATAGGGAAGTGAAGGTCTTGGAAGGCCATCTAGGCACAGCACCTAGGAGAGACCTCTGCCGTATAACTCCTAAAAACCACCTTAAGCAGTGAAGGCAGTTAAGAAGAGGAAGCTTCCGGGACTATGCATGGGCTTGGAGTGGGTGGGGGATGGGCATAGGGCTTAAATATGGATGGAGACAGGGGAATGTCCACTCCTAGGAAGGTCCAGCCCCCTCAGGGTGGAAGCAGCAGAGGGGCAGGCATTGGGTGCAAAGCTACCAGGAAGAGTGGACAGGAGAGTGGAATAGAAAGGGTGGGCCCCACTCCCACCCACTGTGTGCCTACGAGTGAGGCAGATGCCGACAGAGTACACAGAAAGACAAACACATACCTGACTTCATTCCATTCTTTGGGCACCCAGGGAGGTGAGCATGCTATCCTTAAATAATCCAGAGACTCATAGAGCTTAAGCAGCTCCCTCCAAGACACACAGCACAAGGGTTGCTAGGTTAAGAAATGGGGTCTCTTTGAACCCCATTCTCAGGAGCACTGTGTGATGGGAAAGGCCCTCGGACACAGCCACCGAGGACTTTACAGAGGCCTGGGAGCCCTGGAGGATTTTAAAGAGGAGGGAAAGCATGGCCAGATCTGCATTCTTAGTGATCCTGCCAGCTGTGCTGTGGGTAAACTGAGGTCCCAAAGAGGTAGGAGGTGGCTGGGTACAGAGGCTGTGAGTTGGGAGCGAGGTAGTGCAGATGGGCGTACAAGAAGAGCCCGTGCGAGCAGTCCGAAGGGGAAACCAGTGGGACAAGTGACCACATAAGAGGAGTCACCAAAACGAGAAGGAGCTGTGAACGTGGCCAGCTGGGCTGAGCACTGCTCAAGGTCCCCATATAACGTGGGCCTCGAGTGTTCGGAGACAGTATTTACCAAGACCACAGGTAATAAAGGAAAAAAAGACAGAGGTGTGGAGTCACTCCAGGCAGGAAAAGCAACCGAGATTCAGGTCGCACGCACTGCGAACAGAAGCTGCCAGAAGCTCCCACAAGATGCCCACAAGCACTTCCAGGCTTCCAGTGAGGCAGACAAGGGAAGGCAGGGGGACAGGGAGACGGGAAATTGCCAGCTAGAGAAGCACGGGCAGGGACGGAGGCAGAAGAGCACCTCGTGACCAGCCCTCAGCGAGTCTGTCTGGCTTTTGAGAACTGAACCATAGAGTCCACGGGGCTTGTGATGCAAGCATCAGTAATGATTCATCCCAAAGGGTCGACAGAGAGTACCTGAGTCATAATGGTTGAGAAGGGGAAAGGGATCCACAGAGACACCGACTGCAAACAGTACTTGTAAGAACTTTGACTTTAGAAAAGTGGCAACAGGCCAGTGTCGCAGAGTTTCGAACGAATGGTGAGTCGGGAGACTGGAGAAGAGCTGGTAGTGAGAAGGACTTTTAAAGGGGGGTGGGGTGGGGCGGTAAATGGTGTAAGCTCCCTAAGGAAGGGCCAGCTTTGGTCAAAAGAAAGAGAACTTTCTAGCAAATTTTGGAAGGAGATGCTATGGGGGGTGGGTGCGGCAGGCAGAGGAAGGGAACCAGCAATGAGAATGCTCTTCCTCATACAACTAAAGTGACTTTGGCCTTGGATAAGGGAATAAGATGTGTTGAGAGTTGGTATCACCGGGGCGAGGGGGCCGAAAGTGGCCTGAGAAACCCAATGTGAGTTTCCACTGGCTAACATGGACAGATGTGGAGTTGCCAGACAGACGACAGAGGTTTCGGGCAACTCTGGGATAAGCCATGGTCACAGAGCCTGAGCTGGCCACAGTCCCTCACACTGTGAGATCGGTGGCAGCTCTCAGTCACCCCAACAGGAAGCAGAGGGTATCTGGCTACATAGGGCCACCAGGACCTCGTGTCTGATGGCAAGATTGGGGACAGAGGGCCACCGCAGACACAGAGACACTACAGGTCAGAGAGAAGCAAGCCAAGGTCCCAGGGGCCCCGTGGGAGCCTCAGTAAGAAATAAAGGCCAAGGCCTTGACACCGGAAGAGAGCTCTCAGGGGCCGTGTGGGGAAGCAAGCATGAGGCTGAGGACTGAAGGAGAGCTCATCGGCGCGAGCTTCAAGAGAGGCAGTGGTGGGTGGCAGGCTGGGGTGGGGTGGCTCTACAGGTCGAGGAATCCAGAAAGCCTCTGTTGCTAAAACAGTCCGGCCCACAGTGCCCTGCTTCAGCAGGCCTTCAGGAGGAGCTGCACCCTGGCTCTCAGCAGCTCCTGCGAGCAGCAGGTCCTGTGCCTTCCTCCTGACCACACCAAGGTCCACTTGCTGTGCAAGAGTCTGCTCAGAAACCGGGCTTGGCAGATAATCCCTGGACTCCACGGCCAGTATCTTTAAGTCAGGAGAGGTCTAGACCATCTAGACCTCACTGGTTCCGTGCCTCTAACCCATAGACCAATCTCTCCCTCCTTGCCCTCTGCCTGCTGGCATTGTCATGGATGCTGGTCTGTCATGGATGTGTTCTCCACCCCATTCCCTCAACTGTTCTTCCCCCAAGAACTGGCTCCCAGAACACACTCCCTTTTCTCTGCTGCCAGGCACCTCAGTCATACACCTGGTTATACGCTTGGTGCTTCTGTTTGGGCCTCTACAAGTCTCTGGGTAGTGAAGATCAGATGTGTGTCTAGGTGACAGGCCTCCCCTCACTTGCCCCCTTTCCCCAAACTGTCCACGGACTGAGCAAACCAGGCCCCACGTGCCAAGGAACCTGCTCCCAATCTCAACCCTCTTCCGCTAGCTAGCTAGCCCATCGTTACAGTCAGTGCTGTGTAACAAACAGCCCCGTGCCGGGGGAACAGAGGGAGTGTCGCTTGGACTTTCCAAAGATCTTTGGCATGGACAAAGTTGAGGAAAGGGAGGCTCAGAGAGGTTAAATCGCCTGTCACCGTGTCACACAGCTTGTAAGTGGCTGACCAGGGATTCGAATCCAGGCCTGTCTTCTACAAAGGCAAGCACTTGTGAACCTCTCCTCCTGCACCTGGATCCCCAGCCAGAGTTTATGACAGACTCCTGTCGTCATCCATTTGTCCATCCACCTATCTGTTGATTTATTCGTCAAGGCTGGGCATTTCCAAGGCTGGCTGCAAACACTATCTTCAAGACTCAGAATGGCCCATGCTCTGAAGTAGAGCCCGTTTCTTAGGGTTATCTGTACACCACCTCCCACAGCCAGAAAGGATTCCACAAACCTTTCTAATCACCCTTTGTTCTTACTTATGAGAGGCAGGGAGGGAAGGAGGGAAGGAGGGGGAGAGGGAAGGAGAGAGGGAGGGGGAGAGGGAGGGGGAGAGGGAGGGGGAGAGGGAGGGGAAGAGGGAGGGAAGGAGAGGGAGGGGAAGAGGGAGGGAGAGAGGGAGAGGGAGGGGGAGAGGGAGGGAGAGGGAGGGGGAGAGAGAGCTTATAGGAACTGTACACGATGGTACTGTTGGCTCACTGTGATGGCTTTGAGTTTTCCTAACAGTTTTTCTCCAAAAAAGAAAAACAAAAAACAAAAAAACCTTCTTCATAACTTTTATTGCTGGGACAGATCTTCAGGCCTAGGGGTGGTCTGTCAGCCTTCCACTTGCTTAGCATCCCTGCTCAAACCCCAACCCCACCAGCCCTCCCTCTACCAAGACTTCACCACGAAGGGTCCTATCCACCCAAACTGGGCGGAGCCCCGGGCCCCTGCTCTCTACTCTCCAGGCTTGTTAGACAAACTGGAAAAATGAGTTCCAGGAGGGGGAACTGGGCATCAAAGCGGACACTGAAGCAGTATGTGAAGAGGCTCTGTGCCAGGGTAAGGGGGATCTGGGGAGCGTCAGAAATCACAAAATGGAGAGAGAGTGGCGGAGGAGCGTTCAGAGGCAGGAGAGGCTCTCCCTCCATTTCATAACAAAACAATATGGTTTTGTTGTTGTTGTTGTTGTTGTTGTTGTTGTTTGTTTGTTTGTTTCTTCTCCTGGCAATCCTCTCCAGAATGAAGAGTTGCTTCTTTGACATCTCTGCAAGCATACTGGGTCCTTGGGAACGTAAGCTAAGGAGGGGCGTTCTTCTGGCCACACTAGCTGACCTGCTTCTGCTTTGCAGGGACCACTTTAGTTCTACGTCAGAAGTCTGCCTGTCCCTGGGGTCAAAATCTTGTTGTTGCTGGGGGGTAAATGGCACTTCTCCTCAGCCAGGCTGTGTGCACCCACTGGGGTCACAGTTCATGTAGACATCAGGCTCAAGGGCTTCGGCCAACACATTAATGTACCCTCTCTGCCCAGGACAGCTGTTATGAACCAATCTGGTGGATCCCATCACTGCCTCCGCTGGACTCAGTGGTCATTAAATATGAAAACGTCCAAGAACCTCCCCCCAGAAGGAGCCAACTGGACCACGAGAGGACCACCTTTGCTTACTGTGACTCCGGTCCCCATAGCAGGTATTAACCCAAGCGGTAAAGATAGTTTGAGTTTGGTTCTGATCCTGACAATCAGGAGGATGTAGGACGCCACCTCTGCTGGAGGTGGCAACAAATCAGTTTCAACTCCCATGAGCCAGGGGTGGCTGATCCCACTCAGTCAGGTCCCTTTGCTGCCCCTAAGGTCCTGGACTAGAACCCTCTGCTCCAATACTTCCTGGTGTTCTTATATCAACATAACAATGTCAATGTGACACTAAGTGCAGCTAGACTAGGAGCCACCTGCCTCTCTAAAGCAGACCCAGATTCTGAAAACACTTTTGTTGCCTTGAGGTTCTGATTTAAGTTGTTGGCCCCTGAGGTGTGGCACGCACAGGGGCAGATGACTCTTTTGCCTCTCAAAGTGGCCTATGTTGAAATCAGATGGTAAGGGTCACTAAAGGTCAAATCAGAAAGTCAAATCTCTCCCTGCAACAAAAGCCACCAAGGGTTGGGTCTACTTTCCAACTACACTTCTGGGTTTTAAGACGAAGCGTTAGCTGCAGTCAAGAGCTGGATGTCAAAGGTGAATGACTCGGGCTCTGCTTCGTCTCCCTTCGCTGGAGTTGGGGCTGGGAGTAGGAGTGACGTTCATTGGTCTTTTTTGTTTTCTTTGTTTTTTTTTGTTTTTTATAAAAGCAAACAGAGGCTTAGAGCGATTACATGGCCTGCAATAATGTGCAGATCTGGGCAGGGGCAGGGGCAAGCATGTATCTTGTTGTGTGGCCATCCTCTTGCAAAGGCAAACATGCATCTTGTTGTATGGTCTCCCTCCTCATCACTAAAAGAAAAAACTGGCAAGTCCATCAGACCTGCCACGCCAGACCAACAAGCAGTCTCAGGACCAAAAGCCCACAGACAGCGTAAGGCGACATTAAAGGCCATTCAGGCTCAGCCCTCTGTTTACAGATAAGGGGACTCAGGCCCCAAGAAGGAAAGTGACTTGTTCAAGGTCACACAGCAAATTAGTGGCAATGCCCAGGCTTCAAGCCACATTGGCAGAGTGTGGTGCATGCCAGCACCCAGCCCTCCCCTCCAGCAGATACACCTAGACTCTGCCTGGATCATATTATGGGCTCCTGTTTCTGTGCCAGTCCTCTTGGGGAAGGAACAGGTCTGCATTGGAGTGGCCAGGGCTTCCCTTCAGCCAGGTCAAAGTCCCCTCTCCCCAACTCTCTCTGCATTTTAGGTAGAAGCGTTTACGTTTCTTAAGTATCCAGATCTGTCTCTGCCCCAGAGATAAACCACAGAAGAATCCAGACCTTCCTTTTTTCCTGTTCACATGTTCGTAGCTGTCCTTGCTGCACAGAGGGGAGGTAGGCAGGAAATAGCCGATGCCTTTATAATTCAAGACAACAAGCCAGATCTTAAATAAGCAACAAACCTTAATCTTTCTTAAATACACTGAAAAGTGAAAAACCTGTTCCATGAGTTAAAGAGGAGAAATAGTGTGGCTTTAGTACGCTTTGTAGCCAGCATCTGTGGCTAAGGAAACTCCTCTTCCCCCACTGAACAGCCTCAAGTCATCCTTAAGTCCAGCAGTGGCATTATCATTTAATGTCCCCTTACAGAAACGAAATTTCGGATTTCAGGATCTGATGTCACACCTGACACTGATGCCATTTCCCCTGTCTGGAAAACTAAATGTCCTCATTAGGCCTCCTGAACCAAGTGTTGGAAGGCTACAGGGACCCGCCTCCACACCTTCTGTAGTTGTCTGTCACTCACTGATTCCATGTTAGGCTCGCCTGTCTACCAGATATCCTAGAAATCGCCGCAATCCCTCCTGACCCCCACCCTGGTCGCCAAAACCTTTTATCTTCCTCTTGACAAATCACTGTTTACCCAAATGCCTATACTGTGGTTGGGTTTGGAGTTTTTTGTTGTTTTTTTTTGTTGTTGTTTGTTGTTTGTTTTTGTTTTTTGTTTTGTGTCTTTGTTTCTTCTTGTTTGCTTTTTGCCTGTTTGTTTTTTCTTTTCTCCTTAAATGCAAAGCCCCTTGGATTATTTTCACCATTTCCACCTAGCAGGGAGCTCAGAGAACATAGTAGCACTGAATAAATCGTAAATACGTGAATGGGTATGTGCTGTGGAAAAAAAATACATTCTCCCTCTGCCTCTCAAGGCCTGGGAAGAATCAACTACTACAGAAGAGAAAATGGGTGTGGGAACCTACAGAAAAACCTCAGATGAGAGAGCAGGTCAAAGAAAAGGCACCTCCTGCTCAGCGCCTACCTTAATCTTCCTTAAATACACTGAAAAGTGGAAAACCTGTCCCATGAGTTGAAGAGGAGAAATAGTGTGGCTTCAGTACACTTTGTAGCCAGCATCTGTGGCTAAGGACATCAAAGGAGTCCCTTTGTCAGTGAGATTTCTCCCCCTTCGTGACTTAAAGAGGTGAAATGTGGTCCACCCCTTCTGCTGTGACCTCCGTTTTGTTTTGTGCTCCTAAACCAAAGTCACTCACTGTTCACAGTGCCCCTCCCCCAAGCATTGAGGGATCCACCCCATGTCTTCATGTGGCTCAACAGCCATGATCAACAGTGAGACAGGTGGGGCCTCCCTCTCCTCTATCCCATGTCTACTGCAAATGGAGCAGTGGGTGGCGGGTCTTATCAAGAAGAAATCATCCTGCTAGGAAGAATTCTTTCCTCTAGGAAAGAATGTGCACAGCCTTACCAGGGTCTTGTGTAAAGAACATCACTACTGAGGGGGAGCTCTTCATAACTGACATCTCTTCCCCTGGCTAGTCTCCCCCTTAGCCACTAAAGAATCTTTTCAGAACACAGCTCTCCTAGAGTATATGCTTAGCTGAGCCAAGAGGAAAAGTTAAAACCAGGGCTTTCCCTCTCTGTTGCTTTGAACCCCTCACTAGAATTTCATGGAAGTCCAATTTCTTTGCGTTATGGAGAAAAAGCAACTATAACCTTCCTTGATATTTTAATCTACCTCATAATCTCCAGCCTGGAGAGAAATCCTCATAAGAACAAAGATAAGGACACCCATATACCAGTGTATATGGGCTTGCCCACAGCCCACAGCAAATAAATAAGGAGACACTCTCGGGACATCTTCTTTGTCATCATGAAGTCTACCTTTCAAAGCCAGTTATAAACGAGAGTTATGTCTCCATCCTCCCAGATGGCTCTGTCTTAACAAAACCAAACCCTGGACCCCAGAGCTTTTCTTCTGCTAATTTCACTCTTTCTATACACATTTCCCCGGATGTGTACCACTCACTGCCTCCCAAAGGGAACTGATTCATAAAGGTTTACAGTAATGAATACTTTCGTCTGCCTCCATGGAAGACCTATAAAGAGAAGAACAGCCAGGTCTGTTGAATAAACATATATTCCACTTCTCTCAGCAAGAAAGTCAACAAAGCCGGTTGAAGCTGGAGGACAGATGTCCCTGGCTAAGCAGTTTTTATCACTTTGCTCCTTGTCCGCTCTCACCAGCCTCTTCTATATGGGATCATTTGCATACTTGATATGGGACAAATGCGTCCCTCATGGGAATAAATGAATAACTCCTTCTCTGTCTGATGCTTGCACCCCACACAAGAGGACTGCCTACTCCAAGATAGTGGGGAGGCTACTTCAGAAGAAAAAGAGAGGAGTTGGTATCTGCTGACACGGTGGGTTCTATCCAATGAGGTCAGAGGAGGGCTGTTGGCAGCTTCCGTTAAATTCTGTTGGGGCAGGCGAGTGGCCACTGGCAGTTAGTTCTGAGGTGGAGCTAGGGATGCTGGGATAGATTAAGTGAGAAGCTGACCCTTACATCATGAGCCTCACATAAGTGCCCAACGAAATGGAATACAAGAGCGAAGGGTAGTCACAAATAAAGCCAAGGCCTCTTGTTAGTCTTTGGCTTCCATATCCTTCCTCAAAACTTCGAGTACTCATAACCCAGCATCTCCATCTCCTGTCAAGGCCTTGGTGGCAAGGCCTATAGGTCAAGCTGAGGAGCAAGGAGGACAGAGGATGCAAATATTGCCCTAAGCTATAAAACACATTGTAGTCAGGACACTGATGTCCAGAAATGAGTCCCCTCAGACCAGATCTACTGAGAAAGTGCAGTCTTTCAGCCTCAGTAAAGTGGGCACATTGAAGTAAGTCCTGACTAATTTCAGGGGACATCCTGTACTCCTTCCCACTTAGTGCCAGAAAGTCTCATGAAGATCAGTCAATCAAATAGCAAGATATGAGTCATTTAGACACGTCTTCTTGGAAAGCTGCTTAAGTTCTCTACTAGTGTGTGGTACTGGAGCTCCGGCTCTAAAGTAAGAAAGCCCCGAATTTGAATTCTGGATCATGTCAGAAACTGGATAAAGACTTTAGACAAGTTACTTAACCTCTTTAAACCTCAGTCTCCTCAATCTGTAAAATGGGGATGATATTGGGTAAAGCACTAAACAGTGTAAGGAATAGGCAATTCATGGTTACCTTCCATACTCCTGTGTCCCTCTCAACTGCTCTCTCCTCTCTTCCTTTCCACAACTCCTAACTACATCATTGCCTATGGACAGCAAGAAGGTTCCCTCCCCTCCAAATTAGGCAGTCTCAAACAGTCTAGAAATGTCTAAGAGGACCTGACAGTCCAACCAGGCGCCTTGGTTTTTGGAAAGCCTAAGAATCTTAGCTGGTGATGTCCAGAATCTCACATGGATTTCCTACAAAAAGCTAGTTAGATCTTTTCGAAAATGGCCCTCAACCCTCCCTCTAAAAGAACCACAAGTACATTTTGCTCATTTGGTATCTGAGATAAGGGCTGGATTGCAGAAAGGGTCAGCTGAGCAATGAGTGACGTCACCCCTAGCACCCAGTCTGTACCTGTGAGCCACTTCAGAGTGCCTTGAATCCCAAGACAGAATCTTCACATTTCAAGACTTCAAGTTTAAGTGGCTCAGCAATGGCCAGATGGAGGTCACAGACAAAACCCTGATGGGGCACTGGGAATGCTTTCATTAATGATTCACAGTTAACTAATGTGTAGGGGGCAGGGGTCTCTCCCTCATCTTCAATACGGTGGGCATGGGGGTCTAGGAAAGGTCTCAATCCCTCTTCACCCCAGGGGAATTGGAACAAGGGCGGGACAAGGACTCTGTCAAACCTCTCTGCTCTTTCGCTGGTTGCGTTCAAAGTGAGGAGGCTGGGAGGAAGGTTCGTAACCATCTATCCCTGTTGCAGATGCCGATTGAGTCTTTCCCTTCCTTGCCTCTGCTTCAATGTTCACCTGTACTTGTGACCCAAACTATGCTCTCTGCTGGGCATCAGCAGTGCTTCACCTGCCAAGGGGCTTCCTTTTCCAAAGTTACATAAATTTGTGGGTAGGTAACATTTTAGAGACATTGTTTCTAATTCCCTAGGAGAAAACCACAACGGCTATATTCCCTATCAAAGAAGGTTTTCAGGAGACTATGCAAGTTGAGTGCTGGTGACAGGCACACGCATGAGGCTGGGCTGCTAATTGGTAGGGACAGTTTGGTTTTCTGTGTTTCTTCCTTCACCATTCAGGAAATTTCAGATCCTACAGTATTGGCTTGAAACGACACTTAGGAGGCTTCAGGGAGGGCCTGGCAATACGAGGAAGAGTCGGGGGTGGGGGGGAGACACCCTGTGTTCCACCCAAGAGTATGAAAGGATTATGTCAAACATGACTCTGGAGTACTTCCCCACAGTGAATGTCTGCCGTGTCCATCCTGACGTTCTTAAATTTCTAGTTCGCCTAACTAGGGTCTGATTTCTGATGGCTAAACCTTCGAATCGTTTGGGAAATGAAGGTATCTGGTTAAGAGACAAGAGTCGGGGCAGCTCCTTTGTCCTTTGCCCATTCACTTGAAGAGGAATCAAGTGAGGGGAGGAAAACGCCCCGAGTAGAAAAGCAAGCTGTTGAGTGCCAACCGAAGACTAATCAGCTGTGTGTGGAGACCCTATTGAGCAACTTGGAAATGAAAGCAGGGCTCAATGCCCCAACCCCCCCCCCCCAAAAAAAAGCTTGGGGCTAAGTCTAAGAAACACCTGGAAAAGGGGAACTGCCTATGGGTCCCAAGCAGGGATGACTGGAAAGAGGTTCAAACCATGGGAAACCCCACAAAGGCCCAGCCAAGCAACTGACAGCAAACTTTCAAACTCTTCTTTTCCCTACACAGGGGAGACCCATCTCATTCATAGAGCTCATGGGGCCTGTCTGAACCAAATGCAAATGGAACAATATAGAAAAAAAAGCAAGATTTGTCCACAGTTCTGATTGGCTGAAAGGACAACTTACAAAGGCATTTGGGACTGGGCTTGCGCCATAGCAGCATAGGCTCTTGAAAGCATGTCTTCAATAATGTCTCACAAGGTCTCTTGTGCCTTATGGGGAGAGATTTTTCTTCGACATTCAGCCCAGTGAAAGGATCCCTGAAGGTTCTGGGGGGTAGGCAGACTGCATTGCTCAGGGTCTGCTGCTTTAGCTCCCTCCCCATTCTCTGGCGGTCGGCGAAGTGTCTCTCCTAAGCAAACATTGGCTAGCTCTTGATAGCAGGGAGCTACTTCAAAACAGTAGAACTGGACGACAGAGAGCCTCGAGGTCCAAGAGGTTGAATTAGAGCTATCAATGCCAATAGTCTCTATATCTGGGTATTATAGGTAATGTTTATTCTCTTCTGTAATGGTTTTCAAGTTTATCTGGTGCACCAGTTCCCTGTTTTCTACAGTGTATGGTTTTGAGTTCTCATAAATTTGTTGATGCAGCAAGGATGAGCTAAAGGTTAAGGTGGAGATAGTCAAAGGTGTGCTTAGTAAAGTCTAGACATTGCCTTAGCCCAGGAGTCAAACAATTGACTTGATCTTGTATGGGGGGAGGTGGGGTCTTGCTGGCCATAGCCCAGGGTGCCATCAGAAGCCCATCTCTCTCTTCCCTGCCTCTGGGAGCACAGCTACAAAAAGCCTGAACCGGGACTGTCTGCACACTCATTCTTACAAAGCTCACTCATCTTCCGATGGATGAGCAAAAGACAACAGGATCACCTCCTCCTCAAAAAGAAATACTGATTTGTGTTTACAAAGAGGGCTCTTATGTTTTCCAAAACTGGCCACAGCACAATCCCATGAAAACCCTATTTCTGTGGCCCTCGTGCTGTTACAATGGCCTAGCCAGGATAGGCAGCTCCTTGCCCTGCCCTGCCGGGACCTTTGGTATGCCAGCACACGGCATTGAATTGAGAGAGCCCACGGCTTCTGTTCTTTTGTTTGCCTCCTTTCCCTGCTAGGGGATTTCAGTTCCTTTGACCTGGTGACATATTTTTTTTCCTTCTTGTACAATCCTTGGAGGAGGAGTGGCCACTTTGGGTGTTTCAGCCCCTTCTCAGCTGATCCTCGCTGCTATGTCTCCTAGAGGGGTTGGTGCATACAACCCCATTCTGCAGCCTTCTCTCCAAGGCACCTTCCTGACCCCCTCCTCCACATGCACTCCTTACTCTTTGTGCTCACCCCACAGGGTCATAACCCTTGCTTTTGATGGTCACTATATCAGGGTCACTCCCTTGCTTTTGGTGTTCACTGTATCTAGGGTCACGCCCTTTGCTCTTGATGTTCACTGTATCACGGTCACACCCTTGATGCTCACTGTATCCGGGCCGATCCACTCACTTTGGGGCCTTACCCCTTCAGGTTCCGTCAAAAGGACGGATCACCCAGCCAGTTCATAGGGAAAACACTGTGAGTTGGGGTCTGAGAGGGCAATGCAAATCAGGCACTGGGCTCTATGCCCTCATGGCCTGACGTTATATCTAGGAACAGAATTTTGCACATGATTTCAGCTTTCTAGGAGTCCCCCAAGGTTCTGCTGAAAACAGTGTGGATGACAAACTTTTGAGATTTTTTTTTTTGAGTGTTCCCTTTCTTCTCGGCAAGAGAAGGGCACAATCATTAAATGGTTAGATCTTTGATCACCCCCTAAAATGTCCAGAACATTTCACTGAGAGAGTCTGTTCTCTAATCACTGCAGCAAAAAATATAGAGAACAGGGAGGCTGGAATCCGGTGCAGGAAACACTTCCGTGGAGGTGTGGTGGGCGTGGCTTCCCTAGGACCCTTGGAGGCAGTCACAGGGAGGAATGCCACACAGACTGTATACCTAGCTCATGGTCTGCACTGGGACCAGCGGTTATCCCCCTCTTCACTGTAAGGCAGGTGGGCCTTATTATCCTCATTTTACAAATGAGGAACTAGGCTCAGGGACATCAAGGAGTCTCCTTTATGTCACAAAGCTAACATGAGACAGACCTGGACTTGGAAATTAGACTAGCGGACCCAAAGGTTCATGATCTTTTATTACCTTACACACCAATCACTATCCATCTCTTGTGTCACTGGTGGGGCCTACAAGGTACAAGTGGCATTGACCGGGTCACCTGCTCTCTTAAAGGTTTACATTTTCATGTCTTCAGTAGAAATTCTGTCTGCTCCTCTTCCTCCCACCTGTCTGGCGATTTTTAAAAGAGTAATTAAGAGAAGGTAGGAGAAAGCTAGGCCTAATTCCACCGGCCCTTTCGCAGACAAAGTGACCAGATGCTGCAGGAGGGGAGGGACTGGAAGTGAGGGCCATCTGCCAGCTATACACTCAGGACAGAGCTCTGCCACCAGGCTGTGCCACTCCCCCCCTCCTCTATGAAAATAGGTGGTAGGCAGAGCCTGAACCGGGGTGCTGAGCAGAGTGAGAGTCAAGAGGACCAGTGGTGTGCCGGGCAGGTATAATATGGACGAAGCAGTCTCTCCAAAGTCAAGATGAACCAGAGAAAAGGGTATGCACACAGAGGCCGAGAAGCCAGTGGGGCCACTGCTAGGAATCTGATGACTCAAAAGGCGCTTGCTGCCTGAGTCCTCAGGAAGCTTTAACCGTGCACCTTTTGCCTGGGCCCTGTGGGCGCCTTCTCTTAAAACCGCGATGGATGAAGTCTCTCCAGTGCACGACCCGCTCCAAAGATGGCAGCACCAGGCGGCCCTTAGACACTGGTCACCACGCTTTGTACCCTGTGGCACCACCACCCTAGTTAACCTACGTTTGCTAGCAGGCAGCTGGCGTCTCGGCACACAGCAGCCACTTTGAGACCACCCGGCAAAAGTGACTTTGCCAGGGCATCTAGCCCGCAAGCCCCCCCAACACATCCTCCCTTTTAGAGAGTTGCAAACTGAGACTCAGCAGAGGAGCAAAGCGAAAGCCAAGAGATCCGGTGGGAAATGGCAGGCAGTAAGGGGGGGGGGTTAAAGGCCAAAGAGATGAGAGGACCTTGCTGACAGCAGAGCAGAAGGGCAGGGTCATTGTGGAGGCGGTGGCATTGGTGCCTAGGGTCCCCTAAGGTTCCCACTTGGATTTCCTTGTCTAAGTCTATATCCTTCGAGAAGCCCACATCACCCAAGGAGACCCAAGCACATCGCTGCGCTGTGACACTGGAGAGGGTCCCAGCAGGCAGCTCTGAGAAGCCCACCGTGATGTCTATGAAGCGACCTCTATTTTAACATCCCCCCTCCCCCCGCTGGAGGAGATAGAAGAGAGGGGCGCGTAGCTGCAGAGGGCTGAGCAAGTCAGAGCTCGAACTAGCGGGGCCTAGCCAAGAGGTGTGAGCGGAGCAAACGGGGAAAGATGCCGACAGCACAGGGCGCGCCCCGATTGTGCATTTGTGGGAAGGAGATTTGCCTGTGAGCTGGACAAGGGCTGGCTCCCCTGAGCGTGGAAGGGTACACTGAGAAGTGAGTGTGACGCAGCTGGTTACCCAGACGAGCCCGTGTCGACGTGACACTGGCACACGGGACACAGCATCTGCGTCCTCCCGGCGGGAGCAAGGTCTTTGAGGCTGGAAGCCCCAGCCCCAGCCTTCTCCAGGCCTCAGCGGTGTAGTAGCCTCCAAACGACCAGCTTGAATTCAGCAGGAGCTGACATGGGAGCTCTCTACTTACTACAAGCATTCTCTGCTGCCTACAGAACGCTCGGCAACATTTGCTAACCTCTGTCCTTAGGGATTAGTCACTGGACTCCAGTCAGCGCTCACTGAGAGGCACTGGTTCTTCAAGAGTTTGGGGTGGGGGCCGGGTGGAGGGGGGTGACCATGGGGGGAGGCTGTAAATAGAGGGATGAGACTAGAGGGGGGAGGGGCAAGGAATAGAAAAAAGTGATGACTTCCACTTCCTCCTTACCCTTTGAGCACCTCCCATTCCTCCATTGACGCCTTAAATCCAAGGGGTTGCCCTGCTCAGGGCTGTTGGATTCCCTTTCTTCTCCGGCCTCCTTGCCACAGCTCACCGAGTCTTGCCTTAAATCACCCTGAGGTTTTTTGGTTGTTCGGTTGTACAAGTTAGGAAACTCTGAGCAGGCAGACGTTTTATCTTCCATAGATATGCCCCCACCCCACCCCACCCACACCCCAAGTCTATAGAGCTAGCCCAGGAATGCTCTTACCTCTCCTTTGGACCCAGCTCTTAAAGACACAGCCTAGGTATCTCCACTGTAGCCTTAGGGGAGCCAGGCCTAGCTCCAGAGTGGCTGAAGCTATTAGACTTCCTTCTTTAAGTACCCGCCCCCAAAGCTCAGACATTTTTGAAGTCTGCATCTTTCCCGTCTGGGGGACCTCTTGTAGGAAACCCAACTTAAAAAGGCTGACTCCCCAGGACTCCACTCCCTGTTCCTAAACACAGGGAATGGATAACCAAGGCCAAGACTGTGTGCTTCAAGGTACAAGGCTGCAAAGACGTGGGGTCCTTAGTTATCAGTGCTAGACATGGCTAGAAGCAACAGTCTAGCCTAGTCTTTGCCGCCATAGATGACTCTTAGCCCAAGGAAGTTTGGGAAAACACCTAGGACATCAAGTCTTGGATCCGTGTGGAGAGAGAAATATGGCTGGACAGAATTCGCAGAGGTTTCTATCCGCTCCCTTCTTCTAATGTCGCCTGCTTCTCACTTCTCTAAGGTTGTGAGCTCCCAACAGGAGGGCTGATGTTCCTATGGCTGTTGCGGGGGGCAGAACTGGCTCCAACAGTATGAAGCTAGGCGTGGCTCACTTTTCCTGTAGCAGCCAGGAGTCCATGTCAAAGATTCCTCTCTCCGTCCACTGTTTAAGTACAGTGAGGGCGGGATGTGCACCAGGACCCGTGTAAGGCTGGCTTATTGTTTTGGAATGCCTCGGAGGAGAGGACATTGACTTAGACCATTTGTGCATGCCCACCAAGTGGTCTAATGGGCACAAGGTATTGTTGCAGGTGGGAAGAATTGGGCAGGAGAACAGAAAATTGAGTTGGAAAGCAGAAATAACAAGCAAGGTAGTAAAGTGAGGACTCTAAGTCAAGAAAAGTCCTGGACGGCAGGCAGGTTCCAGATCTCTGTATGCCCCCCCCCCAGGTTAAGCTTAGTTTAACTGTTCCGTATTTGGTGGGTTCATGATCTGGTTGGTCCACAGCCCGGTATAGTAAGGGGGTTGAGGGTTCAGGCACGGCCAGCAACCCTCGCCAATTCCAAGCTCAGAGTGGTTAAGCAAACGGCGAACCTTGTTAAGAAAGAATAGAGAATATAAAGGAAGGGTTCCCAGCTCCAGTGCTGGTGGGGACTAGGGTTAATATTTTTGGTGTTGATTAGAACCAGTCTCATGGGAAGAACCATTGGTTAGGGTTGGGGCTTTCCCCTCAAGAAGGAGAAGGTCTGCTGGGTCTGGGGGCCTGGGGAGGTGGCCTCGTCTAAATGGTAAGTTTATTCCTTTGGGTTTCTTTTGGTAGCATAATAAAATCCTATTTCCCAGGTTTTTCCAGTGTAATATAGAGCTGGATATCCCTATGTTGGTCCCAATCTCCGTATTACTGTTATGGGCTTATAGGTAGGTCTCTGTCCTGACGTGTGTCGGAGGGAGCCCTATGGAGTACTTGGCGTACTTCCTGGGGGCCTCAGTTTCATGGCACAATTGGAAACCCCTCCCCATATCCTGGCCCCTGACAGTGGGATGGGGAATTCATTTACAGGGCACAAATAGAACTGGATTTCCTATATTATTTCAAAAGATAGGTCCTCACAAGGACCCCTTCTACAGCTTACCCAAACTCCAAAAGTGGGCATCAAAGAACAAATGTCAACATGGAACCTGGGGTGCTCAAAGTGACTGTCACCTTTCCTGTTTCTATTATTCCTGATTCCCAAGTTCAGATAAGGGGACAGGTGAGGACAATATTCCCAAGCCCATATTTTTAAAAAGGAGAGGGGTTAATTATCTTGTGTTGGTCTTTAAGGATTCAAAGTCCTAGCAATGGTCCATTTGTTACCAGTGACTTAGGGTTATTATTGCTGTGATGAAACACCATGACTAAAAAGCAACATGGGGAGGAGAGGGTTTATTTGGCTTACCCTTCTCTATTACTGTTCATCATCAAAAGAAGTCAGGACAGGATCTCGAGCAGGGCGGTAGCCTAGAGGCAGGAACTGATGCGGAAGCCGTGGCGGGGCGCTGCTTATTGGTTTGCTCCACATTGCTTGCTCAGCCTGCTTTCTTATAGAACCCAAGACCACCAGTCCAGAAATGGCGCCCCCCACAGTGGGCTGAGCCATTTCCCATCAATCACTAAGACTATGCCTTGCAGCCTGATCTTATGGAACCAATGTTCTCAATTGAGGTTCCCTCCCTTTAGATAACTCTCTCTAGTTTGGGTGTCGAGTTGGTACAAGTCATCCTCAATGGCTTTCTTTAATTGGGAGTGATAAATTCAAGGGATGACACTAGCTACTTTCACAGCAGTTGGGATGGTGAGGATGACAGGGTAGGGTCCCTTCCAGACAGATTCTAGAGTCTGGACAGGTATCCTCTTGATCCAAACAAAGTTTCCTAGCTGGACTAGTAGGTGGGTTTAGGCGTGGAAGATGGCAGGATTTCCTTCACAGTCTGGCCAATGACCTGTCAAGATTCCTGCAAAGGAGAAGGGAGGGATTAGACATTTCCGCCTGTGGAATCAGAGTTTGGGGAGAATGGGAGGTGGGCTTTGAAACATAACTTTGAAAGGAGGAACCCCCCCCCCAATAAGGAGCACATCTGGCCCCAAGCTGGGAGGAGGGAAGAGGTTGGCCCACTTTGCTCCGGTTTCCAGGACCCATTTGGTCAGAGTCTCCTGAAGAGTTTTATTTATCCTTTCTACCTGCCCTGAGCTCTGTGGCCTATATACACAATGTAATGTTTAATTAATATTTAATGCCTTTGTCAGATTTTGAGATGCTATGAAGACTGGGCCATTGTCTGATCCCAAAGCTAGGGGCAGCCCAAACCTAGGAATTATTTCCTGAAGAAGTTTCCTAGTAACTGCTGGAGCACTGTCTGTTTAAGTGGGGTGGAACGGCATCCATCCTGAGAGGGTATCTATAAACATCAACAAATATTTATAGCTTACAAATGGTGGGCCTGATTTCAAGCAAGTCCAACTCCCAATGTTTCCAGGCCCATTTTCTTGTTCTTGGATCCCTGGTAGGATCTTCCTTCCTTTCCCCTTTGGAGTTTATCCCTAGCGCAGGTGTCACATCTAAAAATGGTGTCTTTAATCAGCCTTTCCAACATTGGAGCATTAATACCCGAGTCTGAAGAGTTGAGCTGATTTTAAAGCCCTGAGGTGAGCGGCTTGATGGAGATCCATAACCAGTTGCCTTAACCAGGCTCCCAGGAAGGATGGGTTTGACATCCAGCAGCATCCACCATTCTCCTTTGTCCCGTGTGGCCAGTTCTTGTTTAACCCAGTCAGTCTTGCCTGGGTGATCTGGTAAATGGGCTCTGGCAGGGCTAATGGGACTTGGAGAGACCCCACTAGTTGTAAGGCCATTTCCTAGATGACCAAGTCAGCTGCTTTGCTGTTGCCTCTGGCCTCTGGGGAATCCCCTTTTCTGCGTTCATTGCAATGGGCAATGGCCACCCTCTTGGGTAACCAGATAGCTTACAATAGAGCTAAGATTTCTTGTCTATTTTTTATTTCTTTTCCTGCTGAGGTTAGCAGTCCTCTTTCCATATATGGCACACCATGGGCATGGGCTGTTGCTACAGCTATGGTATCTCAGTATCAGCACCATATTGGAGCATATGGTGATAGCCTTGTCTCCCCACCTCCCAATCCCCATGGAGTGCTCAAGTCAAAGCTAAAAGCTCAGGTTGTTGAGCTGAGGTTCCCCTAGTCTTATCTTGGGTCACCATCACTGCCCATGCAAACCTGATCCAGTCTTTGACAAAACTGTTCCCATATGTGAACAAATACCTCATCTGGTGTCACTAATGAGACATCAGTCAGATACCTCAAGACAGTCATTCAGGGGACCCGAGGAGCAATTGTCTGGCAGGAACTTTGCAGAATTGATGGCTGACATCTTGTGGAACTGAATGCAGGGTTGATCCAGAGCAGAGCTTGGTATTGGGTCACTCAGGCATTAGACATCCATCTCTTGGGTGTCCCCCTCAAGAGGGCCTCAACATAGCATGGGGTTATCAGAAACAGTTTGTGCCCTAAAGTTAATTTGTCAGCTTCTTTTACCAGTAGGGTGGTGGCAGCTATGGCCTTTATAGATTCTGGTCATCTAGCTGTGACCAGGTTAAGTCTCTTGGACAGACTGCTACCACCCTTTTCCGTGGTCTCAGGGTTTGCATGAGGGACCCCCTAGGCAATGGCTCTGGCCTCATCCACATGTTAGTAATGCCTGAGAGGGCTGGGCCTGGGGAAGTCACCGGGGCTGGGAAAGCCAGTCACCAGGACCTTTTTCACGGCTTTGAAAGCCTTTGCTCAGTCGCAGTCCATTCCAAAGGCTGCTGCATACCCTTGGTACTAGCAGAGGGGTTTGGCTATCTCAGCAAATCCCATTATCCATAGCCAGAAGTATCCAACCGCCCCCTACCGCTGCTAGGATTCCCATACTTGTTTTTTCATTGTGGGCGTGGGGAGATACAACGTCATGGGAAACCTTCCCGTTAGGTTGTACAGCCCAGGTAGATGACATTAGGGATGCACATCTGAGCCTTTTTTGGCTGCACTGCAGGGCTTGGAGGATTTGTAAAAACCCTTCTGTTGTCTGTCTACATTCTTCCTCAGTGGTCAAAGCTATGGGGAGGTCATCTGTATACTGGAGTAGAGTGCTTTGTGGATAATTTTGTCTAAAGTCGATCAGACCTGCCCTCAGGTTTTCATCAAACAATGTTGGTGAGTTTTCGAATCTTTGTGGCAACTGAATCCACATGAGTTAACCAATATATACATCCTCTTAATTGGTCCCTTCAAAGGCAAATTTGCTTTGGTTGACTGGGGCTAGCAGGAGACAGAATAAAACATCTATTATTTAGAATCATATAGTTATTCCTTTCAGGGGATGGGGCAAAAAAACTTGAGAGAATATAAAGGTTCAGTATAATGAGGTGGATGGTTTCCACTCATTTATTGACCTCCATTAAATCCTGTACTGATAAGAAGTCTCAAGTGTTGTGTTTCAGGACAGGGGGCAAGAGAATGAATGTTCCATGAGGAGTGGCAGGGAACAAGAATTCCTGCCCCCTCAATCAACTGATGTGTTTAACAACCCTTTGCTTGGCCTCCTGGCCCATTGGGGTATTATTTGTCCCATAGTGGTCCTGCAGAACATAATAACTGAACTATGATGGGTGGCCAGTATGATGCTAATTCTGGTGGGTTCCACTCAGCCTAAATATCAGGGTACCTTGCTTTGAGTTCCTGCAGGTAGCCTGAAGGTAGCTCTTCCTTTCTTGTGACCAAGTCCTCTTATAAGAGGTACTCCTTGGTGGAGGACAAGTGACCAGAATATTGGTAGGGGCTTGGCCTGAGTCTAGAGCTAGACTGGCCAAATTCTTCCCCCAAAAGAGATGGTGGCTCTGGGTTTTTGTAATAGGTCCCATCTTGATTTGTGGGTATGAGTAGTCTGGAATAATCAAAATAACTCACAGTATCTTGTCCCTAGGTCTACAGTTCTACAGGTTGTCTATGAAAGTAAGCCCTTTGGCCTATTGCTCCTTGAACTGCTGTTTTCCTGGAGCTACAGGTTACTAGGGATTCTGTTAAGACAAGAGTGTGCTGCTTAGTGTCTATTACAAAGTTGATGGACTTGCCCCCTATTCTCAGTCATTCTGGCTCCCTAGAGTTAGGTCATATGGAGGCCTGGCCCCATCCGTTTTCAGCTAGCTGTAGGATTGGACAGCGCTCCTTCTCCTTTTCTTTCCTGCTAGGGCATTCCTTCTTGCAGTGAGCCTTCTGCTTATAATAGGCACATTGTTTCTTTTCCCTTTTTCCTCATCTAGCTCCCCTATTTCCTCTCTTGTCTGTTTCCCTGAGGGCAGAGATCACTACCCAGAAGTTTCTTTCCCTGTCTTCAGCTGAATCTCAGCTCTTGTAAACTTTGAAAAGCTTTCAAAATTGAGAGCTACTCATTGCTTCAAATTCTTCTAATTTCTGGAGTTTTCTCTTTATGTCTGGCTGACTGCACAACAAAGGCAGTATTACTGGCTCTCTGGTCTCCTGAGTGGGGGCATCTGGGTCTATGGGGTAAGTACCTGATGTACTTCACAGAACCTTTCCAGAAATCCAGTGGGTGATTCAGCAGGTCCTTGAGTAACTGACTTACCTTAGGTAAGTTGGTAGATTTTCTGACTACTACTTTTAACCCTCCCAATAAAGTTTGGTGAAAAGTGTCCAATGCCCTTTATCTGCATGGGTATTAAGATCGCAAGTGGGTCAAGAAAAGGCAAAGGTTTGCTCTGTGTAGGCCTCTACATCTGGAAGTGTCCCGCTGCCCAACCCCAGAGCCAGCTTCCTACTTTCCAGCTGAATTGGGTCTCGCTCCTCTGCTTTAATCAGGGTGGCCAGGAGTTGCTGATAGTCATCCCAAGTCAACTGGCTTATATAGAAAACAGTTTCTTAGCAGACCAATAAGGACATGTGGCTTCTAGGAAAAAGGGAGACTTGTGGGTCTTCCAATTAGAATAATTCATTGGTGGAGAAGGGAACATATACCATAAATAGAGGCAGGGGACCTTTTCCTCATCTTCCTCTTATGTGTAACAGGGTCCCAGTTCCTCCTTCAATGGTAGAATGAACAATGGCCATGCAGCCTCAGGCAAAGCCTGTCTGACCTCCCCATAGGCAGAGCTGCTTGTCGTGCACGATGGACAGAAGGAACCAGGTGTAGTAGAATTGGCCCTCTGTCCTTCCAGCTGGGGAGAACAATTTCCTCAAGAGCTCTTGAATTTCCCACTGGTCCAGTCAGAATATAAAGAAGAGGACTGTCTCTCTCTTTGGGTGGAACAGGGAGAACCTGTGGTATTTCAGCTTCTCTGAGCATTCTGGCCTGATCAACATGGCCCTGGCCCCCAAGGAAAGAGGACAAGTCCTAAACCATGGTGTTGGATGAAGGAAAAGGGTTACCAATCTAAAGATTCCTCAGGCAGCCATCCCACTTTAAAAGAGGGCCACTCAAGTTCGCGAAGAGAATGGAGTCTTAGTGGGGACAAATGAACACTATCATTGTCCCCATCCAAGAAGCTCTTTAGAGAGTTTTAACATATACTTTAGAGGGGTCCTTGGGAGGTTCCCATGTCCTCCTATGGCAAGGGCAAGTAGCAAACTGACTTAAAGAGACAGGGACAATGCAGATACAAATAACAGCTACCAGATAAATTAGACAAACGCAGGGAGCCAGCCACCAAGCATTCATCTGTCCAATAGGGGTCTCCAGTGATGTCTCACAAGGACCCCTGACACAGAATCTATAGTTGCACCTTATCTTCCCTCTTGTGTCCTAATCAGATGGTGCTTCCACAGACTAAAGTTAGCCTCCAGAGGTGTTCAGAGCAGGTGATTTTCAATTTGCCTTTTTAGGTGGTACTGTTTGTTGGTTGCCTCCAGAGTCTTCATCAGTAGTTGGCCAAGAGAGGATTATCCTGGGGACCTGGGATGTCTGAGGATATGCAACCTCTAGGTGTCCTCCCCAGCTGGATCATTCTGCCCTCAGGGGTCCCAAGGCCTCTAAGTGACAGAGTCCGGTCTCTGAAGATTTCACTGGGACCTTCAAAATGTTACAGGGAACCCACCAGAGATGGTTACTCAGACACACTGTGTAGTCAATTGAAAGTCTTTATTCCAGCCAGCTTGGACTGCATTCTGGTATTCAAGACCCAAGTGTAGAGCTGACTGTTTAGAGTAAGGAGATTTTAAAGGCAAAACCCACATCCTGTTATCTTCCCGGGGAGCTGCCTGGAGAGGTTTTGTGCAAGCAGGAAATTTAACAGAAGCCAAAATAGATTAGCTGAGCATTTTGACCTTGGTTCCTCGGAAAGAGTTTTCCACAGGGCTTTCCATCAAGAAGATCAAATTCCAGTCAAACCTAAAATGGCTTCAGCAAAAATAAAAGATGGAGGAACCTCTGCACTCTCTTACCCTGCAACAATGCAAAACTATACGAAGCCAAGGTGTGAGGGCACCAGGTATAACAGACATGTCTAGTGGCCAGTTCACAGTTGCAGGTCATGTATCTGGAGAGGAGAAGCAGACTACTGCATGTTATGCCATGTGGACAAACCCAACATGTACATGTGCCATCAATAATAATGCTCACTCTGCTCCCAGGTAGGGCCATTCTGCACATGAACAAGTGCCAAACCCCACAACCCAAGTTATTCCTTGAGAATAACTGTGTGTGGTAGAAAGAGCACTGGACTAGGAGTCAAAAGACTTAGGTTCTAAAGCTAGTTCTGCAACCAGCTATGAGACATGCGTCAGACACTTCCTGTTTGGGGGCTAATGACACAGCTTATAAGCTGAAGGCCCTCAGCCTGAAATTTTAAAGCCACTATGACTTATTTCCTTGGCACCCTGCAAGCCAGCCACATAAATAGCGCCCCAGCGGCCTTGTGTCTCTGACTGTGAGCAGTTATCAAAATGAAGCAGTACTAAAGCAAGACTTCCACGCATTATAGGCGCTGTCAAACTTCATAAACCTTTCCTAGGGGGATGAGGGTGTGAAGGGTGCCAATATAAACATTTAAAAGACCTGTATAATTATTTCCTCAGTGACTATCTTAAGATACTACAGTGCATGGGGTGGGTAAAAGACTCAGCCATTTCAGGAAAAGGTCTCATTCTAACTTCAGTATAGCCCAATCTAATACAGAGGAAAGTGGGGGCAGGGAAGAAGGAAAAACTTTATACTTGTGTACCTTAGATGCAGCCTCGGGTTGCCTTTAACGAATCAGCCTTCTGGACATCCAGATGAATGTCTCCTTTGGAAGATTAACAACAAGTGCCAAATCTGAGCCTATGCATAACCTTATTTGGCAATTTCACTCGTAGGTGTGTTCCTGCCAGAAACAAAATGGCATTCACCATAATGTTCACAGACATATGAGCAAATGCCCATCGAATGGAGCGTGGATCAATTGCGGGCATTCCGGTGCTGGAACTGAATGAAAAGCGTTCCAAGAAACCTCATGGTTGAACATCACAAGCTGGTGCTGAATGACGATGGCCATTTCCCAAAGAACACGAGCCAGGGGATTCTGCTTAAGTCCAAAACCAAGGCAGAGCACAAACCCTATACCCACAGACCAGGATTCCGTATAACGAAGAGCAGAAGCGACTCTTTGGGGCTCGCTGATGTTCTGTCTCTTGCAGTAGATGATAAACTACCATGTTGTGATGTTTTCAGTCACACCTGTGACTTACTTTCTCTTATGAGCGGCTGCAATGTCTGCTTTGAAGCTACTTTAAAAATTGTTGTCCATGAGAAAGAGAGTGAATACAATAAATATGGAAGTTGGGTTTCTCAGGCTGGGGACATACCTTGAGGAGAGAGAGGGAGCTAAGGGTGCTTGATCCCAAGCCTTAATAACCAGAGTTGAATCCCTAAGACCCACACAGTGGAAGGAGAGAAACCTATCCCTGCAGGTGGTCCTCTGATACACATGCAACCACATGTGTATACATGTACCCACTCATTCACACGCAAACTGTTAAACATATGTGTGGGCGGGGCAGGCTGGAGAGATGGCTCAGTGGTTAAGAGCGCTTGCTGCTCTTACAGAGGACCCAGGTTTGGTCCCCTCGTGTCAGCTGGTCCCAGCTCAAGGACTGGACTCCAGCCTCAAGGGATCTGATGCTCTCTTCTGACCTCTGACCTCTGACCTTGAGCATCCACACAATGTGGCATACAGTTCCACAAACCTACCCAGACAGATAAGCAAGTAAAAATAAGTTCGGTTTCTCATATTGCACTCTTGATTTTTTTAGTCCCAGGGACGGAAGTCAGAGCCTTGTGCAGGCCAGGCCAGTTCTTTATACCAGTTTATAAAAATAAGAAGTACCGCTTGTTGAGTTTTGGTGTAGCAAATAAGAATAAGTACAATAATTTCCAAAAACTTATCAGAACACTTCTCCCTTTTAAAGTATGCATCAGTGGAAGGCTAAAGTTAAATCCTGTGCTTCAGCCAGAACAGACTCAAGTCAGAGGCAGATGTAAAAACCCATGTATCGTCTCTTAACAGAGGCATTTAAACTACTTACAAAATAATGGGACAGTGTCTACCATCTGAGGTGACACTCTCTCCTCTTCCAGCCCGGGGCACGGTAGGCAGCCCTTTGGTTGTCCACTGAGATGGAGGAGGAGGGGCTGCTGCTCACTTATAAAGAGAGGTGGCCCTGTATCTGGGGGTCCCCCAAAATAAGAGATACCTTGTCAAAACGTCAGCCCTTTAGAGGTAGAAGTAAGTCCTGATGAAAACTGACCCCTCCCCCAACGCCCTTCTCATCCAGTGTGTGTTCAAATATATAGGAATATGTATGTAACAGGAGTCTCTTTAAATAAACTCAGTTTAAAAACAAGCCACTACTTAAAATTGTAATAATGTCGGTGGGTATCACCCACATAAACAAAAGCTCTTGGGGGTTCTCAATAGTTTCTTTTTTTTTTTTTTTAAGAGTTGAAGGGAATCCCAAGACCAAAAAGTTCAAGAAATTTTTAATTTAATTATAGATTACATGATGACATTTATTGAGTAGCTTTTACACACCAGGTTAAAAATAAAGGGTTCACAACAGGCATGACAATGAATGACCTGTGGCTTCTTCTGAATGAGGGGAGGTGTCTGGGTACACTAACAGATAAGAGAGCTTGGAACCAGAGGCAAAGGATGCCAATCCAAATATCTCTCAGATGCTCACCCTGAGCGAACACATCCACCAAGGAAAATTCACCTTCGATTCCCAAGAGAGCTACTGTCTAGAAGGGACAAGGGACATGATGACCATTTCCATTTAAATGTGAGCGTCAAGAATGGAACTGTATGTGGAACTGGAATGTGAAACCCGGAGGTGCTGTCTCAGGAGGAGGGGCAAGGAGGAGGAGGAGGAGGAGGAGGAGGAGGAGGAGGAGGAGGAGGAGGAGGAGGAGACGGAGGCGAGGAAGACCTTAGAGTCGATGTGTCACCAGAGCTGTGTCTTGAAGGATGAGTAGGGATTTGGTCACTTAAGAGCAAGGCGTTTCGGGCGAAATCTGGGGCCAGCTGTGCTGTGAGCGTGCCCAGAAGCATGACATCACGTGGTGTATTGGAGGAAGTTATAAAAAGGTAGAGAGAAGGTGAGCGGCGGTCTGCTATGGCTAAAGAACTCTGTTTCATGCTGGGCACCCATCTTGGTACCTGTCCGTCATTTGTCTCTGACTGCAGTCCCCCGAAAAGTTCCCAGTAACCCTAGTTCAGTGACCCCACCCCACCCGAAAATGTACAGCTGTGATTATCTATTTGTTATGACTAACTGCCTTTTCCCCCCACCCCACGCCCCTCCACGGATACCCAAAGATTGTTTCGAGTTGCCTTAACCGCTTGGTAGAACAGAATAGTTTTTGCTTGCTTGCATAGATATTGAAGGTCTTCATGTGTTCGGCTTTGAAAGTTCTTCCCCAGACCCCTCCTTCAGGGCAATCTCAAATCTGGCTCCGAGTCTGTTCACTCTTTTAATTATAAATGGATTGAGTCTATAGTCTTTTACAAGGGGTCACAAACTCCATAACAAGATGAAGTATATACCACCCAACAGAATAGTCTCCAGTAAAAGCAAAAAAAAAAAATAATTTTTTTTTGTTTTTTTGGTAAAGAAATAGAAGCTCCTGTCTTTCGAAGCAGCTAGGCTGACTCCTGCCTTCCCACCCTGTTGCAGCATGAAAGGGCCCCTGCCCTCCCTCTGCTAGGCCTCCTTGTCTTTACACTAGCGCTTTCTCAGACTGGAGGGCAGCCAGGTGGTGCTGATGGTAGAGGCTGAAGTTCCTTCAGGCCAGAGAAGGAGGGAAGCAACCTGTTCCCTGTCTTGCATATGAAGCCAGAAAGGCTGGACATTCCCTGCATTAAGTGTCTTTTAGGTCCCCTGTCAGGTGCTGTCATGGTTCCCATTGTGGGGACTAGACCAGGATGGGTCAGTGTTCATTTGAGATGCATCCATCAAGCCCTCTCTGAAACTGCTGGAAAGGCAGGGAGGGGGCATTAAGCAAATCAGAGGGGAGGGAAGAGAACAGAGACGTTTTCTGATTGGCTCAGCTCCACATATCCTCACTGACAGCCTTCATGAAAGATTGAGCCAGTCTCAGACTCCTGTCTATTGCCCAGGGCCCCAGGAAAGGCCTGCCCCCTTAGACCAGGCACTGAATAAGTGCCAGAAGCCATGCAACCGTGGCTGGGATTCTATTTCCAAAAGCCGGGTGGGATTTGAATTGAGACCGTGTCAGTGAGAAGGAGACGGCAAGATGGGCAGGGGCTGGTAAGGGTAAGGAGAGAGGGGCTGATCAGGGAGAGAGTCTCCTCCCATCAGTCTATTGGTCAAGGTTAATCTACAAACAGAAGAGAAGCAGGAGGCCCCAGAAGCAGACAGAGCTAGGGTTCCACCAGCAGACTGGGCCGACAGTAAGCACGTGAGGATTCCTGAGGGCATTGTGGGGACCTGACCTGGTCTGACCTGAGGATGATAGCAAGCTCTTGAGGTCAAATCATGCTTGGGCAGCGTGCTGTACCACTCTGGCCAGCAAACCGGAGTTCTGGTACACTTGTAGTCATCATCCGAAGATTAAGGTGCAGGAGAGCCCAGACTTTCCCTTTCTTTTCTACCTATGAGCATCCAATACATGAGCAGGACACCCAGTGGGGGCAGGCTCATTGTAATTGCATCTAATCTAGATGAAACCACATCAGCATCTCCGTTATTAGGGCAAAAAAGTAGGAGCTGCAGGAGATTGCTCACACCTGACCCCAGGGGGGGAAAAAAAGATTTTTGGCTGAAAAATAGGTTCTTGTTTCAATGCATCTGAGCTTGGAGCCACTGAGTTTGGAGTTTCTTACAGAAGACAGCAATGTCAGAAATGGAGACCATCTATTCACAACAACTCTGGTCACTTAGAGCCGCCCCCCACACACACACACACACAGAGCTGGTTCTTCAGACTGGTTACCATAACTTGGCAGTCTGAGTACAACAGTTGTTTGAATACAGGAAGAGCCAGGTGCCAGGCACTGTTGTAAGCCCTTACAAATATTAGTCCGTCGAGCTAGCAGTAGTTGATAAGGTGTTATAATAAGCAGGTGTTGGGTTACTCAATAGAACAAATGATGGCGTCAACTCAGCCCTCCCTAGAAGACAGTGACACAGTCACTGGCCACTTCTTCCTCACCTAGCATGGCACGTGCCTCCTTTGCTAGGTAGAGTCCAGGACAGGACAGTGCCTGCATCTCCCTTTACTGCTTGTGGCACTGGGAGAAGCCTGTGTTTATTGTTCACATTCTTGGCCCACTTAGAGTACACGGGAAGGGTTGCCCATCCCCACAGGTCTCTTACCAACCAGCTCCCAGGAACCTTTTTGAAGCTGCACTGGGTCACCCCTTCCTGAGAGCCATTCCTGGATAACAGAGCCAGCCCTCCGACCACAGAAACCTTCCTCCAGGGAACAGAGGAACCTCAACATGTGCTCTTGTGTGCTCTTTGTAATCTCTTCTTCTTTTCTGCCTCTGCTCCCCTCCTGTCTCGGAGGAAGGCACAGCCCCTCGATGAGCCACAGAAGGAGAAACAGGATCACTAAGGTGCCCCTCCTCGCTCAGCGCTCCTCGTGTTGGTAGACTCTCCCACTGACCTGCCTGGGTTTCCCCTTTGTTTTTACATGTCACGCTGCCTGGTGCCCTGGGCAGCTTCTCTTGGGATACCTACCTGGCTCCTTTGGTAGAATTTGGGAAACGTAGCATGATCTTGAATGTACGCCTTTCCCTTCTGGGGAGGACAGATGCAACCTCCAGATGTTCCCTCTGAACGAGACTTCTAATCACCAAGCATGGGTAGTGGGTGACTTTGAAGAGAATTTACTTCTCCTAGGGTTTTTTTTTTTTTCCCCTGACAAGGCCAGTTCTGAAGTTGTGGCAAACAAGAAATCCTAAGGCTGTTACCTGGGCCAAGTATCCTGCTCTCCCATCCCCTTAGAGGCCCCCAGGGTGAAAGAGAACAGAAAGTAAGACAGCGGCGACATTAGAACACAGGCATTCTCGTTTATAGGTCTGAGGGGCTAAGGGTTTTGTGGTCCAGAAGAGAAATATTCTCTGGGCTTCTGGGGGCAGAATGTCCCTGGATCTAGAAGGGCTGAAAGAAAGCTCCGTAGCACATCTGATAAGAAAGGAAATTAACCCAAATCCTTGTCCTGGGCTCTCGGCAATGAGGAATGGAGGGGAACAAGCTACCATCAGTGATCATCTCTACGTATCGCCACCATAGAAGCTGATGCAAGTCCCAGAGGCAGGAACAAACTTAGGGAGCAGACACCAGGGCGACTGAGGTTGATGCCTGCTGTGGAGGTTGTGAAAGGCAGGTGCTGCATTGCTTGACTTGACCCAGCCTTGAGAAGCCACGGAATTTTCTTACACACTGGAAGAGCCCCTCCCTGGGAGGCCTTAACCAAAGAGCCAGCAGGTCCTTTTTATAATAAGTCCATGCAGAATGGGGAAGAGGAAGAAGGAGGAAGAAGAGGAGGAGAAAGAGGAGAAGGAGGAGGAGGAGGAGGAGGAGGAGGGAGAGGAGGAGGAGGAGGAGGGAGAGGAGGAGGAGGAGGGACGACTCTAGGAGGCTGCTGACAGCACTAGTAGGGGAATGTGGATGGCTTTGCCTAGGATGGCAACAGTGCCAATGACTGTGGTCACTTGGGAACTACTGAGACCCTGTGGTGGATTGGATGTGAGTTAGACGGGAGAAGGAAGTCGAGAGTGAGGTCTCGCAGGGGCACTGGGCAGTGGTGGGGCCCCTTAGCTGGATGGGGAAGAGAAGTGAAGCAAGGGTGGGTGGGTGGGGCCCTGATGGAGGCCACGGCGAGTCTGGGCAGGAGTGGCTTGGTACCTACTATCATAGGACCCACTTCGCCTCACAGGGATGGTGGCATTTCTCTGGTGGTTCGAACTCCACTGGGAAAACCATCAGCAGAGCCTACAGGGCACATGTCATGTTCAAGGTCATAAAACAGTGACTTTGTGCGTTCACTCACTCGTTTGTTTGTTCCACAAACATACCTTCTACCAGAAGGAATATCTACACTGGCCTCGGTCTTCAGAACAATCAGCCCATAGAGGCCTTCCTGCCAGGATCTGCTGCTGCTTTAAAAACAGTCTTCCTAGTAGACGCAGCTCAGGAATTTATAAATAAGGCCGAATCGTGACTTCAACTTCCACAATAGAGGAACCATGTCTACAGCGCACCCAGGACCTACTGCCCGGTGCTTCCAGCTCTGGCCCACTGTCAACCCTGCCGGCTGAGTTATCCGTAAGGGTTTAAGAGGTGGATTGTGCAATCACTCAGGCAATGGCAGGTTGCGCGGGAGAGAGCCCGCTGGAAATCCCAGAGGAGAGCTGCTCTGACCACCCAGCCATCCTTCCCATCATTAGTGCTCTAAGAAGCTATTTCCCTTCAATACTTTGGTTTTATGTTCTTTTTTTTTTTTTTTCCAATTTTCCCGTTCAGCCCTTTCTAATAAACAGAAACCAAAATAGCCACCCCAGTGTCTGCTCTTGCCTCTTTGCCCTACCTTAGGCCTCCTCACGTGGGGGGAGGGGCAGCCCCAGCGCTGGTTTTCCTTGTCCCTCTGGCTCGGGTTGTTTACTTGTTTGGGTTTTCTGTTTTTATTTTTTCCTGGAAGCCAAACTGTCCCGCTCACTTCCACACTTGGAGTTTTCATTGTTAAGTATCAAAGGCCCCTTTGGATAGCATTGATAACAGTCCACAATCTTGCCGCGGCTGCTGGGGGTGGGGAGGGGTCCTCTTCTGGCTCAGGCTGGTTTTAGAGATTCTCCTGTCCCAAGTTCATTCAGGCAAGTTGTGAGACTTCTGCTGTTACTGTTTTACACAGTTTTTGTTGTTTCTGACTTTTAATGTGATTTGGGAGGAGGGCCAACTCTGTTAGAGACTTGTATTTCTTTTCCAAACACATTTAAGGTGAATGTAGTTTAAAGAACAAATTTCAAGGGATGTGCAGGGTCGTTCATCATTTTGGTACATAATTTCAGTTTCGTTGCACAGAGACTCGACGTTACAAGAAGTTTAAAATGATTCTTTTGGAACCATCTGCTGAGCTGCAGGGCATTAAGTGTGACTGGAAATGTCTCTCCTTCAGTCACTCACTCATTCATTCATTCCACAGACAGGTATGGAGCACGGAGAGCTGGAAAGAGGAGGAGAGAAGCCCACTGGCCACAGCAGAGAAGTTACTGCTGTGTGGACAGTGACAACCACGGTCTTTCCAGAGGGTGGAACCAGAACACAGCATGGAGTCAGGTCAGGGTTGTGGGGGACATGAGCTCCTACAGCTTTCTCGTCTCCCTACTTCCCAGGCACCCTGTGACCTGATTGCCTGCTAGTTTTAGAAGAATTCATGCAAAGCCCCCTGTCCAGCTGGTCTTGGTAGCTATAGGGCACTCCCTCGGTGGCCCCCAGGGTAGCATCCTGCGTAGACACTGTGCTCCTGGGGAGCACGGTTCCTACAGAACTTTGTGGAAGAAATGAAGTATCTGGCCACAACAGTCAGCCATTGTCCCCACTGGGAACACTAGCAAGAGGTGGCAGAATGACTCGTGGTGGCCCCAGTCAGCAGTTTTCAGGGTTTCCTGGCAGTAAAAACTGTTTTGGACAGAGAGTATCAGTAGGCCAGCATTAATTAACCACAGCTAGGAAAATCCAAAGTTATGCACAAGTGGTCCCCTGCCGTGGAGACAAGCTCAGGTGCTCCAGGCTGTACTGGGTGTTGGTGAGAACAATGCGGCAGACTTTACATTGCTTTTATTTAAAAAAAAAAAAAAGTGTTTGGAGATGCATCAACACAAGCATCTCCAACTGTCAAGCAGTTATTGTCCCCTTATTGTCTTGTTTTCTTCAAAGGACTGTGACAGCTGACACAGCCAGGCACAGTGGCCAGTACCACATAGAATGTGAGGCTAACACGCGAAGCCATCTTTTCAAAGCCTGAGGATGTTTCCAATCAACTCCTCGTATAGCCCAATTAGATCTCTTAAACTCATAATAGATTACTCTACTATGCAGGATATGGGTGGATTCTATCCTGCTTTGCATTCTTTTCCAAGAATCTTTAGACCATTCAGCTTTTGCGAAGGTTCATTTGGTTCAAAGTAGATGATACATCTCGATGGGGTGATGCTGCACAGTGTTGCAGTATGTGGACATTAACAAAGGATGGTCAGGAGGTCACTGTCAGCATTCTGCATAAAGAACCTTCTCTTGGTCCCATACCCAATGTGACTGCTTGGCACAGGCCACCAGTCATTATCCGCTATATTCTCTTAAAGGATAAATAATTACCAATAGATAGTTGTTATAATATCTTCATTTTGCAATTGCGTGCCTTTTGATGGCTTTTGCTACAAGCAAGGGAACCAATCTATCTTCCAGTTGCAGAAAGATGGGACACAGAGATGTGGCCTCTTGCTCTAGGTTGCATGATTAGACATCACAAGCAGAGAGCCTGCTGAACTAAATGCAGGTGCTCTCTCCTCACTCCATGGTGCCCAAGTCCCTTGATCCATAACCACGAGTGAGCTGTTTCTGGCACTGATTGAGGCCCTTGGTTCCCATGGAAACAACTCCAAAATGAAAGCATCGCATTTCACACAGGGGAGCTCTCAGATGGGGGAGAGTGGGTCTATATAGCAGCAAAGGCAGCGGAGAAGGCACTGCTTTTGACTTACCTATCTGTCTCTCAAGCAAGCCATTCTTCAGTTAAATGCAAACAATGGTTGCTTTAGCTGAGTTTGACAACCGAGAAGTGCAAGTCAGCACAGCAGCTATCGGGCGGGAACTTTGTGAGGAGTAAGCTAACGGAGGCATTTTATGCTAATGAATCCACCAGGAAAGACATTGGGGGTGTGTCTAAGGCTTCAGAGAAATGGAACGTACTTAGATATATTCATTTGACTTGCTTTGAAGGGATCGCATAATTGACAATACGACTAGGTATGGCAGCGTCACGTTTCTGTAACTTGTCAAAGGACCTCTGAGCCTGCTTTGTTGACACCAGCCACACCTAGGGGAAGCAGGAAGACAAAGAGATGCCTTAGAATAGCATTTACTAGATTCTTGAAGTTTGCAGAAAATTGAAATTGTGAGCCTTTAGGACCCTGCCTAGAGTTACCTGAGTTTTGCTCTGTCTAAAGACTTAAAGACAAATTGGCACGTGGAGCCAGCACATCGAAGACTTTCTATGGGTAAAATGGGAGTGGTGCCTCACCTGGAAACACAGCGTGAAATGCACTTAGACCTTGTTTCCACTGTTCTCTGGACCCACACTGTGCAAAGGCTTTGATACAAATGTGCAGCATCCAGAATGTGCACTGGGGAGGTATATAAAACAAGGAAAGTCAAGTGATAGTGTGATAGTCTCGTATATTCCTTAGGAGTTAATGTTTCTACAACAAAATACCTTGCAAATCAGCAGAAAAACATCAACAGCCAGGAGGATACAGGCAGAGTTCTCGAACCAGAAAATAATCACAGAAATTAATTCTAAAATAGCATTTAAAATGAAATGCTTCCATTTGTAAAGGAAACGACTACATTTAAAGAAAAGGGGGAGACATTCTAGAGTGAAGAAAGTACTATGCACCCCAAGGGCCAGGAGCACCCCACAGATGGAACTCACTCAGCATTGTGGGGATGTATCACTCGTCCTTAGTTTTCTCATTTTACCATGAGCCAGCAGCTGAAGACAGTCTGTGGCCTGCCATTTGGATCAGTGATCTAGAAAATTCTGACCATATGGACAAGCCTCTACAAATTGAAGACGGAGTCGTGGACAGTTGAAATAGTAAAGGGGAGCATCAGGGGTCACACACACACACACACACACACACACACACATTGCTAAGGAGGCTCCCAAAAGTCAGCCTCATGATGTTGGTAAGAAAGCAAATGTGGTCAGAAAAAAAATATGCCCATCTTTGTCTATTCTAAGTTCTTCAACACAGCGCGAACTACTGAAACAGGATGGGTTTTAATGACACTTGAGGGCTACGGACACTGAGTAAATGTCGAATGACAGACAGCCACGGCCAGACAGAGCCACTGGCTTTGGTCATTTACATAGGTGTTTGACAGTGGCTACAGCCCACCAGCTGCCTGAAAAGAATGTACGGTGTCTAAAACTGTGATGTGAGGGCCCTTCATAGGGCCCCTTCTCTGATCACAGACTCCCCGCCCCCATCCCCGGGAGAGGTGGGACTCTCTGAATAGAGGCCAGAAGGCCACCTCCCATCTACCACTGTGCAGGGGCATGTTCCCTGTCCTCTGCTTCACTCTGGAGGCTGTGTCTCCGGAGGTAGGGTAGACTTAGACCAGGCTGGACCTGTATTTCTCTGATGTCTCCCTCCTGAGACCACATCCAAAAGACCCTGTGCCCTCCCTGCCATAGACAGCAGTGGGAGCTTTGGTGAGGCAGCTGGACTTACAAAGTCCAAGCCACTATGGGCTGATTGCCACTCTCAACTTTTGCAGTCAAAGACATGGACATTAATTGGGTTTAAGAGGGGTTACCTAGTACCACACAGTAGATGGCAAAGATGTGACTCAGGCCTGCTTCTGTCTACTTCCAAAGCCTTCATTACGTTCTCAGAATACATGATGAGGGGGTGGGGGTGGGGGTGGGGGGAGTGGCATCACCACCTGGAAACAAACCACGTGCACACCAGAAGGGGGCGCGGCTAAACATATACCACGTGTACTGTGTTCATGCCACATAATTACGTGCAGGTGAGGTAAGATAAAGAGAAGTAAGCTAATATTTCTTTCATAATGTTTGATCAGCCAACAACTGAGATAAAAATGACTGCTGCATCTAACAGTGTAGGCCAATGGTTGGCTCAAGTAGTATGATAAGGAGATTTAGCATGCGACCAACTCCCTGTCAGGGCGTAAATTCTGCTAGCCAATTTGGATTGCAAAGAGACAGACCCATGCCTCCCCTCGTGTGCTGTCCCTTATAGACACACATGCGATGCCTGGAGCTTGCCTGCCTGCCTGCCTTTCTTCCTTGCTTTCTTCCTTTTTTCTTTCCATTTTTTTTCTCTAAATGTATTGATGCAGAGGCAGAATCATATCTATTAGAGTCTGGAGAAGGGTTCCTGAGGGAGTTCATCCAGCTACGGTCCCCAAGTCCTGGACTGTCGCTTCGAATACTTCCCCAAGCCAGCTTGCTTTCTGGTCCTGACTCCCTCACTTCTTAAGTAGTGTTCTGAAGGTTGTCTTCCATCCCCCTCCTCCCCATCCTTCAATGTAGGGAGGGAGTCCATAGCTGAGTTGCTATGTCGGAATGATCCAGCAATCTTTGTCTTCATCATATGTGCAATGTTCTGTAAATTCGGGGATTTTCTTGGTCCTCTGCCCTCAAGCTTTGAAGCCTCGAGGCGGGGGGGGGGGGTAAGGGAGTTAGCGCCATGTTTTCTTGTAACTCTTGAGGCATTCACTGGAAGGAAACTGCTTCTGCTCCAACTCCAAGTAGCGTAGCAGTGTGAGATAGTCTGTCCGTACCAGTCTCCATTGACTAATAAAGACTTCACCAGCGTCAGGAGCCACAGTCACAGCCTCTGCAGCCAGCAGTGTGGACAAAACCCGTAGTATGTCAAGGCCATGATGGGGTAAACACGAAGAGCAGCGGGAGCCTTCTATAAGGACAGAATCCGAATTGGCTGGGCGGGGGGTGGGGGGTCGGGGGGACGGGGTGGGGGGAATTGGACAGCTTTACAGCCACACACTGTGCATTGAAGCTGTTGCTAACCTGATGGAGTAAGCTCTTTGGGACGTGGGGGTCCCTGTGCCACTAAGGTAGAGGCCACCAGTGGAAGGAGAAACCAGCTCGCCTGCTCAGTCCGTTACCTAGGCCTCAATCCATTGGCTGAAAACCCTTTTGCCTTGTTGAGCTGATTTTAGCATTTCTAGGCAGCTCAATTATGTTAGCCCTGAACACAATCAGGGCTATGCACACAGCTGAGACTTCTCCATGCAAAGGGAGAAGCTGAGCAGGTCCAGGCAGGGCTGCATCGCTGCCTCTTAGAAGTGTTGCTTTTGGACAAATCTTGGGTCTGTTGATAGAGATCCTAAACTCGGACAATAGCGGCTCTGGGGCTGTGCTGGACGAGCCTGGAGTGGCATCCCTCAACAGCTCAGCCCCTGGCTTACTCAGGTCGACTGGTGGGGAAGGGAGGGAGAGCTGTTGCCTTTCAAAGACCTGGCTGAACTTGAAAGTTGCCCCCCCCCCCGCCCTCCCACCCACCCGAGTTCAAATAGTAACCGTAGGAAGCCGTGCACAAAGCAAATGCCTGACAAAGGCGGGTGGTCTGAGAGGGAAGCCAGGGCTTTCTCCAGACTCTGAGCTGAACTTAACCCATAGTTGGATCCTAATTGTCTTCAAATAAATAATTAGGACATTCAAGCAAAGGCCTTCCTATAGGTGATAAAACCAGAGGTCATCCCAGGTATCTTATTCAAAAGCACGGTGGTGAAGGCCAAGGCCTACAACCAGCTGTGCCACCTTCGTGGACTCTTGAGAAAGTCAAAGCACCAGAGCAACCCTACTTAAGAAGTAAAGGATGAGGCCTCCCTCAGTTTCCTTGCTGACCCAGGAATCAGCCAGGACATGTTCCTTCATGTCTTAGAGATGAAATAAAACAAAAGAAGTGCTGTGCTGCACCCAACCTGGTCGGTAGGCAGCTCACATGACTGCCCACCCACAGCAGGCCAGGGGGGCTTCCAGGACTCAGAGAAAACACGCAATCCTTTGCCGTGACACAGAAAAGAATTGTGGAAAGAGACGGTGTAGAGCAGAATTTGCATTTTATTTTTAAAAAGAAAACAGAAACTATTTTGTGTCTATTTGTTTCGGGGTTTTGTTTTGTTTTGATACTAAGCATGATAGTTAAGAGAAAGAAATCAGTAGACAGTGAGATAGACCTGAGAACATAGGCGTGGCTGCCTTGAGAGAGATCTGCTTCACTGCTTTTACAGCAGTCATGTGGATGGTGGGGACGGGGGAGGGGGGCACCTCCAAAGACGTACTAAGACACTTAAGTGAGATCCCAGGGTGGTCACTGAGGGCCACCAGGAAGGACGACAGGTGTGGGCCACCACCTAAGCCACTCTGATTCAGAAAGTTACGACATTGTCATTGTAAACAATATCTGAGTGTAGTGAGAATGTTGGTCTCTTTGAAAAACACAGAAATATTATGGGACTATGTTTTGGGTTGAGTCCCAGGTGGGTGTGAGGCTGCTTCAGACTGCTCCCTGCAGCATGGTTTTGCCAGCTACAGGTGGTTTCTGCAGTTGTGTGATGTGTGTGATGGTTGACCTTTCAGAGGGTATATAAATGCTAGGGCCCCTTAAGAGAGAGATCTACTTCATTGTCCTTATAGCAGTCACATATATAGGATGGGGGGGGCACTTCCAAAGAGGTGCTAGGGGTGGGTCATCGTCGTCGTTGTCGTCATCGTTGTCGTCATCGTCGTCTTCGTCGTCGTCATTTGTTGGTTGGTGGCTTAAGGTCAAGGTTTGTTAAGTAGTCCTGCGCAAAGAAGAAACAGGAAGAAGAAATTAGATATCCTGATGGCGAAGATCAAACTTGCCCCCGAGGAACTTGATGCCCACAATCACCTGGAAGTAGTCTGATGATAATGTCACCCCCTTTTTCTGCTCTATCCTTTTTATTGACTATCTAGTCTTAGGGGGGAGGAGAAGGGTGGGAGAAAAAAGAAACCACAAAGTAGCCACGTGCTGGCTACACCTGGGAAAGAAGTAAAGCCATCCTTGAAGGTCGTACAGACAGAGGAACGCCAGCCGGCCGCTCGCAGCGCCAGCCACCTTTACAGGAAATGTTCATTGTGCTGGGACTCTTGGTTCTCGGTTGCCAGGAAGCTTCAACCCAGATTCTAAACTAAGGAACTCTCTTTCCTTCCTGTAACAGGCGCCATTATTTTTTTCTGTCCTTCTACCCTGCATTAATGTGGGACATGACCTCCAGTTTTTGTGGAGCTGGAACTTGGTGAGAACGAATTCCCCCTTGTTCAGACTTGTAAGGGACCCTTGAGCTTACCCGATCCAGAAGAGGGCTGTGGCACTTTACTGGCTGGGAAGCCTTTCTACTAGTTGTCCTGGGTGACAAGGACAAAATGCCCTCTTCCCTGGAACAACAGGTAGCTGTGGCCTCACGGCGCCTGCTTGATACATAAAAGGCTCAAAGGAAAAAGCCTGAACCAACTCTAGAATTCCCTCTGTTTCCCAATACAGTGTTCTTCCTATCAAATGTCTCCAGAAGTGGACCGCAGCCCTACCTCTGTCACTTCAGCTTGGCCTGAACGAGGGCACCTGGCCTGGCGGGAAGGCCCCTGAGAATGACCACTCCCATTCCGTTCCTAATCAACCTCAGCCCCCAAGTCCCATTGCCCTGGGAAAACACTGGTTCTAAGAAAAGGGAAACATTGCATTAGGCCTCCTTGGGATTGGAAATGCCAAGTAAGAGGCAGGAGGAGGTGTCGCAGCTGCCCTCCTTAGTAAGAGAAGAAGGCGAGGGCGGCTGGGCGGTGGCTGCTCACGAAAGGACAGCCTTTCTCGCGTCTCCTCCTTGTAGAGCATGGCTGTCTTATAGATTGGGGGTTTTTCTTTGGGGTTTTGTTGTTGTTTTGTTTATTTGTTTTTTAAATCTGTTGTTCACGTGAGTTTTGGTCAGGAGGGTAGGATCTGAGTTGTACCCTTGTCCCTGGGTGGGAACATGGCACTCTAAGCTGCCCAACAGGTTTTAAGATGAAAAAGAAGACATTGCTTCCGCCCCCCCCCTTAAGAGTTGATCCAAGAGTTGATCAGTTACAGGGGAAAATGCCCCACAGAAAGCCACATTTTGTGGGTTGGAGAGAAGGCACTCGGCAGTTAGGGGGCTGCTTGCAATCATGGGGGAAAGGATTTGAATCCTATTACCCAAATAACGAACCAGGCATCCCGCATAAACCCAGACAGACAGACAGACAGACACACAGACGTCAATATTTTTTCTTGTTTTTTTTTTTAAGCTATAGCTTCAGAAAACATAATCTACCTGAAAACATGTTTAAAAAGATGAAAGGGATGTCTTCTCCCTCACGAGTTAGGTATGTACACTCCCAGAAGTCCCTGGCCCCCTGTAGCTGATTACAGATCTCCTAACCCTGCCCGATTTCCTAGTTCAGAAAACATAAAACTTCTTTCCCTCTTTCTCTCTCTCTTTTCCAGACGCTAGTAGAAAATGTAAGCCTGCTTGCCTTAACATTCTGGGCATCCTCACTCTCCAAAGACGCCGCATGCAGAGGCTCAGAGACTCGCAGGTCCTTACGGGAAGAAGGGCTCGCTCCCTTTTGTCCTCCTCGAGTCCAGCTCCCTCTTCCTAGCAGCCTCTGAGTTCCCCAGCTAGCCCCGTCCAGTGTTGTTCTCCCAAACACCAATACGATTGTCCATGACTTTCCTTCGGAGTCTGTTTTGAAATTCTTCCAACTGAGAACCTATAAAAGAGGCCACGCAGCGCCAGCCGCAGTCCTTGAACAACATACTGGGTGGAGGGCCTGGAAAAGGCCCAAGGTACAAAGCTAAAAGCAGTACAAGACCAAATTCGATGCAAAATTTTAATAAACACACACACACACACACACACACACACACACACACTCACTCACAAATAGATACAGTAGATGACAAAGATGCAGCTGGCTAATTCTCAGCAGAGACATGATGCCCCCTCCGCCGCCCCCGGGGTGAATGCAAACCGACCAAGTTAGTCATGGGACATCCTCCAGTGGCCCAAGCAACTGTCCTTGAGAGATGTGCCTGCCCAGGTCTTCTCCCCTGTGAGTAAGGTTTGGTCAGGTGTGCGCTTGAAGAAGAGACAATCAAGGGGCAGCCTAAGCCAGTATGAAGCAGAAGTGTCGTGAGGGTGAGTCCGCCCTCGAAATGACCCATTGGCAGAAAATTATTTTACCATGTCATGTATATGCATGGTGGGAATATATAGTCACCAAAAATTAGGGGATATATGGCCCACGTATACACAGAGCATCCAGTGTTATAATACATTTGTCACTCAAGGAGCCACCTAGCTCCTCCTCTCCCCCCACTCCTCCTCCTCCTGGGAATCAGCTCTCCCTCCCACCTCAACTCTGGAGAACCTCAACAAAAGGAGCGGCTCTGGGGACAGAGCCTTGCTGCTCACTCGGAGCCCCCTCTGCCCTTTTCTTCTACACACAACCTTTTGCTATCAACTCCGTGTCACCAGACCCCACAGCTAGCTCAGCTGGCGAGCCAGCCAGGAGGTAAGCTCGCCAAAGGAGTCCTCACAGCTCATCCCTCTGACCACTTGCTTGTCTTGCTAGCTCTCTGTAGAAGGCACAGAGAAAGAAAACGGTTAAAAACCGCTGGACTGTTCACCATTTAAAGCCTTCCATAACGGGGCACCCAAGTATTAGATAGCAATATAGGCTCTGCCTAACACAAGGCCGATGCACACAGCAGCTGTCTCATTCTGTGAGTGTTCTGTGAGTGCACATAAGTCTGGCGCTAAAATGGAAAAGGAAAAGTATTGCTTGCTCTACTTTTCATTCATCAGAAATTGCCCCCCTCACTTTTCTTTTCCTCTGTATCAAGATATGGATTCCCGGTTTTCCAATTTCATGTGTAGACTGAGTCCTGAAGTTCAGGAACTTTCCCTTTTACTGCCTTTGTTAGAAGGCCCCAGTTATTATCCAGGACAAAAAAAAATTGCCTGCTGAGTTAAACTGAGGAGACACCTTCTAAAGTGCTCCCCCTCCCACAACCCCCTAACATTAATGACTCTCAAGAAGCAGGAAACATTACCATTTATGGCTGTCTAAATCTTTTGGACTAGGCAGATGAGGTCTTCCTATGCTGAAGCAGAATGTTCAGTTCTTTGGGGAGGGGGGAGGGTGTTTTATTTTCATTTAAATGTATTTGTTGAGGGAGCGAGGTTGGAGGATGGGCAGAGGATTGGCACACTTGCCAGGGTAAGCATGCAGAAGGAAATTAGGGGATGCCTTACAGGAATTTCTTCTCTCTTCTGTCCATCTGAGTCCCAGGAATCAAACAAGTTGGCAGGCTCGGCAGCAAGTGTGCTCACCTGCCAAGCCCCACCCTCCCCGCCCAGGCCCCTTACTCCACCTGTTGTTGCTATTGTAAGAGTCACCAGGCTCTGGTCTTCAAGAGAATAAATTCAGTCATGAGGCAGGGACAGTCTGACAAAGCTCATTTAGCAGAGGCTAAGCAAAGCAAGCACCCTAAAGACAGACACAGACGCAGACACAGACACAGAAGATTTTGAGTTGAGGATTTAGAATTGCTCTTACAGAGTATTATGAGGTGGGTGCCATACTGAGGGGTAAGGTGACCCCTTTTTGTGTCCCAAATCATGGTTGACAAGATCTTCCTTTGGTGGTGTTTTTCTCTCCACCTCATCTTCCCAAAAATGGGGGTGGGCGTCAAAAATCATAGTGGAGGTAACACAGTGATGTGAGGTCCTTTGAGGACTCGACCCTTTGTTGGGGTCTATGAGGGGCTACGTGGGCATAGTGGCCACATAACTGTACTGCTCTTTAACCACAAAGGGGCCTTCTGGCAGTCAGGAGACACTGTCTCCGGAGTATAGGACAGCCGCTCTCCCAGATGACCTCATGTCTGACTCCTTGCCTTGGGATGGTCTCTTTCCTGGATCAGGTGGAGGCCTTCTGAGAAGTAGTTCTTACAATTTAGTCTGTTGCAATTAGATACATTACTCCATGAAAGGACAACAGTGTCTTGTATATATTCTTCAGGTAGAAGCCTGCCAAAACTAACTGATTTTTCGCAGACCCCTGTCTTTACTTTTGTCTGACCAGCTTGGCTATCTCATACCCAGCTGCTAGCCTTCTTATTTACATCCCTTGGTGTTCGCCACTGGCCGTTTGACTCCTGACATCTTCATGTTAATCCACACATTTGTTTGTGCTGTAACACTTCCCACCTCCAGGCAATCCTGGGCCACATCTGCCTCTGACTATCTTAAGGAATGGCACTGGCAGGGTGTCAGGCAGTCAGAATGCCACTGGACATACCCAGGGATGTCCCACTTGGAACAAGGGATGGGGGAAACCTCCAGCTCAGGCTGGAGACTCCCAAGTAAGAGAGATTCCAAAGTGGAGAGCCCCTGGAATCTTCAGCGTAACCTGCTTTCCCAGTCCTATCCCAGGGTGGGAAAAAGGGCCTCCAGATGTCCATTCTCCTCCTCATAGCAAACTCCTCTTCTCTTCCAGCAGGCTTCTCCCTCGGGTGTCTCCTTAACTACTGGCGAAAATTGTGTTTTACTACAATACTGCCTTGCTTACAAACAAACTGGGGGATGGAGAGGAGAGGCCTCAACAAAATAGTCTCAATGAGAATACTATTCTGCAACTAGATCTCTTTCATTAGGAGGCAAGTAAAATGGTCTGAGACACCCTGTGTGTCCAGACCTTCGTGAGTCGCTATCAGGACCCATTGGTCTGTCCATGAGACAAAGAACCAGAGGAAACGGGGTGGGGGGGTGTTCTAGGCGACCCACTCCTCCCACTTCAGAGTCTCTCAAGGGGAACTCTGGTTCTCCCTCAGCAAACCACTCTAACCACCACGACTCCTGAACCTGACCCCCAACGTCTCTTTTCAAGTTCCCAACATGTGGATAGTAGATCCCCACATTCACAAGCATGATCAGAGCTCCTAATGCTGAAAGAGGTGGCTGGAACTAGGGGGACTGTTGGGGACTGTTCGGGTACAGCTGCCCTTTCCGATATACAGCCACATAAGGGGAAACCAGAGAAAGTGCCTGAAGAACCCAGAGAAGTTTCCCAGTGACTTACAGACCTGTTTATGCTGGAAAATGATCCTCTTGATCCACAAAGAGTCCTAGAACTGTTTAGGCTTTACTATTTACCACCACCACCACCACCACCACCACCACCACCACCACCACCACCACCACCACACACCGCTTACTTGTTGCTTTGAAAGGCTTATTTTTATTCATGAATTCTTTGACTTTAGCAGCCAGGGAGAAACTTGATGATAAAATTCAAGGTAATTTAGATAGTCTCTGGGGGCGTAGCGGGGAGTAGCTCTCCTTCGGACAGAGGCTGGGCACCGCCCCCTCAGATAGACACCAGGCTGATCCTTGAGCTTGGTAGGCTTCTCAGCCTGGGTTTGGGACTGATAAAAACAACCACGCCTATTCAGATCTCCTTGCAAGGCCTCTTCTATTATCCCAGCAAGTTAGGAAGGCAAGAAAGGGATTTCAGCCTGCCCTAAACAAGGTCCTAAAGTTTGAACTGCAAAGCCCTTTAGTCCTCACTCTGTATTATTCTTCTCCTGGTCGTGAAACTCTCAGTTGGTCCAAGAGCCGGGGCTGATAAATGAAGCCATAATCCCTGCCCACCTCCTTTGGTGATCTTTATATACTCCTAAGTCAGGCTCTCAAGAGATACCCAATGGTTTTCAATGCCAGATAGAAAAAAATATCTTTTTTTTCTCTCTGTTCCACTACATTCAAGACTCCAGTTCCTACTGGCTTTTGATGGGAAGCTCCACTGACTACGAGGGGGGAAAGGGTATGGGGGGGGAGACCCAAAGACAGCCCATAATACTCTTGTGCAGTACTTCCTTGGATCTTTGGGGATATCCCCCACACTTGTGCCAGGGGATAAGGAAGGAATTTCAGAGACTTGATGCTAAAAGAGGGAACAATCTTACAGTATGCAGGTGGTCTAATCTCACATTATTAAGAGCCTAAATTTCTTGGCAGAGAGGGAATAGAAAGTGTCATTTTTTTAAGGGCACAAATCTCTCCCAAAAGGGTAACAAACCTGGAACATACCCTTACCCTGCCCTGAGAATCAGGCAACTTATACCTGACTATCCTCAGAATGGTTTACACATGGAATCTCCAGTCAGCCGTGACACTTCTGTAGAGAAATGCAATTTTCCAATTCTGGCTTCCCAGCTTGAGGCCTAGAATAGAGCCCTATCTGAGGAAACTAAAGGACCAGACATTAACCCACTGTGATGAACTTCAGAAATATAGACTACCTTCAAGGCCCTCCGGTGGGTTTTGTTTGGGTCAGGATCTTATCCAGGGAAATAGCTGTCCCAACAATACACCCTTCACTGGTTTTGTATCGTAGAAAAAGAGTAGCCACTTAGGGTTCTAGCCCTGCTGCTAGGTCCCAAATCCTGGAAGGTGGCCTATATAGTCTAGAAATCTAGACAAAAATCTAGGCAGAGACGACTTAACTGCCCAAGGGTGAGAGTGCCCGCTGCCCTCCCGGTAGACAAGGCTACCAAGGTAACTCCAAGACAACCACTGGAAGTTCAAAGCTCCTTTAGTGCGGAGGCATCCTAAAAGTGGGACACGAACCATCAGGACAGCACAGGGAAGATTAACTTGGTACAAGCCACTCTCCCCAGAGAGCCATAAAAACTTACCAAGGCTTTAAAACTTGCTCACCTTATGCACCTGTCACAGGAAGCCAAACATTCCCGTGGACAGGCTAGTTCTCATGTGATACAGGAGAGCGACTCGGGTCCACTCAAGAGGAGGAAGGGCACACTGGTGGCACTAGTTATGCTCTCCAGGGTCAAAAAAGAAGCTGGATACAAGCTGGTCCAATCACGAGCTCTATCCTCTTGCCCCAAGTGGACTTCAGCTCAAGAGGCTGAATTCATCACGTTGACCTGCATCCTTATCTAGGTAAGGGGGAAAGACTAACATTTATACTGACTCCAAATATGCCTTTACGGTGTTACCCACCCATATACCCATATGGAAGGAACAAGGGTTGCTGACGAGAAAGCAGTCCACGGCTAAAACACCACAAAGAGATTCTTCAGTTGCTGGAAGCTGTTAATCTCTCAGAGAAGGTGACAGTGATCCACTGGAGAGGGCATCAGAAGGACCATAGCTCAACCTCTGAGAGAAATCGAAAGGATGACAGAGAGGCAAAAGCCAGGGTGCTGACACACCCTCCCTCCCCATGCCTGTCCCTGCTACCTTTGAATAAGACACTAGATGCACAGTGACTATGGCCTTCCAAGTTAATGTGTACGTTGCACTGCCTCTGTGTGTGCAGGTCCAGTCCCTTGGGCGCATACATGCGGAGGCCGTAGCAGGACACCTGGGCTCTTCTTCTCTTGCTCTTCGCCTTATTGCCTTGATGGCCTCTCATTAGTCCGACAGCTCACTGGTTTGTCTAGGCTGACTACCCAGAGGACTCTCAGGATCTACCTGTCTCTGCGCCCCAGTGCAGAGGCTACAGGCACACTGTCATGCCGGGCTTTGCATGTGGATATTGGGTATTCAAAGCCAGGTCCACCGGCTTGCACAGCAAGTATTCTTCCTACCTCCCGGGCCCACTTCCAGAGCCCACCTCATGTCTTTTGATAGGTATCAGCTTAATGACAGCCATCAAGCTCATGTGCCAGACACGTCCCCTCTGTGTAGTTAACAGCCCAAGGCCAAGAATACCCTCCCTGATTTTACTCTATTAAAAAAAATAGCTGTGCAAGGAAGGGCCGGTCTGCCTCCAGGGGCTACAAGCAATTCCTAGTATCAGCAGATACATCTATGGATGGAATGGATAGAAGGGTTCACCACCCACTAAGGTGGTTAATGGAGTCCTCAGAACAATTATTTCCAGATTCAGCCTCCCGAGATGGCTCCAAAGCAGTCATGGGCTAGCCTTCGCCTCCTTGGTAACCCAGGGGGTTACAACAGTAACATCTACATTTTGCCAGCACACACCTCAATCTTCTGGAATTGCAGAAAGGGCCCATCAGGCTTTCAATTGTTCACTTGCTAGCTTATGCCAGGAGACCTTAGAAAATGGCTCACCTACTCCCAACAGCCCCAATGAAGATAAGAAACACACACCCCATGAGCGTAAGGTGACCCCTATGAAATGCTGCACAGGAGGCTCTCTCTTTGTTGGGTGGCTATTCATTGACGCTGACATGCCTCACTTTAAAGTGCCTCATTGACTTGGGCCAGTTTCTACAAGCCATCCATGAGTACAGCACCCCAAGCCCTTTCAGCTCTAGACCCTAACCTGGTGGTCAGGCAAGGGGGACAAGGGTGGGGGGAACTTGGGAAAAGGGTTGTTTGGCGGTTTGTGGCCACTTTGGCAGCCATGTAAATTGCTGGAATGCTCAGTTGGAGTCCACTCTGTGGAGTCAAACCACCCCTTCCAGAAGCTTCTGTGCTGGAAAAGCCTACCGAAGGGCCTCAGATAATATGCTCCTTTGAGCCACGGACATTATAAATTTTTTTCCTCACATGACACACTGACCAAACAGATAAATGACAGTTGATCAGTGTGCTCTGAGGCAGCCTCTCTCTGGGGTAGAAGTGTCTCTAGGATTGTCCCCTCTTCCACTAGATCTGATTGTGAGTTCCTGCTCACTTTCTCGTGTGTGTGTGTGTGTGTGTGTGTGTGTGAATCATTCTTTTACACACCAGACTTCCCTTCAAAGAACCTTCCTCTGCCTTTTTGCCGTATTTCTTTTATATTACTTACACTTATTCTTTACACTTTTGTAATCACAAACACCCTAAAAACCTTTTGACTCTTCTATTCCCTCCCATGTTACATCTTAAAGAACCCACTGCTTATTCCCTAGACAGTCAAACTGCTTCTCTTTGAAGTCTCACCCACCTCCCCGGCTGTGTCTCCTCTTCAGGCTGGAACTGTATACAGCCAGCATCGGCCCAAGAGTGGGCCGTAGGAAGCACACGGGCAGGACATATGAGGCTTGTCTTTCTGGTCTTCTGCCGATTGGTGGCTGTTGTTCCAGAAAGAAGAGAGGGGAAACTGGTCCACTCCCATACTAATTACAAGTGGAAATCTTTTCCCTCTCTACGGGACCTGGGAAGCAACTGCCAGGGTCCCTTTCTGGATATGGGATATGGCGAAGGTGGCACTGGCCTGTGAGTGGGAAACTTACCTGCCTATCTTTGCTAAGCTAGTTCCCTGCTGGGGACTCCACAGCTACTTAATCATCCCACTGGGATTAGCATTAAAGATAGCTGTAACAATTCTTATCTTTTCTCTTGGATGTCTTACCAAACTTCTGACTTATTTTAGTAATAATCTAGCTCCCCCTTTGCCCTGCAAAAGGCCTACCTTGAGGTTATCCTAAGCCTCTAACCTACGAAGAGCTACTAAGGACAGTTCTTTTCTCTTTACTGGCTCTGGGGCAGGCAAGCATAGGGGATAGTTTAGCAACCTAGGGCTCCACTTGACTTTGGCTCTGCGTACACTTCTAATACTGCACTTGTCGGCCAAGACCTGCTTCAGCCGCGTGTACTGTGCACACGCATCCCTCTCTGTGAACATTGTCCCTTGAAGCTTCTTAGCAACCCCGGACCTGCATCTTCATGGAGCTGCAAGCACACTCCACTCTGAACAATGGAGAACGTCCCTCTCTCCCCACCAGCCACCCACCCCAAGCTTAGACTCTGTCCAGTCATAGTCTCCTTGTGTCCAGGAATACAAAGGCACATGGGACCCGAGCTAGGTTTCGGGTGAGCTAGTGGTAGGCAAACTGTGTCCTCATTATGAAGTTTTAATGAGAAACTCCAATTTACCATTTTATGCCTGTGCGTTCATTGCACATGCATACCATTAAAATCAGATGGACTGTGGAAAGGGGCAAAACTCAGTACAGAAATGGTGAGATATCTTAAACCATCCATCAAAATAGAGAACTGCCCAAACTGTGCCCCTAGGACCAAGTTCCTCCTCCTCCTCCTCCTCCTCCTCTTCTTCCTCCTCTTGAACCCTATAAAAGGAAAGTCTCCATCCTAGTCAGGGCACCTGACTTACGGGCTCACGGTCGGCTTGAGAATGCGGCCTTTTCTCGTTGGTTAGCACGTTGAATAAAGAAGCCTTGCTACTTTGCAGTCTGTGTTCTCCTTTATTCATCCTGACTAAGATGCTGAGGACCTGGAAGCCCCTGGCTCAGAACCACCACCACAGCTGTGACACAGGCTCCTCCCAGGGCCTATGGGATCCTGAAAGAGAAACTTTGTATTTCCAAACACTAGAAAACCAAGCCCAGCCACCAATCCTAAAGATTACTTTTTTCCCCCTTGGTGGGGTCCAATTTGGCAGCTCACAGATTAGTCCTACAGGGGCCAAACTTGGGAGCGTGTAAACCCACCAGTTACTCAGATTCATATTTGGTTGGGTTTTTTTGTTTGTTTGTTTTAAGAATTTCATACAAATATTATTTTTACACCATTTCCACTCCTTATATGTGTATGTAAGCACAGCCTGATGAATCTGCTTAATGCTGCTAGTGTGTGTGTGTGTGTGTGTGTGTGTGTGTGTGTGTGTGCGCGCGCGCTTAGGATTGACTAGTTGAAACTGGATAGCCTATCAGGTGCTCATCCTTAGAAAAGACTGATTCTTCTCCTTTCAGGAGCCTCACTGCTGAGGCTCTTCATCTAAGGGCAGGGCCTTATTTTCCCCATCCATGTTGACATGCTAGCTGGTGTTGTCATTGTGCGGGTCTTCTTTAGGCAACCATATTTTTGAGATTTCATGGGTGTCGTTTCTCTGTCCTTCTATAGAGATCATTATCCCATAGCAGACATTCGGGTCGTCTGGCCCTTAGAATCTTTCCACCTCCTTTTCTATAGTATTCTTTGATCCTTAGATATAGGGGGTGTATTGTATCAATTGGAGTTGGGTACCCCATAGTCAGTTTGCCTTCTACATGTTGACTAGCTTGTAATTGCAAAAATAGTGGTAGGTTCTCCTCTAGGATCCATGACATCATTAGCCATGGGGTAGTTTACAGTACCAGGCATGTATTATCTCCTATTGAGCAGGCCTTAGGTCCAACTAGCAGGCTGTTGTTTACCCTGGTGACGTACATGCCACTGTTGCACCGGCACGGATACTTCGCCATTCTGGTCATTACTGTGGCTTACAGAATCCGGCTACTGTGAGAGCTAGTTCTTAGGGAAGAAGCTCTCGGATGAGCTCCACATTGATTTCTCCAAGTTCTGTGTCCAAAGTGTGTGCTGTCTTCCACAATTGGGCCTTGCCCTCAAGTCCTTTGAGTCGATGAGGGCGTGGGGAGTGGCAACAGAAATAGCCCATGTTGTCTTGGGAGTCCCTTCTGTTCACTGACCAACAACTCAGAGAGGCTCCCCATGATTGACACGAAAGATTTTCTTAGTCTATGGCCTTTGAGGGCAGCATTCTCACCCCACGTGAAATAACTTTATTCAGACTATGTCTATATGCCTATATACGTAACACAGGCACACATATGTATGAATCTTTAAATGGCTAGAATTTCACGTGTACAAGTGTTTTGCCTGCATTTAAGTGCGCCATGTGATACGGTGCATCACGAGAGGGCATCAAGTCCTCCCTAGAACTGCAGTCAGAGGTGGCTGTGAGCCACCCTGTGGGTGCTGGGAGTTGAACCCTGTCCTCTGTAAGACTTCAAGTGCCCTTAAGTGCTGAGTCTTCTCGATAGCCCCTGCATTTTATTCTCCCCTGTGGCTTTTTGAAAACCCCCTTAGTGGTATATACTCTCCCTCCGTTCCGCACTAGTTTTGGCCCCTCTCCCCACTTCCCAGCTAACTGCCCCGTTTTTCCTCACCTCCCCCTCGGCAGCCTGCAGGCCGCCTCTTCTTCCGCTGCCCTTACCCATGGTTCTTTGCTTCCCTGGTTTCTGGGCTGACTCCAGGTCATATCGGAAGCTAGGATCCACAAATGATGGCCTCATGGTGCCTGTCTTCTGGGTCTCAGTTACCTCAGTATAATAATTCGGGATTCATCAGAGAACCTGACCTTAAAGCCTCAGACAATTATCTTCTCTATAAGCAAAAAGCACCAGATTTTCAAAGTGAGTATTGGATTTGTGGGCGTAAGGTCTGCCCCGTGTGATCTTTCATGTGGAGCAGCGCTTGCTCCTTGGAAGTTAAGACACCACATAACTCCTTGGACAGGAAAAGGCTTCTTTATGATTTCCTATCTAGAAGCATCCCCTTCCAGGTGAGCAGCTGCCTCGTGGATGCCGCCCTGAGTGCATTACTCACGTGGGGCCTTCGGCTAGCAGCCTTTCCACTAGGAGAAGTTCTCCAGGAATTCAACAACAACAACAACTACCAAAAGAGACAGCCAGGAGCTTCTGGGGAGATAGCAGAGAGTCTCACCTACATCCAAGATCAATCATATTCCCTTGCATAGGTTGTCCTTCAAAGCAGACGGGGTCCCAGGGCTGGAGCCATAGCTCAGCCAGCAGTTAACGGCCATATTGCTCTTGAGTGGACCAGAGTTCAAGTCCTAGAACAAGGGTCAGGCAGCTCACAAGCACCTGAAGCTAAGGCACCTGCCCTTGTGCACCCACCCCCAAACACACACACACACACACACACACACACACACACACACTTAAAAATAACAAAAACTCTGAAAGAAACAGCAGGGACCAGCCTCAGGCTGACTTACAGGAGGACATGAGTTATTAATTCCCCCAGGTGAGAATATGACCAGTCCCACAATTTTGAGCCAAATGCGAAGCAAGCTTTAATGAAGTGCTGGCCAGGACGATGGACTCCATCATTTTGCAGAGACTTACAAAGGCAAATCCATGAGTCCATGCATTTTCCATTTAGGTCCAATCGGGCAAACGTATACCCTGACATACTTGCTATTCCCTACCTCCCACCTATATCCATTCGGGGCAAGCATATATCCCAGCATATCTCCTGCCTACTTATCTTCTGCCTAAGCAGGATGTGATCAAACACATCTGGTGCAGTTGGGTCAAAGAGATGCATTAGTGGAATTGGAAACATGTGACTTGATACCTTTCATAAACAGCAGCCCTCAGCATCGTGGGGTATCTGTCCTTGGCCAAGGGGCTTACAGGTTAGAAGCATTTTTTTGTCTCATGGATCTCAGGCACAGTAACTATAACTTAAAACATAACTTTGGCTCTCACAACCTACCTGTGTCTTACAGGAAAATGTTGCTTCTAAGTTAACAAGACAAGTAAAGTCCAACAAAATGTTGAAAATATCCCTAATGGCAGTACAGTCAAGCATTTGAGTAATGGGCCCTCCCCAGCACAGGTTGGAAAACTGGAGTCCTATTGTCTCCTTCCTCCAGTTGTGTCTGATCTATCCTTAATTCTTCTGCTGATCTTTGCCCTCCATTTCTTCTCAATAAACAGATAGTCCATTTCTTCCAGGATTCAACAAATCTAGCTTGCAATGACATTATAACAAGACCTCAGCCCAATTCCAGAAAGAAACCCAGAGACATGGATGGATTATCCTTCTGGGTCAACCAGAACAGCAGCCTGACAATTTAGCAAGGAGAACACCTCCAACCTCTGCCCTTGACCCTAGATCAAGGAGTGCTTGGACAATTTTCAGTCCTGCCCAAGGGAGCCTCCCTTTAGGAATGGTTGGAGAGACTGTCTTCTGATTTTTACAGTATCCTTATTTCAATGGAAAGCAGCTACAGGAACTTTATTCTTTTGCATACTCAAAATTTAAGGAGAGAGTTCTCTCTGAGGGCAAGATGAACCAGGTTAGTATAGCAACAACCCCAGAGACCCAGTCAACTCTCCCTAAAAAAGGTGTGGTGTGCTCCTTCCCAGCAGGCATCAGCCCATCAGCAACTAGTTTTTGGTTGGTTACCTACTTGTAGAAAAAGGGGGCCAGAGGTAAGCCAGTATTTAGTGCAAAGAGGACAGGTCTACCCTTGAAACAACCTGTCAAGGGAAAGTTCTCATTACCATCTCATGAATATGCATGATTAGGGATTTTTGTCTAAACTTAAGAGATATATGGCCTGTGCCCACACAGAACATCCAAAGTACATATGTTTAAAATTATGGGGTTTGCAGAACATCCCAAGTTATACGATAATCCATCTGCCAGTCAAGCCAAGGGGCCACCCAGTTTCCACACCTGGGGATCAGCTCTTTCCCCACCCCTAAACTCAAAAAAAAAATCCTTAAAAAAAAAAAACAGGCAAGGGACTCAACAGCCATCTGGCTAGAGCCTGACGCTGGCCTGAATCATACCTGCTCTAGTGTTTCTTTCTCTTCTAACAAAACCATTATCAGTTGTATATACTTTATCGTTTGATAAAGTCTCCAAGAACCTGGGACTCAGAGCAATCTCAAGACTCCATGGTACCAGCACTGCTTGTCCTCCCCGAGACTGGTCCTTTGGACTGAGGCTCCAAAGACTGTTCTGAGTTAGGCTCTAATTGTCCGTCCATACAAAGCAGTGGATCAGACTCTGAGCGGTTCGTCTGATGACTGGGGATGTAGGGGGAGGTCCTTATTTTTGACCTTTTGTCTCTACACTGGGAATGAGTCTTCCTGGGGGCCCTGCAACCTGTCCTGCCTTCCCAGCGTGGCAATCCATGAGCCACTGTGCGCACTGGAAATCTCCACTGGGAGGCTTCATCTGAGCTCCCCCACCAGCGCCGCCACCTCTGGCACACACCCTGTGCTCCTGCCCTCTGTACAGTGTCTGAGAGCTGCTGTGAGTCCTGGGACACTCCATCCAGAACTTAGTACATCAGCCGTGGCCCACTGCGAGCACGACGCCCCCGTCGCTGCCGAGCGCCTGGAAGCAGAGCCGCTTTGTGCTGTGTGTTTTGAAATAGCCCTTGCTCCTTAATTTTGTGTTGCTTGGGGTTATGTTAAAATTAGTATGTCCAGGATATAGCAGTGAGGAAAGATGGCCCAGAAACCTTTTTATAGACAGGAAAGGGAATGCTGGCCTGCTTTTCTCTGTGTGCAAAGGGACAGATCACAAAGTGAACCAGAGCTGACAAAGGTGTGTATTTCCTTGCTGGCTGGCTTTTTGTGCCTGGCGAAAAGAGGGGCATCCCTACCACACATTACGGTCCCCCTTCTCTAAGGGCTAAGGAGGGATTCCTGCATCCCTCAGTGTCCCAAATGGGCTTTAAATAAAGGCCGTGGCTTTCCCAAGTTCTGAGTTCCTTGTGCCCTCTAGGCCACAATAGATACACAAGCCATTGTATAAAAGCTCCTGTTTTTCTTTCTCCTGGCTCCCTCCTCCAGGGACTTGTTCAAATGCCCGTGGGACTATACCTGGCCGCTGGAGGGCAGCAACTGCTGCAGGAGGGTGACACCAAGTTCTGTGTGCCACAGGACAATTGTTTTCTCCTTTGTTTGTTGGGGAGGGGGGCTGAGGCTTACAAGTAGAAGCCAGAGGGTGGGAGCTGGTTCCTTCCTTCCGCCCATGGGTCCTGAGGAAGCAAGCTCAGGCCCTCAGGCTTGGTGCCGAGCACCCTTACCTGCTGAGCCAACGCCACCCTCTGCTCAGCATTGTGGCTTCAAAAGTTTGTTGCTAAAGCTGGTTCCTGGCTCCTGACCGCTCAGAGCACAGTCACCTCCCAACCTAACAGGGTGTCTTAGTTAGGGTTTCTATTGCTGTGAAGAGACACCAGGACCATGGCAAGTTATAAAAGGGAAAGGTTTGATTGGGGCTGGCTTACAGTTTCCGTCACGGCGAGAAGCACGGTGGTGTGCAGGCAGACACGGAGCTGGAGGAGGAGCTCAGAGTTCTACATCATGAGGCAACAGGCAGAGGCTGCGTCACACCGGGCAGACTTGAGCTTATAAGGCTTCAAAGGCCGGCTCCACCATGACACACTTCCTCCAACAAGGCCACACCTCCCTAAAAGTCCCACTCCTTATGGGCCAAGCGTACACACACACACACACACACACACACACACACACACACACACACGAGAGTCTGTAGGGGCCATTCAGACCACCAGAGGGGTTCATATCCTAACACCCCCAATGTAATGGGTTTTGTGTGTGTGTGTGTGTGTGTGTGTGTGTGTGTGTGTGTGTGTGTGTGAGTCTTAATTGTCACCTTGGCGAGATGTAGAAGTCACTCTGTCTGTGAAGTTGTTTCTACCAAGGGTTGACTGAGGTAGGAAGACTGGCCCTGAATGTAGGCAGTGCCCCGCCCCACAGGCTGAAATCACAGACTGAGAGGAATGGACAGAGCAAGCTGAGTACCGACGTTCCTCATTGCCTGCTTCCTGACTGCAGGGGTGCAGTGCAGCGTGACCAGCCGCCTCACACTCCTGCTGCCTTCCCCCCACATCTCCCCTCCCCTCCCCCTCACTGCCCTCACAGTAAACCTTCCCTGCCCAGATGCCTTTCCTGGGCACCTTTGTCACAACAATAAGAATAATAACTAATATACACATACATAGATTATAAGAGCCCTTATTTTATATTTCTTTTTAATTGTGTGTATGTGCCCCCAAGTGTGGGTGTGACTGAGGTTGTCCACTGATGCCAGAGGAGGGCGTCAAATCCCCCGGATCTGGAGTTGCAGACCCTTGAAGTGGGTAGTGCAGTCCGTATGAACAAGCTGGGCAGAGGATGGCGGCTCACTTCTCAGGAAGGACGTTACAAGGCAGTGTGTACATTAAAACTAAATAAGATTAAATGTACCGTTTCTTCTGGAATTTTCCACATTAACATCTTCAGGCTGTGACTATCGCCCGTGGTAGCTGCTCGCCCTCCGCTGCAGGTAGTCAGGTAGCTGAGGGACAGCATCTTGCTGCCGTCTCTGGTCACTGGCGAGTCTGAGCGTCTCTCTGTGTGTCCCTTAGGAATCCTGTGACTTCAGGTCACTTTGCTGACTTTGTAGCCAGGGTCCTGTCTTTTCCTCCTTGGTTTGTGGTGGTCACTGCTGTGTTCCAAGTCAACCTTGTTACTGTTGCGGTCAGTGTTGTTTAATTTGTTGTTGTTTGGGGGTTTAGTTTTTATTTCCATGGCAGTACTGGGGAGTAGTGCATATGGCTAGGAGGAGGCTCTGCCTCTGCCCCTTTTTTATATTTTAAGGTTTTTCTTAAGTTGGCCAGGCTGACCTTGAACTCACTCTGTACCCCAGGCAGGCTTAAAGCTTTGGATCCTCTCGCATCAGGTTCCAAGTAGCTGGGATTACAGGCCGGTGCTACAACACCCAGCTTTCGGGTTTGAAAGTTGTAACTAACTTCACATCCACCACCAATCTGTCACCTTGGCCCTTTATTCAACACCATTTCTTGGCATTTTATTTGTCCCCTAACTCACCCCCTTACCACCACCACCACGTGCACAGAGGGGGAGACAGAGACAGACAGCACCCAGTCACTGCTCATTACAAGAACAAACTCTCTTCCTCTCTGACCTCTTGAACACAGATCTATCTCTGGAGATGAAAGAATGCTACCTGTGCAAGAGCCCCCCTAAGCCTTTGCTAGTGGGCACGCCCCCACCAGCAGACCTCCACACCCTGTAGCACATCACAGCAAGTGACGGGAGAGTCCTCATCATAGGAATCAATGGACCCCCTCTTGTGTCAAGCAGCTCAGTGTGTGTTAAGGCACTAGAGAGCCAGCTCAGCAGTTAAAAGCACGTGTCCGTCTTGCTGAGGACCTGGGTTCGGTTCCCAGCACCCTCATGGCAGCTTATGACCATTTGTCAACTCTGGCTCAGAAGATCTGATGCCCTCTCTGCCCTCCATGGGCACTGCACATACATGTACACATACATGCATGCAGACAAACACACACATATACATAAATAATCCTTCTCACTGTCTATCCCAGTCCCCCACACTCTGCCATTCACCGTCTTCAACGTAGCCCTCCCACATGGCTTCGCTTGGGAAGTTCCCCACATTGCTACGAGCATAGTCCTAGGTCTTATCACCTTTAATGAAAGTTACGTTTTCATCACTGAAAGTCTTTCACATTTTTTGTTAGACTTTCCCCAAGGAAACCATTTCATAATTTTTTTTAGCCCCAAAAGTAGCACCCATTCCTCCTCATATATTCTAGCTAACTTGAAAGAAGATTTGATTTTTTTTTTCTTTTTTGTAAGTGATCCTCTTGGCTAATAACTTACCGACATTTGACTCTAGTGATTTCACTCTCGATTCTGTTGGATTCCCCATGTCTGTAAGAGACTTTATAGGATATTTAAAAAGTAACTGTTTCGTTGGTTCTGTTTTGTTCCTGGTCATGAAATAAGATCATTAATAGCTTACCTCTTAATATACATTTTTAGAGCAAAGTTGTGATATGTCGACTTTATCAAATTTAGGGAGTTCCCAGCCATATGGCTGTTTCTTTTAATAGATGTTTATGATTTTGAGTGAGACACTTGATTGTTCATAGATTTACTTCTAAAGTTAATCTACCTGCCCATTTTATACTTTAAAATATATTATTGGATACAGGAGTTAATATTTAATTAGGAAATCCAAATTAAGTGGACAATAATCCTCTTTTACTACTTTCTCTGATCTTGGAGTCCAGTACCAGCTAGTACTATAAGATATGTGGGGCACAGGGCTCTCTTCCTGCTTTGTGAAATATTCTGGTTCCTTAAATTTGGTGAGGCTGGCCTGAAATCTGTGGATGTAGGCCTCTTATCCAGGGAATAAGTCATGGCCTTAGTTTTCAGTTCCTTTCATAGCTCTATGCTGTAGACATTTTCTGTTTTCCTACATTATATATATAGTACATATCCTAATATATATTATATATACTAATAATTTTATTTGTGTTAGTTTCATATAAATATATACTTCTATATGACTTTTTAATATGCTATCTATGTGCCTTCTCCTCCCTCGTCCTCCCACTTTTCCTAACTTGTGATGTGTGCCAGCCTGGCTCCTCCCTGGCACTCTGCTTCTTTTCTGTGTCACTTCTGCCCGGCCACTCTTGCAATTGATGTCCCCATTTTCATTGCTTGGTCTTTTATCTGGTAATGAAAACAAGTCCCTGTAAAGCACTGGCTGTCCCTGTCCTCCCAGGCTTCTTCCTTTGCCGGTCTTCGCTGTTTTGTAGTTCCCTGTATAAATGCCTCTTTAATGACAACATTCCTAAACTGAACCTTTCTTAGTAACTACTGCTTTGTGCTATGGTGATCTGAGACTCAGGGCTCGCCTTGCTCTCATCACCCTTAGAACTGCGCTAGCTTAGGAGAGGTTTGCTGCTGTCGGCCCCTGTTTGGCTGTTTGGGGTTTTGTGTGTTTGGGGGTTTGGGCTATCACTTGAGTTTTGTTTGTTTTGTGCCTTGAGCTTTCAAACGACTGCCTAGGTCTCCCACGTGCTGGGATTACAGACCCCATAAGAGCCTGTAAAGAGATACCTGCCCACAAGACAAATGTCCATTTGACCCTTGGTTTTGAGGGAAGAGGTGTTTGATTCATGTTTAATTTTGTTCTGTTGGGATTGTTAAGGTTCATTTTACATGTGTGGGTGTCCCACCCCCCCCCGCCGTGTGTGTGTGTGTGTGTGTGTGTGTGTGTGTGTGTGTTTGCACATGTGTGCATGCATGCACGAGCATCACCTGCAAACCCAGTGCCCTCAGAGGTTCCGAAGGTGCAGGATCCCCTAGAGCTGGAGGTGGAGCAGCTGGGAGCGGGCTGGACGCTGGGAGCCCCAGCGCACTGCTTGTTGTCCTGTCGGTTAGTTGACTAATATAGGAGAGGTTGTTGGTAGGAGTTTGGTTTGTGTTGCGAGTTTTGGGGGAATGGGGGGTGGTGGTGGTAGTTAGAGGATTGTTTGCATATTATTTATCCAAGTTCATATACCTAAATTTTATCACAATGGTATCTATAAGTATTTTTTTTTAATTTTACCTATATCACCAGGCATTCTATGACCTCTTCCAATATGAAGTCTTATATGCACCTTTAATATTAAAAATTTAGTCACTATATACATTTGTATCTCTTTTTCTGAGTCATCTTTCATGGATCTTGGCATTTCCTCTTCATCTAGCTAGCCTCCACCTGATGTTTGCCCCTCATCTCCTCCCTAATCCTTCTAGGAGATTTTTCAACCTCTATCTTCAGGCTCATGGAAGTGCTCTTGGTGCCTTTTGCTGAGGCTTCTCCCTAAACTGGTGCGTCTTCAAAACTGCTTGCTCTTTCTGCTCCCCCCCCAGGGGGGTTCTTGGCTTGGGACAGAGCCTCCATCCAGAAGCTTGGACTCAGAGCAGGAACCCCGCTTTCAAGGAATCTCTCAATTTGATACTTTTCTGTCTTCCCAATCGCTTGGGGAAGAATCAAAATGGAAAAATGTAACAATTACTGTTACATTGTTAACTTGACGGGGTCTGGAATGGCCTAAACCAAGCCTCCAGCTGCTTCAGGCTCCTGCCCCAGGGTGACTTCCCAGCAGTGACAGCAAACGTGTACTATGAGCAGAGATCAACTCCTCCATCTCTGAATTGCCTTTGTCAGGATTTTTTTTTTTTATCACAGAAAACCAAACTGATAGAAGGGCTTAGTCCTGTTCCTCTTGCCTTTTCCCCACTCTAGTTCACTTCGCCCTGACTTGATGCTGACCTCCATCCAGAGCCAGGCGTGCGCATCCCATCTCTGCGCATGATCTACATCCTAATTCTAATGGCAGCTGCTACTTTTCTCCCAGCTCAGAGCCCCTGAAGCCCCTAAACCTAGCAGCCTTGGTTGCATCTTCAGTTGCATTGGGGGCAAGGTCCGGTTTCCCGGCCTGCTGGCCATTTCTCCTGGATGTGAGATGACTCCTTGTACCTGGGTCCGTGAAGGTGCCTTCTGGAGCTGGAAATCAATCCAGATGAGGTTGCCGAGTCCAAAAGATTTGAGTCCCTGTGGCCTGTGGCCTCTTACCACAATAGACTTGATTCTTGCTCCACTTCTCTTTCTAGCCATGCTATAACCCAACACTTAAGTCCATAACCCCAGTGTCTCTGTACTCCAAATGAATGAATGAATTAATGAATGAATGAATGAATGAATAAATAAATAAATAAATAAGGAAACAACGTGGCAAAGGGAAGTGAACTTTTTAGAGTTTGAACAAACTAGGGAGAGAAAGAGAAGCGCCCACCTTCTCACTGCTGTGTCTGACAGTCTGACATTTTATAGAAAGCCGTGAGATGAAGAGCAGGTTCGGCAGGCTGTGTGGCACGGTAATCTTTTGTTTTCCTGGGACAGGGCGACTAAGCCTCCAGCAGCCTCCCTTCTCAGGTGGAAGGGACCTTCCCAAACCGAGTCACACTCTTGCAACAGCCGTCTACCAAGCAGTATTTGTCTGACCTTGGCTGCCAGGCTTCCCTCCCGGGAGTCTCCACTCCCGGCTGCCTTCCACATAACCCTTTCTGTCTTTGGTGCCTTTGCCCCACCAGAATTCTCTAAAAGGTTTCTTGGGAGGTCTTTGGCCCCTCGTAGACTAAACTGTGGCCTCCACATGGTAATTCAGCGCACAGTGGTGGGCCCAGAAGTGTCTGCAGTCACTGTTCTCTGGTGGACTGTCACCTTCTCAGGGACTCTCCTGCCTCCGAACCCTTAAGTAGGAGTGTTCCTCATGTCTCCCACTCCTCCCTGGCCTCTGGGCCTCTCGATCCTAATTGTCTCATCAGTTCCTCACAGTGACTGCAAGCCCAAGCTGCTGCCTCTGCACCTCAGTGCCTACCTTGAATCTCTTCTCTCCCTGGCCCTCTCTGAGAGGGCCGCTGTCCTGGAGTTCCACTGCCGTCGTGGTTGACCAGAGCCTCGCGAGCAGCTGCTGTAATTTCCCCAAGTGGCCTTGCAGCCTCTGCTCTGAGCCTCTCCCCGCCCAGTCTCTGAAATGCAGGTGAGTGGATGTTTCTCAAACAGTCTGTGGTAGTCTCTGTGAGGTTGCGGATCTGTTGACTTCAAAGTCAACTCATTACAGGCCCATCCCCGCCCTAGAACTGAAATCTTGGCTCTGATACTCCCTTGTGTTGCCTCTGCCCTCGGGGGTGGGGTGGGGGGAGACAGGCGGTGGGGTGGGGGTGGGGGTGGTTGTTCTCCATCTTCCAAGAGGTCATGTCATGGGCCCTGCTCCTTTCTGACTCTTCTGGCACCACACCCTGAGGTGAGGAGGCCAAAGCCTTGCTCTCTGCTTCTGTTTCTCTGCCATGTCTCATAGTGCTGAGATCCACAGAGAGATTAGGTTGATGAATGAATGAATGAGTGAATGAATGAATGAATCAATCAATCAATGCTCTGCTCTGTAGCTCAAAACCTGCCTCCAGTATACTAATAGTTACAGTTACAGCTTGGTGTCAGAGCGGAGAGTTAGACGATTGTTTTAGAATTGTGTTATGTGGCAAGTTCAGAAGACGGGGAGGACAAGGATGCAGGAAAAGGACAGACTGCTCATTGGCTAGCTGCTTAATGGCTTCTTAGAAGGGGGCTTTAGCTGCGGCGTCTAATCGTGGAAAAGTCCCAAGAGGTTGTTTTTCCGTTTCTTGCTGTACTATTGAACAGAAGTCAGGGCCTTGTGTGCCATCAAGGACTCTAGGAGGTGAGGCCCAGCCAACCGTGATACCTGGCACCACTCCGATCAGCAGGATTGATGGGGGATCATCTGCTGGGCTAAGAAGGTGTCCCCTTCCTCACTTACTGCTCTTGCATACCCCGGCAAGCAGCACGGGACTGAAGAGGACAACCCTTCCTAATAGAAGGGGGTCACTCTTCGGTTCAAGGGCACATGAAGATCTGAGTTCTCCTGTCAGAACCTCTGAAGAAGCATTCAAGGTCAGTGCCCATGACTGAGGTCAGGCTGTAACCCCCTAGATAGGTTGCAAGCAGTGTTTTCTGCATTTTGTAGATCTGGGATTAAGGCATAGAAAAGGTATCTCTGCTGAGGACACACAACTAAATGGCTACACCCCCATACTGTGCATGCTCTGGCCCCTGGAGCATCCCCAGAACCACGCTCTTCTAAAGTGTTGGACCTCATGATTGCACAAGTAACCATACAGGTCAAAGAGTTGGGGGAGATGCTAGAAAAAAAGGTCAGAGGCATCACTAATGCCAGGATCTTGGTAAGAGTCCAGAGATTTCAGCTAACAGGGATCCAGATGTAGTTCTGGGACCCACTCGGGGCCTGTGCTGCCTAGCTCTGTGTTGAGTTGGATATGCCCGTTAGGATGGGTAGGGTGATGGTCATCTCGGGGACCTGAGATGTTTGAGGGTGTCATTTCAGAGAGGTGTCTTCCATGAGGTAGAAAGGGGTCAGATTTCTTCTCTCTACAAGGAGAGAACTTGCTCACCTAGGTACATGAAAATGTCTACAGAAGTGGGGGGAGACAGACTCTGCACACCACCCCTGCTGGGGCAGAGTACTTGGGTACCAGTATTTGTCAGGCTGGGGGAGGAAAGGCAGATCTGGAAGCAGCAAGCATCACCGGATGTGCTCCTGCCAGCAAGCCTGTGGTCTGATTCACCAGTGGGCATTAAATAGGCGACATAAATAATGATTTTTTTCTTCTACTTTTTCCCAAAGTGACAAGGATGAAGGTTTCCTAAGTGTGGTTTGAATGGATCGATTTTTAAAGCTGAACTACCTTACCTTCTATGAGGCAGAAATGGCCGCCCCGGGCTGTTTAGAACTAACAGCAGGGCTTTCTTCTGTCTAGGTTTCCGCTTGGAAGAAAATCAACGACCTTTGGCAGCACTTTTAGATTAGGTGGTGCTATGCATATAACCAAATAAACTTACAGCATTGAAACAGAATAGCTCTGAAATGGTTTCTGGGGATTTGTTTCTATTCTTGTTTTTCTTATTTTGTTCCTTTTCTTTATTTATTGTCAATCAACCAACCGGCCCTCCGGTACTGCCTTGCTCTCTGATGGTCTGAGACTGGGGACTCATAGGTGTCTAACCTTCCCTCATCAGTTGGGTCGGAGACAGAAGCAGGTCGCCAGTGGATGTCCAGGTAGCTGCTGCTCCTTCCTGCGTTCCTTTATTACCCAACACCCAAAGGCACTGAGGTATTCGTCCTGAGGGGACCGCGGGCAGAGCCAGTTGTAATGACTGATGAAGGAGAAAGTACCTGAGGCCAAGCCACAGAACTGCAGTCTGGCATCTCAGAAACATGGAGGAAGAGATGCTAGCGTTAGAGAGGAGCCTGGGGAGTGTCTGTTCTTCCGCATTTCCAGACGATGGAATGGAGGCCTGCGCAGCTGGAGAGAGCACTTCCACACCCCAGCTCCAGGTGGGCATGTACCCAGGCCAGCACCCCAGCTCAAACTGCCTCTCACTCTTGATCCCTACAACCACTCAAGAGAGGGCAGCCACTTCCCCCAGGCTACAGCTCAGTGATGTTTTCCACATAGAAACCTTCCAAATGTTCCATCATGAAAACAGCCTTAGCCTTGGCCCCTGATAACACTCAGCTTTGTTCCTTATGAAGTTAAGAGCTCTGCTTTTCTGTAAGTCAATGAATTCTTTATAATTTGAGTATAGTCTGCATGTGTAATATCTGCACATGTGTGGTGTATGTATAGTGTGTGTGTGTGTGTGTGTGTGTGTGTGTGTAGGTAGGTAGTGTCTCTGTGGTATCTGTGTGGGGTGCATGCGCACACGTGCATTCACAGATGCACATAGCTGTATACACATGGAGGCCCAAGGACGTCATTGCCCTTATCCATCATTCGTACTTGTTCCTTTAAGGGCTGTGCCTGAGGTTCCTGGGACATGAGGCCACAGCCAGCTTTTTATGTGGGTTCTAGGAGTCTGGACTTGAGGTACCACGGTTGCATACAAGTGCCTCTTTGAGCGATATCCTATCTCTGTGGTTTTTGTTTGCTTGTTTTTGTTGTTTTTTTTAAATCCTTGAATTAAGTACTGCGCCTTTGAAGAGTGCCCTCCATAGCCAGAACAATGAAGAGAAGATGGGTGCCAGGGTGGGGACCCCAAGGTACATTCTGCCCCAAGGGACGCACCTCTGACTCTTGCATCTGGACACTATCTGATGTGTCAGAAGTAGTTCTCAGACCATGAGAAAGGTCCCACCAATCACAGTCAACCCCACAGCGGCCTGTGGTTCTAAGAGCTGAGCATCTGGAGAACAGGAGCCCACCCAGCTCCCAGGAGGGATGGATAGGGTGGACGGGGTGGAGAGACAGCCTGTGGGGAACCATGCTTCAGTACGGGATGGTTTCCATCATGGAGGAGCCTGGAGCATGGCCAGCCAGTGAGCGCCCGTCTTTTTGGGCCACAAGATAAAGGTGACGCAGGAAGCTCCAGAGATGAAGGTCCTTGGAAGCTGAGTGCCCCGCCCCGCCGCAGGAAGTGAAGGCTGACGTCTGCACCAGTGAAGTGGACGTGGGCCTTTCCTCGTACTGGTTTAGCCAAGTGTGTTCTTAAGCTAAATTTAAGACATGGAGGAGGAAGAGTGGGTGGGCTCTCTACTGGAAGGATAAGAAGGATTCCTTGCATCTTCCTGTCCTCCACGCAGAGCCTCCACAATACCTCAGCCCACGGCGGAATGAGGGATGTTGTATGGGCTCATCTTGTTTCCTCTTTGTTCTGGGTTTTGGGGACAGGATCTTGCTCAGTGGCCTAAGCTGGCCTTCAACTCACAGATACCTTCCTACTTCACCTCCCGAGTGCTGGGGCCCAGAGCTGAGCTAGAGGTAGGGACCGCCTCAGCTGGCTTTGATGGGATTGGTGACTTGGTCACTTGGGCCACTACTGGTTCAGCCTTTTGTTTATATACATGTACAGTAGATGCTGTGGGCTGGGCCTAAGGGCTTTGGGCCTACACCTTACAGAAGTAGCCCCACCTATAGATCTCGCCCTGATCCTGGCACAGAGAAAAGCCATGAATGTTTGGGCCAAGACCCTTGGGTCTAGTCACAGACTCTGACTCTGGTCAATCCTGGAAGATACCAGATTTTCCTCTGCAGAATTCTATTTGGAAGTTGGCCAGAAAACATAGAGGAAGGACACCAAGTTTAAGATTTTATTTGCTTATTATATGTGAGTACACTGTAGGTATCTTCAGACACAGCAGAAGAGGGTGTCAGATCTCGTTAACGGATGGTTGTGAGTCACCGTGTGGTTGCTGGGAATTGAACTCAGGACCTTCAGAAGAGCAGTCAGCGCACATAACCGCAGAGCCATCTCTCTAGCCCAGAAACCAAGTTTAAAACAAACACAGCAGCATGCACCTGTAATCCCAGCACTTCTGGGTAAGACAGGAGGATTACAAATTTGGTGGGTCCAACCTGGGCTACATAGTGAAACCCTGTCTCAGGATACAAGCCACAGAAAGAAAAAGAAATCTATGCTGCAGGGGATATCCTGTCCCGGAGTGCACAGTGAGTACCAGTAGTAGTCTTTCCCCACTTCTGATGCCTCACACTGAAGACCCCTCCCACTCCAGTCTCACACGGGGGGGGGGGAGCACTCATCACTCCAGGGGGAGCACTCATCACTCCAGGGCCATCGGGCCTCCAAGGCTAGCAGCCAACACACCACACCGCATCACCAGCATCAGCTCCTGCCGTGGAGATCTCAGAACAGGAAGGCCACCCAGATGCCAGGCAACTAAAACAAACAAATTCCTCCCCACAGAGGTCAGTGGGAGCAAAGGACAGCCAGGAGGCACAGCCTTGTACCTTCAGTGATTTGTTCAGTAAGCAATGTCACTTCTCTTAAGGGTGACTCGCCCAGCCAATCAGGCGGGACATGCTTTGTGGAAAGAGGGAGTTTTGGTTTAGCTTTCGTGGAGGTTCCCTCCCCCTCCACCCTCCACCTCTCCCCCCCACACACACACACCCAGTGTCTCAAGCCGTGCGGTGCGGCCAGCCTTGGAGCTCGCCCTCGCCCTCTCCCTGCTCACATCCGCCATCTTTCTCTAGCTCCCTCTGGCCCAGTTGTCCAAGCATGATGAGTCAAGGGACTGCACCCCAGTTGTCCAGCCACGCGTGAGAGGAAGTACAGGTAGGCCTGAGGGGTGTGGACTTGGGGAGAGTGGTCAGACCGCGCCCCTGAGTGGCGTGGAAGGTTTTTCAGCAAAAGGAGCTGATGTGACTTTTGAACGTGTGAGGTGGACAGATGGATGGGAGGAGACAGCAGGGGCAGAAAAGGCTGGAAAGGAGCTGAGGTGGTAGACAGCGGTGGAGGCAGAGAACAGTGGAGGAAACAAAGAGTAAACAATCCAAAAACCTGAGGTATACTGAGACTGGAGAGATGGCTCGGTGGTTAAGAGCACCCACTGCTCTTCCAGAGGTCCTGAGTTCAATTCCCAGCAACCACATGGTGGCTCACAACCATCTGTAATGGAATTCATACCCTCTTCTGGTGTGTCTGAAGACAGCTACAGTGTACTCACATACATAAAATAAATAAACTTTAAAAAAAAACAAAGAACAACCTTAGGCCCCAAGTACACATAGGGTGGTGGTTGGCAGAAAAGGGAAACATTCCTGTAGACACAGTGACATTCCCCAGAGCTAAGCAGATGAGTAACTAGAGGGCTTACGGGACTGAGGTTCAGAAAGGGAATTTAGACTCTCTCTGTTTGTCAATCTCCTGTTGCTGTAACAAAATGCCTGAGATAACAGACTTATAAAAAAAGAAAGGTTCCTTTTGGTTCACAGTTTTTTAGGTTCTAAGTCATAACCCATTGGTACCTTTTTCCTGAGCAGATGTTCTTACCTCATTGAATGGAAGAAAAAAACTCACTAGGGTCCCCACATCCCATTCAAGGGCACCCCAATGACCTAAGCTCCTCCCCTCCGATGCTGTCTCCTAAAGGTTTCAGCACCTCTGCCTGAGTATCAGAACACCTTCAACCCACAGGCCTCTGGTAGTCATTCCTGATCCAAATCGAAGATCCCGGACACACTCTTGGCTGGTCAGTGTGGGGTCCTTCCCCACTTCATTCCTTTGCTAAAGGGCACAGCCGACCAGCCTCCTACTCACTGGGTAAGGCGAGGCTAAATAAGCAGGCAAGGTACAGGTACAAGTCCCCTGCAGCTAATCGTACCACACAAGTGGACCTGGATCCTGTCAGCTCTGCCACGAGCTGCTTCCGGCCTTGGACAAATCCTCCTTGGGTTTCGGTTTCCTAGCTGCTGCCAGCATCCAGGACTCTATGGACCTGTGTGTAAGAAAAGGTGAAGGGCTCTGTAAATGTTGACGGCTAATAACAGACCATCCACAGAGTGTGTGCGCATCACCTGGGCAACACGGCGGCTCCCGCAGTCCTAAGTGGCTCTTGTTCTCTGATTCATCGCTGCATTCTATGCATTTCACTTCCAGAATAAATTTAGCCCTCGAAATATCTTGGTACATGTTCTACCCACCCCTTAACATTTAAATACTCCATTTTCCATGCCGCACCACCATCTATCTCTTTGTGCAGCACCTGCTCCCTGACACACCCGAATCCTTTTTCTCCTCCAGCCACCAGGCCGGCCCACCCAGGTCCTCCAGAGAGGACCAAAGCCACCAGAGCAAGGCTTGCGGGGCCAGCAGGATCCCAGTGGTGGAGCAGAAGAGGAGGGAGAACCCAACGAGCAGGGCTAGAATGGAAGCCAGCAATTACAACGAGCACCAAGCCCCACCCCCAGTTCCTGTAGGCATGTAAACACAGACTATACGAAGATTGACACAGGATATAATTTTCAGCATCCGTTTAATTCTTTCCAGTCACTGACTTGAGCCTTGGCATCGGTGGCAGTGAGATCATCTTGCAGGCTCATGGAAGCTCATCAGGACATGATGGGGTGGGCTGCCTTGCTGGAAGCATTTTCCTTAGGGATGCACAGTCCATGCCCTTCCCCCTCTTCTTTTAAGAAAAGAAAAGAAAAAAAAAATCCTTTCAGCTCCAAGATCATAAGCACAGGGGTTAGGATAAGGCAGGTGACGCGAGCCTTTACATAGAGAGAGTGCTGAGGAGCCTTTCCACGTGTTTGCAGCAGAGGAGTGAGGAACAGGGGACCATCTCCTCCTCCTCTTGGAGCCTCAGCCACCAGCTCCTCCACACTTGGCCAGAGCTCTGATGGGAAACGGTTTCCAAACAGCGGGGGACCACAGTCTCCAGAGCTAATAAAAGGGATAGAAAATATTCAGTGAGCCTTGATACTCGCCAGGAACTGTTCTAAGTATTTGCACATGAATTAATTCAGTTAATCCTCGCAACCCTGCAAAGGAGAGAGGATTGTTTTTCTTCATTTTTTTTTTTTTTTAGGAAGAAATAATTCAGGTAACTGGTCCCCCTTTAAGCTTACAAAGCTCTCTCAAGGTGATCAGAAGGCCAAATGAGCCAAGCCAGTGGGGTTTTGTCCCTCCCCCCCTCCTCACCCCCCCACCTGTCTCTCCAGCGGACGATCTAAGCCCCTCCCTGAACGGGAAGAGAAATTCCACAAGTTTCCTTTGAGGGTGGGGTGAGGGTGGGATGTAGCAAGCTCCCCTGGTGAAAACTCGAGCCTGGATAAGGTTATCCATCCCTGTCCACTACATCAACCTACTTTATCTTCAAGGCGACTGCACCTGGAGTTCTTTCTGTCCAGGCTCCTCCGTCCCACTTATCTTAAACATCTCTATCTCCGAAATGAAGCATTTCTCATAGTCTTTAAAAAACCACTTCCCAAACCCACAGAGCCCTTATTCTTAGGTAAATAACATGAGAACAGAGAACAGACACTCTTTCGTGTTCCCCACACTCTCTCAGATCTGCTTAAACAGAACAGCCAAGGGTTTTTGAAAAGTTAACCCTTGGTAGTCTGGCCTGTGAGAATCTGCCCAGGTCCTCCAGCCTGGAGAAAGGCATGATTCGCCCTGTCCTTCCATCCCTATGTTGATGTGAACATAATAAACCTCTCTTCTTAATAAGCTGCCCAGCCTTATGATGGGTGTATGGCACCCATCCTCAGAAACAGAGGGATGGACATATGCACCTAGCGCTCAGCCCACTTTCCCCTTCTTATGCTGTTCAAGATCCCCTTCCTGTGGAATGGCCACGCCCACCAAGACCCCTTCCTGTGGGATGGCCACGCCCACCAAGAGCCCCCTCCTGTGGAATAGCCACGCCCACCAAGAGCCCCCTCCTGTGGAATAGCCACGCCCACCATCCAGCTGAGAGTGCCCCATGTCAATCAACATTACTGACAGCCTTCTCCAAAGCTGGCTAATCCTCACAGGTGCACCCAGAGGCTTGCTGTGTAGATGATTCCATGGACACCACCCACCACCCCGCCCGGCCTTCTGATGCTGTCCATCCACCCCCCTTGCTAGGCATTTGCACCACTCACTGCACACACTGCGCACCGCAGCTCTCTATCTTCTGCTGGTTTACCTTTTTGTCAACTTGACGCAAGCTCCGGTCATCTGAGAAGAGGGCACTTCAGTTGAGCAAATGCCCCCATCAAATTGGCCTGTCTATAGGGTCAATCTAGAGAGTCTATAGAACATGGGGGGGCGTGGCGGTTGATCTTTTCATAATGATCTACAACTGTAAGGTGAAATAAACCCTTTGTTCCTCACGTTGCTTTTGGTCATGTTGTTTTATGACAGCCAAAGAAACCCAACGAATGCCCTCCTCGAGGGGACTGCAAGCTCCACGTGAGACACTGTGATCCTTTCATCCACTGCTCTGCTCTGCTCGGAACAGCATCTAGCAAGTAATGGGCGCAGCGGGATGCCACCCAAGTGTCACCACGTTAGGAGCAGGGCTTGCTCAAGGGATTCCAGCAGAGCACAATGCCCTGCTGTAAGAAGTCATCCCATCAGCTCGCCTCATAGGCAAACAGATGTCCCCTAATTGGCCCGGACTGTGTCCGCAGTCAGCAGCAGGGGCAGCAGACAAAAGGCAGCCAAGACTTGTCACTCCCGGTGCCTCAGTCTAATAAGCCCTGCATATTCTGTCCTGCCTGCCTGAACAGGACGAGATCTGGGCTTCGTGCGGACCCCAGAACTGAGGAGCCATTATGTAGTGTTGTAGCCCAGCCTGCGGGGAGATCACAGGGCCTCCTGCTGCCGCCGCCGCTGCAGATGCAATTAGTGCCCTGAGGCAATTATGGCCTGGCTCGGTCTGTTCTGGCTTCCCCCACCCTCGTTACTTGGTCCTTGGCTCCCACACCAGGCCAGCACAGGACACTGCCCTGGACAGTGTTCCAGCTCTCACCTAAATGTTTGAACTGAGCAGAGCCAAAATGCCGCTCTTGGCTTCCGATGCAGGCGGCCAGAGCCCTATCGGTTCCACAGCTCCGCGGCCTCGTACAGCGCTGCTTCTGGACTCTCCCCTAAATCTCCCTCGAACATTCTTCAGGTCCTTCTAGTCCCATGCCTGGTCTCCACTTCCTTTGGAGGTGTCACATTGCCCAGCCAGCTCGCAAGTGACATCCTTTCTGTCCTGTGACTCAAAAACTCTAACCGAGTGGCATCTGGAACTAAGTACAGCTCGTGGCAATGGGCTAACGCTTGGTCCACCGCATCCTTGAATTCAACATCTGTGGATTCAACCACCACGAATCTAAATGTCCTAGAGCACTGTCTGTACCTCAACACGTGAGGCTTCTCCCCCTGCTACTTCTCCCTTAATAGTACAGCGTAACAGCGACTCATAAGCACTCGCATTGTAATATTATGAATTATGAGTAACTGAGAGAGGCTTAAAGTGTACAGGAGGATGTGTGTGGTGTGCAAAGACTGTGCCGTTTGAAAGAAGGGTTTTGAGTGTCCTCAGATGTTGCTGTCTAAGAGCCAGTGTCCGGTGGATGCTGGCTGGTGAGTCAGCTCTCCCCTCTCGGCACAGGCCCCAAAGGCTGGCACTGTTTCTTCTTGCTCTGGTCTCTTATGCCTAGCACGAGACTTGGTATTTACTAGAATAGTAGATTTGGAGTTATAGTTACAAGAGAAGGAAGGAGAAGGGGAGAAGGAGGGAGAGGGAGGGAATGAATGATTTCAAAGTAGTCAGGAGTAGTAGACAAGGTGACAGAAGAATAAAGGGTGAGAAAGGGCTTGGGTTTTTGTCTGAACAAGGGTCTGAGCTCCCAGATCCTTGTTCATCAGTCATAACTCTGGACAATAGGCTCACCGTGGCCGGACTCCTTTGTCCCCTACGGCTTTGTCACCTGCAGACGTGGTTGGCAGCTTCAAGCAGCTCTCAGAACCTTTCCAATTGAATACGTTACAGCTTCCAAACCCAATGTTAAGCTGGTAAACTTGCTGCTATTAGAAAAATGTGCCCCTGCCCCACATCTTAGATTAAAACGGGGGTGGGGTGGGGGGGTGGGGGTGGGGGGGAGGGCTCCTTTGTGGAACAACGGAAAGCCACTGCTCCCTGTTGCTACTCCTGTGGCCTGAGTTTTGCAGTGAATGGAAACCAGCCCCGGGGAACATTAGCACCCATAGAGCGGTGCTGTCCCGGCAGCGTCTCCAGCAGGACTCTCTAGTTTTGAAGCCTTTGCACAAAGGCTTGATTGATTCTTCACATTCTGGATAATGGAAAGGAGGGAACTGAGAGCCATGGTACTTCAGAGGGGGAAAGCACTTGGGGAGTAAGAAGGAAGAGATCTCAGAGATGAAATGAATTGTGTCTTATATGATCTTAAAGATCACATTTTTCGTTGTCTTGCCTGGAGCAAAAGAGATGAGAAGCTTGCTCTGCGTAGCACAGTAGTGAGAGGAAGGATCAGACACGGCCGGACCCAGGGGAGATCCCGGCTCTGGCTCTCATCAGCAGAGGGGCCTCAGGCCTAAGGATCAGAGTGTGGGCAAGGGGGCGGGGGGGGGGAGTGCAGTGCACAGTGACTGAACACGTGAACAAGTCCCAGCTTCCATCCCCAGCACCACAAGGAAACAAAAATGTCCTCACTTGGGTTTGGTGGCATGGTCCCAGGACTCCAGAAGCTGAAAAGGGAGGATTCCAAGTTAGAGGCCTACCTGGGCTACATAGCAGGAACAGTGGGGTGTATCTTTGAGGGAGGTCCAGTGAGATTATACATCCCAGAGTGATCTGACAGTCTCGCTGGTTTTTATGTGGGTGATTGCAGCATCTACCTCAAGGGGTTACGGCAAGAGAGTAACTGCGGATACACGGTTGTTCTGTGTAGATGCCAAGACTGCTGGAGGATAGACACACAGCCACAAGTGGCGCTCAACAGACTACAAAGCAAAGCACCTCCGTCATACAGGCTTCTAGGAAACAGCCCCTAAGCCCGGGAGCCCAGCATCATCAAGGAGGGGACAAGGTGACATTTTACAGCTCCTGAGGTGATGCACTGAGAAGAACAGAACACTCACGTGGCTTCTGCCCACAGTATACGACTCTATGTGTCCCGTGGGGTAGCATCGCACGAATCCAAACGGCAATTTGGCAAAGTGACTCACGTGTATGCTTTGAAGGTTCAGTGTCATGCAAAGTGGGGGGGGGGTAGGGGGGTCTGGAAAGGGTTCTGACTACAGGCTAGAGGAATGGGGAAAGTGTGCCCAGTGTGACGGCAAGATTCTAGACCGAAAGAGGAAGACAGAAGAAGGGAGAAAGAGAGGGAAGAGCAGAGGTGATTGTGGAGAAAACATTAGAGATTTGCCTAAGAATCGATGTGGTTTGGAGACATCCCTCAAGTTACCCTCTTCAAAACTGCATCCCCACCCTCCCCCACGGCCCACAGCATGGAGCCTGGCAAAGGTGATTAGGTCACAAGGACTCTCCCTAAATACAGTTATTTAGAGTACAGAGCAGTTATCACAGGGCTGGAATCCTGGTGAAGACGACTCACCCACTCTCTAGCACTCTACCATGGACGACAGACACACTCCCTCAAGGTAGAACTTTCACGGTACCCCCTCTATTTCGGGGTTCCCAAGCTTCAGAACTCTGTAATACATATAGTTCAATTTGGTAATTCAAGAGAAACTATATGTGTGTGTATACACATGCATACATATATTCAATATGTTTCTGTGTGTCTATATAAGATATAGATGGAGAGAACAAACTATGAACTTAAGTGTAAGTATGTGTCTTTTGACTGTATGTTAAGCCCACAGAGGTCAGAGGAGGGTGTCAGATGCCCTGGAACAGTAAAGTGGGTGTCTTTAACCCCACTCTCTACAGCTCTCTACACCCTTGAATACTCTCACAGGGTTTTGTAGTTTCTTTCCTCCGATCAGTTTGGAATAAAGACTCGAGGGAAGGATAACGCATATAAAGCGCTTATCACTTAGCGAAGGCTGGATTGGTGGTAAACAGGACCTGTGACGTCACAAGAGAGTGGGACACACTCTTGTGTCCTCTTTTCATGATCTGACAAAAGCATTGGTGCTCTATGGTTCTGAAATCTCCTTTGGGGGGAAAAAAGCAGTTTTTTGTTTAAAAGAAAAGTATGCCCCCTTGGGTAGACAATGCAATAGCTGCTCCATATACAGTGGAGTTACATTTGTGAGCTGTCCCAGAGTGCTGGGAACCAAACCCAGGCCCTCTGAAAGAGCAACAAGTGCTGCCACCACTGACACAGCTCTCCAGCATGCATGTATGTGTACGTGTACGTGTACGTGTACGTGTATGTGTATGTGTATGTGTATATCTTTCACTGTGTGTGTGTATATATATATGTGTGTGTGTGTGTGTGTGTGTATACACATACACACACACACACACACGCACACACATACATATATTTGCACTATATATATCCTTATGGTGCTGGGACACCAGGGACCTCACAGTGCTAACTGTCAGCTGGTCTGTCTGCTTTTATTACTCACTCTCCTTTGTGATCTCTTCCAGTCTCTTGCTCTCTGCTGACTTCAATCGTTCTAGAACATTACCTGTGATGCATTGTCTCTCAGAGACAGCCAGGCCATCTTCTGTTCTCCACCATCATCTGCCTTCACACCCTGTAAGCCATCACCTGGTTAGAAGTATCTCAGGTCCCCTGTGGGTGTGGCCTGAGCAGATACAGTCCATCCACTGTAGTGGACGAGAGGTGGCTGGATCTTACAAACACTTGCTGTACCTCTCCACTTCCTTATATATAGTCTTACACCTTTCTGTAGGCTTTTGGTTTTTAAACTAAGGTTTGAAGGCAGGATAATGGCTGGGCAGTGGTGGCACATGCCTTTATTCCTAGCACTTGGGAGGCAGAGGCAGACAGGTTTTTGAATTTGAGGCCAGTCTGGTCTACAAAGTGAGTTCCAGGACAGCCAGAGTTATACAGAGAAACCCTGTCTTGAAAACAAACAAACAAACAAACAAAAGGCATGATAACGGATGTAAAGTTCTTCCCACTTACAGGAGGGTGGATGGTAGTAAATAGGACATGCTGACATCACAGCTTCTCCCACTTCTCATGGGGTGTCTCGAGCCACTAGTCTATTCTGGGGTTCAGTTTTCCCATCTGTGGAGCAAGGGGACCAGCAGAGCTGTGCATGAGACGGCAAAGAGAAAAGGGATAATGGGAGGCTAATAAGATGAACTGTGTAACGAGTACGTTAAATTCTTAGAGGAGTACGGGGAAATCCGCCCACTCTGCTGCAAAACTACGACCCCCTCTGATTACTCGTGAAAACAACACCCTCATGTGTCTCACTCTCTCAAATTCTCTTTCATGCTCTGATAAAAGTATCGTCTTTCTGTGCTCTTTAAATATCCTATGACGCTTCAACAGAGAAAAACAATGTTTGTTTTAAAAGAGAAGTAGGCCCCTCTGGACAGACAATACAACTCGGCAAACACCAGGTGGGTAAAGGAAAGGTTGTAGGAACTTTCTCTCTCTCTGCTAGAATGGATCGCAAGTTATCAGGGAAGAAATGCATAATCAATAAACCAGGCAAGCCCTTCATCTCATTGCTGAACTCTGTAATATGTAAAGCAGAGCAAGTTCTTCGTGAGCAGGTATCTGTGTCCTCGGGCTGCTGAGACGCTCAGCCGTTAGAAGCACTGGCTGCTCTTCCGTCAAACCCAAGTTGGAGGCCCAGCACCCAGCTGGCGGCTCACAACCATCTGCAACCGTATTTTGAGGAAATCTGATACCTTCTTCTGACATCCATGAATACCAAACACACATGTAGTGCACATACATGCAGGCAAAACACCCCTACACACAAAAAGATAATAATAAAATAATTTTAAAAAGAAGGTATCCACTAAATCATGGATTAATGAAAGACAAGATGAATGGATAGATGGGTGGGTGGATGGACAGATGAATGGATGGATGGACAGACGGACAGGTGAATGAACAGTGGACAGAAAGAATACTGGAGTTAGTTATGAGTAACTCCAAACATGGGTAAAGTGGTGAAGTCCAGAGGATTGCTGCCTTATCAATATATCTACACCTAAACCTACAGTGGCTGTCAGAGCTCCTGTATTTTTGCACAGGGAAACAGGCTCAAAAATCCCTAGAACCGCTTGGAAAACAGAAGAAAGCCAAAGCTTCGACACTGCATAATTTAAAATGGTAAGAAACTGATACTCGGTGCCATATCTTAATTTTGCACTAATCATATCTTTTCCTAAGAAGTATAAAGCCTGGGTTGTAATTAAGACATAGCCTAATAGTTAAACTGTTGATCTAATAATGAGTTTTCTTTTAAGAAAAGCAAAATAATATGGCTGAATCAGCCTCTTCATTTCTCACCCCTCCCCAGTCATACAGAGCCAGGAGTGAATTTACTCCTCTTCCTTCTTAAGGGAAAAGAGAAATCAGTGGGGTCAGGGTTGTGTACAGTCTGGGAGGAATCCTTTGGCCTTTGGGAGAATGTTTGCTGCCACCCAGAATGTGGGACAATGAAGGCAATACAAGCTTCGTTCACTGGGAAGCCGTACAGTAACAAAGGAGGCTGATTCAAAAGGAGACTTTGGGTAACCTATTCAGTCTTTCTTAACATCAGTTTTTTACTGTGATGGCCAATCTTCATTGTCAACTTGACAGGCTTTAGGCTCACCTAGTAAATGGTGAAGCACACCTCTAGATGTGTCTCCCAGGGCCTTGTCAGAGAGGATTAACCATGGGAGAGTCACTCTGGTGAGAGTGCCACCATCCTGTGGGCCAAGGGATTTCCCTGACAGAATAAAAGGAGAAAAGGGAGGGCTAGTGTGTGCCTCCTGCCCTACTCTCTCTACACCTGTTCCCTCCCCCATTATATCCCACCTTAGCACCTGGGTCAGGCAGCCTCAGACGGGATGCCCTAAAACCCCCGAGTCAAAGTAAGCCCTTACTTCTGTTGGGCCATTGGCTATAGTGACAAAAGTAAAATAATTACTCTGTGAAATGGGGGCAATGAAGACAGATCCCATAAATCTGTCATAAGAATCAAAATGATAAAGAATAGCAATTGCTACCCTGTATCACACAGTAAACCTGACAAAATGCTAGATATCACCAAGACATGAAAAGCTAGAAGCTAGAGATTGGCCCAAGAGCTAAGAACACTGGCTGCTTTTTCAGAGGACCTACGTGGTGGCTCACAACCATTTGTAATTCTAGTCGCAGAGGATCTGACATCCTCTTCTGGCCTCCACCACACACACATGATGCACAGGCATGTATGCAGGCAAGCATTCCTATACATTAGCTAAAATGAAATATGCCTTTTTTTTAAAAAAAAAAAGAAAGGAAAGACCAACGTTAGGAGCTCAACATATACAATTCAACTAAAAGCAGCTTTGGATTGTCACTCCCTTGGCCAATCAAGGCCACACTGCACTCTTCTGGTTCAGAACCTTCACCTGGAGACTAATTCTCACCATCTCTGAGGACCCTTTCCATCCTAAGATCACTGTTAGAACACGATCCCAGAGAGGAAACAAAGTAACCCTGATTAAGAAGACACACCCAGGGGTTGGAGAGATGGCTCAGCAGTTAAGAGAACTTACTGTTCTTCCAGAGGACTGGAGTTCAGAGCCCAGCAAAAATATTTTCCCCTCATTCTTCTTTTCCAACACAGGGCTAGAAGCAATTCAATACAAGAACAACATATAAGACAAGAAGTAAGAGACAGGAAAGGAGTAGTCTGCTTTGCACATGGCATGGTTGTAGTAATGTCTAAAGTTCTTCTCCTAGAGCCAATCAGTGGCTCCAACAATGTTTCAAGTGGCAAAATAAATGCATTATGCTTCTATCTGCTACTGGAGAACACATGGCCACCTGAGCAAAGTACCAGCCATCATTACAGTCATTCAAGGCGGGGGGGGGGGGGAGGAAACTTTTGGGTGTAAATGTAACAAAGCAGGCCAGGACTTTGTCTCAGCTCATTTGGAATGCTGTAGTAAAACTCATCAGCCAGGGTGGAATCCATTTTTCATGGTCTGGGAGGCTGGGGCGTATAAGATCAAAACACCAGCAGATTCCGTGTCTGGAGATTGCTGCTCTCTGCTTCACAGATAGCAGTCTCCGGCTGTTGTCCTCACATGCGGGACAGTAAACAAGTTCCTCGTGTCCCGTTTTGTGGGGTTATTATTATTCCTGTATTACTCGGGTTCTCTGGGAGAACAGGGCTGATGGAATTGATTCAGAGGATATTTATCAATTCGGCTTGCATGACACAGTCGTGGGTAGTCCAACAGCCACCCTCTTCATAGCAGAAAGGCTGAGCCTAGCCTCCAGTGAACCCTGGAAGCTGGGTTCTGACATCACTGCTGGGGTGCAGAGCAGTGACGGATGGCAGCGGAAGCAACAGAAGTCGATGAACTCTACTCACCTGTTAGATGTGAAGCCAACGAGGCAAGCGGCACCGCCCCCTTTAATCTAGACTGGCATAGGAAGGTACCACTCACACTCAGGGTAGATTGACCCCCTTCAAATAACCTGGCTAATAAAATCCTCCAGCAGCTCATCTCTCAGCGGATTGAAGACCCAGTCAAGTTAAAAACCAAGACTAACCATCCTCACAGGCACCGATCCCAACCATGACCTAGTCATCTCCCAGAAGCATCTGGGACCTCTTAAGATGATTTGTTGACTTGACTGTGTCTGGAATGAACTACGATCCAGAAATGGAGAACACACCTGTGATCCAGACCTTGAGGCAGGAAGACAACACATCTTTGTTCTGGACCTGGAGGCACACCTTTAATCTGGGTCATGCCTTCGGCTGGAGGCGGACAACACACAACGGAAAAGGGGAGGGTTGGTTCCCTCTTCACCTGCTCCCAGCCCCTTTGCCAGAACATCCGCTGGAGCCTACTTCTTTGAGATTCCAGCCAATACGGAAGATCAATACTGAAGTGCCTAACCTTGTGGGACTGAGCAACTACTAGATTCTTGGACTTCCCATCCTCAGCTGCCCATTGTTGGGTTAGTTGGACTACAGACTGTAAGTCACTCCAATAAATTATACACATAATATACATATATGTAATATATGCATATATATACACATATATATTTATATAATGTAATATATATAGAAACACACACATATATATACATATATATGTGTGTATGTGTGTATGTATATATATATATATATATATAGAGAGAGAGAGAGAGAGAGACAGAGACAGAGACAGAGACAGAGAGAGAGACAGACAGACAGAGAGAGAGAGAGAGAGAGAGAGAGAGAGATTCATCCACAAGTTCTGTGACTTTAGAGAACCCTGACTAATATACATTGATACCCAGGCAACATATTAATTTAAGGAGTCTGTTTATTTTGTGTTGCCATGGCAAATATACTTAAGGAAGCAATGGTTGGTTTTAACTTTCAGTTACGTAGAATTTCAGTTTATCTTCAGTGAAGAAGGTAAGGGAAAATAGCTCAGCCCATGGCGGTGGGAGTATTTGGCAAAGGATCTTCACATCCTTTGGACCAGGAAGCAAAGAGTTTCAGCACCGATGCTAGGCTTTGAAAGGTCTACCCTTGGGACCTCCTTCTGTGAGCCAGCACCCCTGCTTCCCAAAGCAACATCGCCAACTGGGAAATACAGGTTTAAAACATACGCCCTTTCCAGATTTAAACCACACCATAGCATCTTTGTTGTTTAAAGTTTTATACCACCTCAAAATGCAAAACATACCCAGTAAGAATCCATGAGTCTCCACACCCCTCACCCTTTGGACACTGACGTACAAGTCTTCTGAGACTCAAGCCCCTGTGAGATCACAAGGGGACTTGTATGCTTCCATCCTAAAGTGACGCAAGGCACACATCCCCACCCTAAAAGAGAGGAACAGAAGCATAACAAGGAAATACTGGCCCAAAGAGAGGCCTAGACCCAGCAGGGAAAACACAAAAGCCATCAACTCCATTTCCAGTGCCAGAGCACCTTGGTTTGGGACTCGATCCGTCCACAACGTTCCTGATCTCTGAAGCCCACTTGGACTGGCTCTCAGTGCCTGCCATGTCCTGGGCAGACACCCCATGCTCCTGGCATCCATCTCCCAAATCCTCAGGCCTCCACTGCGGCTTAGGGTTCACCCGCATGGCTTTATTCAACTAGTTATCATGTGCTCCGGGCAGGAATTCTGGCCCTGGGTGTTACCTGGCCACCCAGGGATTTCTCCCAGATGTTCAAAACGTCTATGACCCCATAACTCTTGTCATTGTCATGCCTAAAAAAATAACATCACATAAATCCTGCCAAGTTCTTCTGCCAGCTCAAAGCAGACAGAGCCCAAAGACCGCAGCCATGGCCGTGGCGGGGCCTGCATGTCCGAACACGGAAAAAACACCCTCAGGTGGCCCTTTTCCAGGAGAATTTCCCAATAATAGTCCTTTCAAAGGAAACCTTTCAAGCGGGTTTGCCTTTTTTTATATCCCAACTTTCAATGGGAGGGGTCTTACCCTGAAGGCACCCCGCCTACCACCCCAATACAAGGTACATGGCTTTTCTTTGTCAGTGCTAAGTTCTTTGGCAATCCCAGACACGTGTGTTTATTCTTCATTTGTCCACAGCTGTAAACACAGTCCCTAACTACGTGTTTATCGGAACCTTCTGGTTTGCTTTTGTTCCGACTCTCCCTGTAAACTTGACTAAAAGTGCCCAGCTGTAACCTTGCCATGGCCCAGATATTGTACTGTCTTAAAATTCCCTCCATTAATTTAATTGGCCTCTCAGTGAAATGTTCAGGTCACAGGCAGATTGTAACGATCGTGCTGGCTGGAGTTTATGCTGAGTTGCCCTGTGTCTCTTATGAGAGCAGGGAGCCTCCGTGGAGAAAATGCCTCCATAAGATGAGGCCTCAGGCAAGCCTGTTGGACACTTGCTTAATTAGTGCTCCATGAGGGAGGGCCCTGCGCATTGTGGGAGGGGCACTCCTGGGCTGCTGGTCAGAGTGGGCTGAGCACGCTCTGGGGAGCAAGGCCGTGAGCAGCACTCGCCCATCAGCTCCTGCCTCCAGGATCCCGCCCTGTTTGCATTCCTGCCCTGACTTCCTTCAGTGATGAACCTTGTTGTATACGTGTAAGCCAAATAGACCCTATCCTCCCCAAGCCACTCTGGTCTCGGTGTTTTGTTGAAGCAATAGGAACCCTAAGACAGCTTGTTTGGAGGTTTTAGCAGGGAAGCAGAGCTACTCGTATACCCTTGACTGAAGACCGGTCCTCCTCTATTCAGAGAAGGACGTCCTCTTTGACTGAGCGTGCAGCTTCGGGAGGGACACACATGGAGCGGTGAGGGAGGAAGGGGACACCGCCTAGCCAGCCAGATCAGTGGAATCAACCCTGGCGATCAATGGGGTGACAGAGGCAGCCAGATCGCCCTTCAGATCCAAGAGGAATGATACAGAAACTGGGGTATATATACACAATAGAGTACTATTCGGCTATTAAAAACAATGAATTTCGTGAAATTCTTAGGCAAATGGATGGAACTAGAAAGTGCCATCCTGATTGAGGCAACCCAGTCACAAAAGAACACACGTGGTATGCACTCACTAATAAGCGGATGCTAGTCCAAAAGCTCAAAATAAACAAGTTACAATTCACCCAGCACAGGAAGCTCAAGAAGAAGGAGGACTTAAGTGAGGGTGCTTTGGTTCCTCTGAGAAAGAGAGCATAATACTCACAGGAGCAATAAGGGAGACAATGTGTGGAGCAGAGGCTGAAGTAAAGGCCACCCAGAGACTGACCCAAGTGGGGATTCATCCTAAAAACAGTCAAAAAACTCTGACACTACTATGCACGACAAGAAGTGTATACCAAAAGGAGCATGCCATGGTTGCCTCCAGAGGGGCCCTGCCAGAGCCCTACAAATACAGGGGCAGAAGCTAGCAACCAACTATTGGACTGGCCATGGGGTCCCCAATGGAGGAGCTGGAGGGTGGTTCAGAGGAGCTGAAGGGGTTACAGCCCCATGGAAAGAACAATGACTTTGGCCACCCAGACACCCCAAGACTCCCAGGGACTGAACCATCAGTTCACACATGGTTCCAGCCAAAAACGTGGCAGAGGAAGGCTTTGTTGGGCATCAGTGGGAAGAGTGGTCCTTGGTCAGGTAAAGGCTCAATAGAGGCCCCAACAAAGGAAAACTGGAGGGGGGAGTATGTCGGGTGGAGGGGCATATACGTGGAGGCATGGGGTGGGAGGAGGGGTTGGGGGTCTTTGGGGTGGGAGGGGGGAGGGGCAAAGAGGGGGGGAATTGGGAAAGGTTTTACCATTGGCAATGTAAATGAAGAAGATATTCAATAAAAAAAAGAAACCCTAAGACAACCATATTCTTTGCCAGAGCATAATACAAATAACCACAAGTTTGATTCTTCAGAGACTCCTTGCTCTCATCGGAAACCCCCGTGAGCACAGTCTTTCCTGTCCACATTTCTGACCATGTTTTGGCATACTGAACTCCCACCAAAGTCACCCATCAAGCTCTGCTTACAGCATCCTAGGGATTCTCCAGCCTGCATCTCCCAACTCTCCCGTGAACCATTTCCAAAGCCCAAAGAGTGCACAATAAGATATATTACAGAGACACCTGGCCTCCACCCCCAGCCAATATGTCTCTGTCAGGTTACTTCTCAATTGCTGTAACCACAAAACCTGACTGACATAGACACCTTACGAGACGGAGCCGCTCCTCTTGGTTCAACGCCTCAGAGTGTCTCAGTCCATTGTGGTGGGGAAAGCCTGGTGAGCTTTCGTCACAGCAGACAGACCAGCAAGCCGAGAAAGAGCCCGAACTGGTAGACTGGGTCCTTCGAAAGCCTGCTGCGAGTAGCCGCTTCTGGCAATGGGGCCCTACCTCCTAAAGACTCCACAGACTCCCAGCCGGGGATCAACACCCAAAACATGAACCAGCAAAGAACATTTCAGATGCAGGCCATACTGGAAGAAGGCAGGTTACAGCAAATCCGTATCCTGAAAACTGTGAGACTCTGTTAAGAGAAAGCAAAGATCTAAATAAGTGCAGAGACATGCTGTGTTTATAGTTTGGAAGGCTTAATAGAGAAAGAGATGTTAATTATCTTTCAAATATACAGGTTTAACATAAATCCCATCAAAATCGCTGAATTTTTTTTATGAATATAGACAAGCTTACTTTTCATATGGAAAGAGAAGGAAACCAGAATAGCTGGAACCACTCAGAGACGGGGAAATGGTGTGGGAGGAACCCGTCTACACGATTTTAAGACTTACTATCAAAATAGAGAACTGCAGCCATCAGGACTGGGTGGTGCCATGGGGGTGGGGGTGGGAGGGGACAGGCATGCAGCAACCTCCCTGAACCAGAAAGACCAATGCAGCGTTTTAAATGGTCGCAGAAGCAGCTGGATGCAGGGGAGGGAAGCCTCTTCAACGCGTGGCTCTGAGCAACTGGAAAACTTCAGGGAAAAAAACGAAAGAAGGCATCTTGCCACATAAAAACTCACCTGGAAGGCACCACATGCTCCTGCACGGCGGTCATGCTCCTAGGAAGGGCAGCGGGAGAAATACTTCTAAGTTCCTTCACATGCTAAGGTCGGACAGGGAGCTCTCAGCCGTGACACCAAAAGCGAGAACTGAAGAGTGGATCCGATCATTAACGTTACTTATTTTCAACAGCTAGTCTGTGTGTGTCTATGTGGTGTGTGTGTGTGTGTGTGTGTGTGTGTGTGTGTGTGTGCATTCCTGCATATGTGTCCACACATGTGTAGTCCACAGATACCACGTGTCTACCACCATTGCTCTCCAACTTAGTTTTGAGCCAGGGCTCTGCCCGAACTCAAAAGTCCCCAATTGGCTGGGCTGGCCGGCCAGGCAGCTCATGGATCCCAGCCGTCTCTGCCTCCCCGTACTGAGGTTACAGGTGCACACAACCTGCCCAGCTTTGATGCAGGTGCTAGGATCCAAACGCAGGTCCACATGCAGGGTTGACTGCAGAACAGACACTTCTGATGGAGCTCCAGCACAGAGAGAAAAGAAAGAAAGAACGAGGAGGTGAGAGGGATGGATGGAGGAGGAAAAGGAAGGAGGGAGAGAGAAAGGGACGGAGGGAAACAGAGGAAGTCAGGAAGGAGGAAAGGGAAAGTACTTGTCTGAAAGGGACTAGTATCAAGAACTAGTCAAGTATTAAAATTCAATGGGAGAAAAAAAATCCTGTTTAAAAACATGTGAAAGGCAAGAGCAACCCTCACACCGGAGGCTGCCCAGATAGGAAAGAGGAGATTGCACAGGAGTTCACCAGTGACTGGTGGAAAAGCTCACTCAAACCATCACCATAGCAAACACTCCTGTCGAAGGGACAGGACAGCACACAGAGGTTAGCTTCTCTACACAGAACTGCTGGGGTTGCAAAACGGGACAGCCACTTGCAGAAACCATTCATCAGTTTCCTTAAAAGTGTAACTGCTGTGTGACCCAGCAGTGGCACCCCCGGGGAATTTATCCCAGAGAAATAAAAATTCACTACCTCAGGGGAAAGAAAACACAACTGCGCAAAACCGGTCTTAGTGACTTTACTCATAAAAGCTCAAAAATAAAGACGGCTCTGATCCCTTCCACAACTAAGTAGTTCGGCAAACCACAGCCTACCTTGGCATGCTACGGGAACAGAAAGAACTACTGACACATGCCAAAAGCAGAATGAGTGACAGTCACACAAAAAGCCAATCGCAGAAGGCCCTGGGCCGTGTGTCTCCATTTATGGAGTGCAGAGTTTGGACAAATGTTGCCCACGGGCCCACGTGGATTTGTTCCATGGTAGCACTCCTGAAGGGTGGCAGGATCCTTATGGCTGGAACCAGGGGGCATCTTTGATGAGGGCTCATCCTTGTCCTTTCTCCCTCTTTTCCTCCCACGAAGTGACTGCTTTACCGCTATGCACTTCTAGCCATGAGCTCGAAGAACATTGACCCATCAATCATGGAACCGCCAAAACTGTGAGCCAATACAAACCTTTTCTCTTTCTAAGGTGGTTGTCTCAGGTACTTTGTTACGGTAATGAAAAGGTAGTCCACATTTGCAGATTTCCGGAAACGCCCTCCTGACAGTTGCCAAGGATGGAGCAGGCAGATGTAGGGAGGAGAGAAGAGGGCATGGCTGTTTTACATTACAGACCCTAGGACAAAATGCTCATTCTTGAGTGAATCAAGGTCGCTGGCCTGGTTGTACTACATTTGTTAACACGGAAGGGAGCTGAATACAGGATCTATGAGAACTCCCTTTGTAGTTTCTCACCATTGTGTGTGAATTTACATTTACCTCAAAACTATACATTTAATGTAAAAAAAAAAAATTCCACCAGTATGGAACCGTGAAACCCACAGCAGTTCTGCCTGGACTTAGAGACAAGGAGACCATGGAGGAGACCAAGGGGAAACCCAACAGCACCAGGCAGTTTCAGGATCATGGGTGCCCTGGTTTTCACCTGCTGAGAGACAGTAGGAAAAACATTACCACAAGAGCTGAATTAGAATTCTCTCTCATCCTGAACCCATCCCAAGCTGGCCCGGGTCAGAAACAAGTCCCTGGCCCTCCCCGGCGCACACAGACAGGGGCCTCTCTGACGCAGCCTGAGTAATTGGATCCATTGCTCCACATGTGTTTGCAATCTGAGGGCTTCCTGTGTGTTCACAGACCCTTAAATAACTTTGCTTACGGGAAAGTCTGGGTTTGGAAAGCCACGCCAGGCTGGAGTCGGAGGGAGAGACAGCAGTTCAAAAGCAATGGTTTTCAAGACCCCAACCAGCAGGCTGCACGGGAGACAGGGGGGATGCAACAGCACGTGGGGTGGGGAGCGCGGGTCTGGGGGAGATAACTAGTGGGGACAGCCTCTCAATAAGCTTCAGAGAAAGAACACGCTCTATTTCCTTGGATCTGAGAAGAAAAGTCAGTGCTTCTTTTGTGCTTCTACACGCCTGTTTTTGTGCCCCACCTGGCCAGAGTCCCAAGCCCTCCTGATCCACGGCCTGGAAGATGTCCCTTCCCCTACTGAAAAAGCACCGCACCCCGTGCAGCCCAACCTTTGCACATGGCCCATTTTACTGGATTCACACAGGCTAGGGATTCCTTCTCTGCCAACTTCTAACTCACAGGGCTGGAGAAATGACTCGACGGTTAATAGTGTATAAAAAGGTCTAGAGTTCTGTTCCCAGTACCCATTTCAGAAGGCTCCAACTCCAGGGTGACATGCTGCCCTCTTCTGGTTGCCATGGGCACCTGCACTTATGTGCACATGTACACACAGATCATCTCACATATATGCAATTTAAAAGTAAAATAGGGGCTAGAGAGGTGGCTCAGTGGTGAAGAACACTTGTCCTTGCCGTGGAGTGGGGTTCTCAGTAAACACATGGCAGTCCACAGCCATCTGCAACTCCAATTCCAAAGGTTCAATGCCCTCTGCTGGTCTTTGCACGGAGGCAGAAACCTCATCATACACAAAAAGTTAAAAATAGAAATAGATATTTTAGAATGATAATAAGACGAAAAGAGAGATAACTCCTACTGATGAGCGGCACAGTCTGAAAGCTGGCAGGCTTCAGGCAACCAGTTCGACCTTCTACACGGCATCAGGTCTCCTGTCTTATGGTACAGAGCAAGAGTAAAACAAGAAACGCTGTCCTGTGACGGTGAGCAAACCACCACCAGGCTGGTTAGCCACTGTGGGCCTGGCTAGGGGGTCATACGACAGACTTCCTCGTCCTGGCAAGTCGGGGGAAGCATCCTCTTGGGTAAGGGTCAGGGGTCAGTGTGACTGACTGGCCAATCGTTCATATCATCCTTAGTCATGTCATGAAGGTCGTGTGTGAGTAGGAAAGCCATGCAACGAGTGAGCTGCTCTCCTGACCCCATATTAGGGAAATGCCTTCTATCGTATGACTTTTTTATTTTAAGATTTATTTATTTATTATATGTAAGTACACTGTAGCTGTCTTCAGATACTCCAGAAGAAGGTGTCAGATGCCATTACAGATAGTTGTGAGTCACTATGTGGGTGCTAGGATTCGAACTCAGGACCTTAGGAAGAGCAGTCGGTGTTCTAAACCTCTGAGCCATCTCTCCAGCTTCCTATCGTATGTCTTGAAATACTGATTGTATTTCCCATGGAAACTAAGCTTGCACCAGGACGTAGACTGAATCTTTCATTTTCTCCATCCATAGTTTACCCAATGGAGTGCCTTGCCTCATGGTTGCAAAACGGCTGCTGTCTGCCAAGGCAGACACACATCTGCAATCACATCTGTGTTACAGGCAGGAGGAGAAAGGCAGAAACGTAAATCAGGGTTTGCTCTTCTCTAAGCTTTCTCTTTTTACTTAGGAAGAAATGCTTTTATGGATTTTTGCTTATATACTATCCAGAACTACATCATATGGTCGCCAACAGAATGCTGGGAGCTTTACAGCACAGATTTCTAGGCTGTATAAAAGAGGAAAGTAGGGAGTATGGCGGGCAATATTTCAGTGGTAGATGGCTTCCCTATCATGGACGCAGCTGTGGGTTCGATCCAGCATTGCAAAATACAATATAAAATAAACATTTTAATAGGGAGGAAAGGGAGAAAGACAGAGTGGGCCAAACTAGCATGTCTGCCATGGTCTTTTCAATCACTAATACACTGTGGCATACAGACGGTGCGCGATGAAAAGCCATACCCAAGCCTAAGTGCGCATGATCTGTGCCAGGCAGGGCAGGGTAAGCCAGCTCACCAAATGGCTTCAGTCTGGGGAAAACTGCAGACAACGCCACGCAGAAATGACTTTTACCAGGAAGGGACCAGAAGCGAGCTTCCCCCCTCCCCAGTTCTACAGAACCGCTTCACAGGGCGTGAGTGCCGGAAGAGTTGGGGGCAAAATAAGTCAACAGTTGCTTGGCTTTCCTCACTGATGGGTCGCCATGCCTTTCCCCTCCCAAGAGAAGCCTAGCTCCCACCGCGGCTCCGTGGTGGCCACAGGTCCTGAAGTACCCACTCCCGCCAACTTCACTAGGAACAGTCTGTGGGCTGGCATGGGGGACCCAGGCATCGGGCCACTTCTGTGATGTGACTCAAGCTGAGACAATAGGAAGGGAGTTGGCGGCTGTCTGCTCCCTGTGTGTTAACTCACATGGATCGGTGAGCAGGATCTTTGCATCCCATATGCCAAGGCTGGATCTCATTGAAACTGGGAAAATGGTCAAGTCATTCCGCCATCCAGCCAGTAAGCAAGGAGCTGAGACATCAGCCTGTCTGGAGCCTTCGTGCCTCCGAAAGTACTGCTTTGTTTTTAGTTCTCAGTTTCAGACCCCACCCCCTAAAGTTTTTTTATATAATTAATTTCAGGCATCTCCTCCCACATCAGCATCTGGTAGGAGGGTTGTTATAGAGACGGGAGAAATAGAGGACCTACAGCTTCAGGCACCCCAGAGCCCCCAGGTCCTCGGGGAAGACTGGCCTCATGTGTAGTGGAGGGGCCACCCTGGGTGGTCTCTAAGGCCAGATTCCATGAAGTCCCAGTCCATCAAAAGGAAGAGTGAGAATCAGAGGCCCTGAGAAAGTGGGGAATGCCAAAAACACAGTTGGTATCGTTTTCTACAAAATGTAAATCAAACTTTAAATTACAAACCACTATGTCAACTTGGTCATTTGCTACAAGGTGAAGTAAATACAAGAAATAACAAAATCTAAACTCATCCACTTGTGCTCCTCAGAAAATGTATTCATTCTTTGGTAATCCTCAGTCTGGCTCATCAGTAAAAGCCGTTCACATGTTTATACTGGGATTAACTGTGTACCCAGTGAGCACTTACACACAGCACATGCTCAGGAGTTGAACTCCCGTGCTTTTCTTATCACTGTGACAAGTCACCAGACAAGAAGCCACTTAAGAGACAAAGGGTTCATTTCAGCTCACAGTTGGAGGGGAAACAGACCCTCCTGGTGGGAAAGCGGTAACGGGGTGGGGTGGGGGAGCTTGGGGAAACCGGTCACTGTGTCCACAGTCAAGAGGAAGAGAGAGTCGAATATCCACACCCAGCTAGCTCTCCCCATGTCCTGAAGTGAGGGTCTCAAACTGGAGGAATGGTGCTACCCTTCCTTAGGGGGGGGGTCTCCCACCTCATTTAACCTAACCAAGGTAACTAAGCAGCCTGCCAGCAAAGGCTAACCTAATCCGAATAGCCCCAAATAGTGGACTCTAGAAGGGTCTTGTCAAGTCTGTAGTACTAACTACCACAGTAGTCTGTGCTATTTTGGTTTATATCATTTTTCAAACCGATCATCAAGATTAGATAGATGATAGACAGACAGACAAACAGACAGAGATAGGCAGGCAGGCAGGCAGATAGGCAGGAAGACAGATAAAGATAGGTGATAGGTAGATAGGTGGGTGGATAGATAGATAGATAGATAGATAGATAGATAGATAGATAGATACATACATACATACATACATACATACATACATAGATGATTATCGATAGATGATTGATAGGTAGACAGACAGACAGACGCACACACACACACACACAATCTTCAGCCAGGTGTGATGGTACATATCTGTGTCCCCAGCATTTGAGAATCAGAAGTCAGGAGGGTCACAAGTTGGAGGCCAGCCTGGGTTACAGGGGAGACTCTGTCGCCTGGGTTACATAGAGGACACCCACTTTGGCTGCTTGGGATAAAGTGCATGTTAAGTGAACTGTGTGGGCAGGCGCTGTGGGGACCAGTGTGCTCCCTCCCTGCCATTGTAGACTTGGCAACCTCATGGCTCAGGTACACATCAAGCAAGGAAGAACTGTACTAAGGGACTGCAGAGGTGGCTCAGCACTGGCTGCTCTTCCAAGGACTCGAGTTCAATTCCCAACACCTACAGTGGGTAGCTCACAACTACCTGTGCCTCTAGCTGCTGGGGAGCCTGTGGTCTCTCTGGCCTCCCTTGGCACCTGTGCCCCTGTGCACATAAACTCCAAACCACATACTGTGGTGGTTTCAGGGAAATTCTCCTCCATAGGCTCATCTACTTGAACACTGGTCCGCAGTTGGGGAGATTTAGCAGATGTGGCCTTGTTAGAGGAAGCGCTCGCTGGGGCTTTAAAGACCCATGCCATTTCCAGTTTACTCTCTCTGTTCGGTGTTTTCAATCCAAGATGTGAGCTCCCCCTCAGCTTGCAGCTCTGGTGGCCACCGACAACTTGCCTCCAGGCACTCCTATCTCTCTGGAACCATAAGCCTAAATAAACCCTTTGTTCTGCAAGCTGTCTTGGTCTTGGTGCCTTATCTCAGCAACAGAAATGTAACTAATACATCCAAGCATACATAATACATACAAGCATGCACACATACATGTATACACGTATACATACATGCACATATACTTACATATATATGCATATACTTAGATACATGTATATATATATATATATACATATACACATGATTAAATAAAAAATAAATCTTTAAGTGTTATAGTAAGAATTTGCTAAGTAATGGGAAAGAACAGGGGAAAATAATTAAGATGGCCCTTCTTCAACCACAAGAGTGAGGTAAAGCCTCTGGGAGGCTTCATGAGAGCCCAAGGCCACCATGATTGCTTGTGTACATAGCCCAAAGCCACCATGATGGCTTGTGTCAATAGCCCAGTGTCACCACGAGATATCATGTCCATAGCCCAGGGTCACCATGTTGGCTTGTGTGGATAGCTGAGGGCCACCATGACGGCTCATGTCAATGACATAGGGCCACCATGACGGCTCATGTCCTGCCACTACCATACTTTTTCTCCTCCCCGAGCTATCTACGAAGGGAATACTTGCCCAGGGCTTGCAGTCTTTCACAGTTATCCCTCCTCTCTGTCCCCTGTGACTAAACCCAATGACTTGTGACTCTCAGACTGTAGGTAGGACCCATCCTTAGTGAAGGAACGGATGGGAGAAAGGATTGTCCTAATGTCCTGGATCGCAGACAGGCAACCGCATAGAAGCCCTGGTTGGAATTTCACATTGAGTTACATTGCATTTATGACCTTTATAATAACTCCCAGAAGGCTTGGATTCTTCTATCTATCAATTAAAAAGAAATCCACGTTCCTGGAATCCTTAAGCAAGCTCTAGAGTCGACCTTCCTGTGCAGATGTCCTTGGAAGGTCCCCCAGCAGAAAAGCTGACTCCCAGGCCCATAAGAGCAAGAGACAGAGAGCAGGTCTGAAGATCCCTAAGCCCTGACACAACCCGCAGCCCTTGTGCTGTGGCACTGCCAGACCCCACGTGTACAGGTTTCCAGGACTTCCTCGTATAGCCTGAGTGCTGGCCCCACCTTGTCTCCATCAAGGCCTTAAGCCACACAGGAGGAGATGAGGCCTACAGTGGGAGTTCTGGAGCTGAAGGAAGTGAGTGGATTTGGCTTCTGGATGCTATACTTGACCCTCGGGGGGTCCCTACCTCCTCTGCAGTCCTCTCCCTGAGTTGGCCCTGCCTCATCCCCAGCTTCCATCCAGAAGGTCCTGCTTATCAGGACAATCCAAACAATATCATACAGTGACTCTAGAGAGACGCCGAGGCTCTTGGCAATGCAGGGTGGGAAGGAGCCAAACTCTGCTGGCGTTGGCTAGTCTTCTGGGCCTCTGCTCGCCCATCTCGGAAAGCAGGCCTGGGAAACGGGTCCAGATGTGTGAAGGAAGCTGCAATGACCAGAAGGAAACAAGGAAACAAAAGCACACAGCCTGCCGGCCTCTCTCCTGGTTCCACAGTAGACTACTGCCCGGACAAGAGCAACTTAAGGGAGCCAGGGCTTCCTCTAGCTCGTTCCAGGTTGCAACCCACCAGAGCATGGGAACCCTAGAAGCCGGAGCTTAAGCATGCTGGTCACATCACAACGATAAGGGACCTTAGCGCCCACCCTGCTTGCCCTCCCCACCGCACAGCCCACGCCCCACCCACAGTTAAGATGGGTCTTCCCACATCAGCTAATGTGAGCAAGGCATCCCTGCCCAGGCGATGCCAGGTTCTGTCAAGTTGGCCACCATACTTAGTCATGGTTGGTAAGGGATTGGCAGCCCTAAGTGGCTGCCGGCTGCCGCTTGGTCACTGGGTGGCAATTGCTGTCACCTTTCCCTCTCAGTCTCTTGTTTCTGAATCATAAATGCCCTCTCTGTCAACTTACTTTCAGGAAGATCTCCGAGTGCTCAACGGATGCCTGTGGTGCTTGATCTTCGCCATCGACTTGACTGGAGTAAGAGATACCTAGGAGACACACCCCTGGGTAAGTCTGTGGGAGTGTTTACAGGAGACCCACCCTGATTGTAGAAGGTGCCACTCCACACATGGCATTGGGTCCTGGATTAAATAGAGGAGAGTAGAAAATCAGATGGATACCAGCATGTGTCCCCCTCTCTGCTTCCTAATTCTCTCAGATGTAAGCGAGCAGCCCCGCGCTCCTGCTTCTTGTAAGCTATGTAGTTAATCCGGTGAGAACAGGCCTCCCTTGTAAAGCCACGCTCAACCCCGTGTGCAACAGAGGCAACGGAGCAGGGACCCAGTCCACAGCTTTGATGAAGAGTGAGTCAGTGCGGCAGCCCCAGCCTCTCGTGCAATAACAACGACCTTGAGAACGATGCCCGGGCGCTTGGCACGCTGCTGTGGATTTCTGGGAACTTCGTCACAGCTATGAAGGCTCCAGGGCTCTGCGCGACTTGGGTGGGCTGGGGCAGACTGGGAGTGGAAAGGGCAGCGATCTCCCACGTCCTATCCGTGCGCCGGACAGCGTGTTTAGGAGCCAGCAGACCAGCCTGGGAAACGCCTTTCAACAACAGCCAAGTCACGCTGCAGGGTTCTAGCAGAGCCTGCTGGAGCACTCTAATTCATTCCACATTCGCCGGCCCATTACCAGCCAGGGCTGGACTGGAAAAAGAAAGAAAGATGAGTGGGATCCAGGCTTTGCTCTGTGTCTGTTCCCTACTGACCTGAGGTGGTCCCAGAGTGCCCAGAGCCAGAGTGGCATCAGCTCTGAATGCCACTCCTGAACAATGCCACTCGTGGCACTAGCCTACTAAGCACCAGTACTACCTATTAAGGACAGTACTCCTGAGACTCAAGAGCCCTCGCGCAGTTAACTACCTGTGCGACCGATCCTGGCCGCAGGGTCCTGCTACATTTCAGTCAAGGTCTCGGCCATAATTTTGCTCGGATGGAGAGTATGTTGAGTAGCGGCGGTCGCTCGTGGAGCACAGAGCCAAACGTGCCGCCTGGTGGAGCAAAGCCAGGTGAGCTGACCTGACTGGGACATAAGGAAATGAAGCACGTGAGAGACACGAGCACACGAGACTTATTAAAAACAGCCAGCCAGAAGAACGAGGGATCGTATGGCGCAGTGGACGTCTTACAGTCTCTGTGAGACTCAGTCCCTACTGAAGCGGTGAGGTGGAACTATGGGTAAACACACTTGCATGAGGACCAGAGCACAAATCCCAGGGACCCACATAAAAGCTGAGCACACGGTGTGGGCGTTTGTGACACCAGGGCTCCAATGAGCAGACAGGAGGCTGAGACAGAAGGACCCCCAGAAGGTCATGGGACAGCTGGCCTGGAGACAATGATCAAAATTGTTCCCTGACTCCATATTTACACCATGGCATGCATGTGCCTACTCTCCTCCTTTCCCTCCTCTCCCTCCTCCCCCTCCTTCCCCTTCTCTCCCTCCTCCCTCTCCTCTTCCTCTGTCTCTGTCTCTCCCTCTCTCCCTCTTTTCCTCTCTCCCTCTCCCTCCCTTCCTTACTTACTCTCCCCTTCTCTCTCACACACACTCATCATAGCATGTATGTGCCTGCCCTCCTCCCTCCTCCTCTTCCTCCTCTTCCTCCCCCGTCTCTGTCTCTGTCTCTCTCTCTTTCTCTCTCTTACTCACTCTCCCCTTCTCACACACAAACATATTAGAAATTTAAGGTTTTTAAAAAATCAGAAAACAAGAAAAGCATGTCTCGAGCTCTGCCTCCAAACTGCCCATGCTGACAGAGCATACGGGCACTCCTAGACCCAGGAGCCAGCTGGACAAGCAGGGGAGAAAGGGTGAGTTTTGTGTTCTGAGCAGCCTACTGAGGCACACCCAGGACAGGAACCTATGGCGACAAGAGCAAGCAGATTTGACAAGAGGACATCTCGCCAGCGAGCACTCATGGGTGTGGCTCCGGTCACACTCGTCTCAAACTCAGCCAACATCCCCAACACAGTCAGTCGGGGCTTGTGTTAGCACACACTGCAGTCCTCGTCCTCAGCTGGGATAAAGAACGCATGGTGCCAGCTAAGTGTTCTGAGGCTGTATCAGGCCACGGCCTTTATTCAGGACCAGCTAGCCAGTTGTTACAATGTGGGTTAAAATGACCAAAGGGAGACGTTTGCTCAAAATTATCAGAAATTTCAAAACAGTCAGTGGAGTTCTGGGTGCATCTGAGCCTGGAGCATTATTAAGTGACTCTGTGGCCACACACCCACAAAGCCAGCATCACTTATAGTTGAGACCAAGGACCTTGGTAGAATATTTGGTTAAGAAAGGAAGAGGAGGGAAAGTTAAGGAGAAAGGGGCCGGGTTAAGTTATTCAAAACCCCTGTAGTGGTTTGAGTAAGATGACCCTGATAGGCTCAGATAGTTGAATACTTGGTCACTAGGGAGTGGAACCGTTTGAAAGGATTAGAAGGACTAGGAGGTGTGGCCTTGTTGGAGAGGTTTGTCACTGGGGACGAGGTGCATCACTGGGGATCGGCCTTTGAAACCCACAGGCCACCCTCCTTACTGCTTGGGGATTAGGATGTAGCTCTTGGCTACTTCTCCAGCACCATGTGTACCACCATGATGTTAATAGACTAAGCCTCTGGAACTGCAAGCAAGCCCCCAATTAAATGCTTTCCTTTGAAGAGTTGCCTTCGTCATGGCCTCTCTTCACAGCAATTAAGACAGTGAATAAGACACCCCCTTTCTAGGTGAAATTCCAAAAATTCTGTTCCTTGTCATGAGATGATGCTATGATAAAAAAAAAATCCCTTGCAGCCATGCAGTTCTTTTGAGTACTGTGTCATTGAAACACACACACACACACACACACACACACACACACACACTGCATTGTTCTTAATGACACATCAGGGCTTCCTGCACTGTGGAACTGTTATTAGGGAAAGTGACTGGTTCTAAGATAAATACCCAAATCGGCATCTTGTCACAGAACAGAGATTATATTGTGGAAGAGGGATAAACGTGTAGGGTCTGAGGAGATGGTTTCATGGTTTGGAGCACTTTCTGCTCTTCTGGGGAAACAGGGCTTCAGTTCCTAGGACCCTTGTCTCGCAGCTCACAGCCACTTGTAACTTCAGCTCCGGGAGATCCAGCGCCCTCTTCTGGCCTCTGTAGATACTGCATTCATGTGACAGATTCACAGACACATACATAGAAATAAAAATGGACCATTTTTAAAAAGAGTAAATGTGTGATACAGCTGGAAATAATGGAAGGATACTGCTGCACACTAGAAATACTGATGTTGGCGACTCAGAAAGTTACATTAGATTAATGAGGGGAAAAAAAAAACCTCCAGCCAAAACATGAATAAACTTCACAAGAAAAGAATAGTGTCAGGGAACCCCAAGATTGAAGTGGAAGGGAAAGCCTTGGAACTCAGCAAAATCAACTGGATAAGGCAGAACATGTGGACTGGCCCCTCCTAGTTCTCACAATAATGAAGAAATCCACAGACAGGTTCTTCCCAGGATAATCTGTGATAATTGGCTGTGCTGAGGGGCCTTCAGAAGCAGCATCAAGCCATGTGAGTTGGAGACACAAGACAGTGGAGAACTTCAGTTAATTCAGTCCCCAAGAGAGGCAGGGCCTGACCTTCAAGGTCAGGCCACAGACTTTGCCCTGAAGAGGCTGGTCCCCAAAGCCACCACGGAGAACAACAGTCCTTGACCACATACCAGGAAGGTCCATTTAGCCCGAGAAAAAGCACTGTGGTTAGATACCACGGCCTCTGTGAGAGCCATTTTTAGACATTTTTGAGATGGTCCTATGGTCAGCTAATGGATCAATTTATAGATGTTACTCAGAGGAAAAATGTGTAAAAATCCAAGTGAAAAATGCTCTTCTATACAATTTCCTCATTTCTCACTTCTTGTCGATTTAAACCCGCTTCCTCGATGCTCAGCAAAAGAACAATGAGAACAGTCTTGATTTTGATCTCTAATAACCATTCACACTCTATTAAAAAAAAAAGGTAAGATTAATTTGAATAGGTCTTACCCAACTCATACCTAAATTAAGACCTTTTCATTGAGTGATCAATATTTTAAAATATTAATGAAAATTTTAAAACTTGTTCCAATTTGTAGACAATCACTGTGTGTTTTGCCCATAGGGCACAAATCGACCAGCACTGGTTCCGGCACTGTGGTCAGCAACATGGTGGCCAGCTACTGGCCAGGCTGTGTGGCTAGGGGCTGCTCAACTGGACAGCGTGCCCCCGAAACCTTTGGTTACGTTAGGTCATTTGCACGGCCATTGTTGGTGTGTTGCCGTTGAAGCTATAGTGGAGTTTGCCTAATGAATGAAGGACTCTCTGGCTGTGACTTGCCTTGTGATTGGTCCCTGCCCTGTGCCCCTAGGCCTGTCACCCTCTCAGGCATATTGTTATAGCAAGGGGAGAAAAGCTAATGCATTACCTAGTCAGACTGGAGTCAGTTTAATCCTGGGTATTGGTATATTTGTTTCACACATTTCAACCTCCTGTCTGTGGTGGTTTACTGTTCTGTTCTCTTCTCTTTCTTCCATGTCTTGTTGGACTAAAAATGAGATTTTAAGGCACTGTGAATTTTTTTTCTTTTAGTAATTTTTGGTACTTATGAAACTTAGTTATAATTCTTTTAGTCATATTTAATTTTTTTCAGCAGATAGCTTTAATTCTAGTAATGAGTGACCATCAGTGGATAACAACATTTTTTGGAATATATCCTCTAATGTAACACACACATACACACACACACACACACACACACACACACATCTGTGTGTTTAACAACCAAACCAAATCATGAATCTCTTTCCATTTTTATGAATTTATCTGAAAAATAAATACTTGATAAGTTGCCAACCATGTGAGATGTCTGTGATTTACTACTAAAAGGATGTTTTCTCAGTACAGCAATAACCTTTGATTCAACCTTTTCTATAGATCAAAACTCCTTTGATGCACATAGGCAGATGTTGTTCATTATGATGTAAAACATTGTATTCATATGTAAATTAGCGAGTAGTAAATGCATTTTAAAATAGTTTTGAAAACCTTCTTTAAAAAAAAAACAAAAAAACCAATCACAGCCAGGCAGTGGTGACTCATGCCTTTAATCCCAGCACTTGGGAGGCATAGGCAGGCCGATTTCTGAGTTTGAGACCAGCCTGGTCTACATAGTGAGTTCCAGGACAGCCAGGGCTACACAGAGAAACCCTATCTTGAAAACAAATAAATAAACAAACAAACAACAACAAATCACATAAAATGTTAGGTAGTACAAAGTTCTAGGAAAATTTGCAGGGTTTGCACAAAAATTTCCGTCCATTTTTCTCTCTCTCTCCCTTCCTCCCTCCTGATGGCTACTGGCAGATTATGGGGTTAGTGGCTGTCCCACACCTCCTCCCTCTGTCCCTTTCTCTCTCTCTCCCTCCCTCCCAATGGCTACTGGACAGACTATATGGCTAGTGGCTGTTCTACACCCCTCTCTCTCCCTCCCTCCCTCCCTCTCCCTCCTCCTTCCCTCCCTCTCCCTCCTCCCTCCCTCCCTCCCTCCCAGGCATGTGACCATTGATGCAGAAAGCTTACAGTCCAGTTACAGGCTATGGCTGCTCCTACAGAAGCTAAGAGGGCCGAGCATTCCCCAGACTCACAGCTGCACATATTTAAGCATCATTCTTCTTGTTATTTACACATTTGCTTCGCTGTCTTGTTTGCCGTGTCTACATGTGTTTTTCCTATGTTTTGCTTTAAAGAATATTCTCCTGATGGGAAAAGCAGACTGGAGGGGGCGGGTCTTTCATGTGGAATTCCAAGAAAGAAAGTAAGAAATCAGACCCTTGCACAGTGCGCTTCATACTGCGAATGAAAATCAATAATTATTTCAGGTACTGATTAGTACAACTAATTTTTTCTTGGTGTCACAGAAGTGCCCCGCAGAGCAGCTCCGGCTTCTGCAGGAACGTCCCTCTCCTGGGAACCACACCAGCGCCGTGAGGCTGCGCTCCTCCACCATTTCTTTACACACTAAGCATTAGGCATAGGTAGAAAACAGCTTCAGCTGTTTCCAAGTTCACGGCCAAATACAAGCAGGTCGCCATGATGAACAGTTAGGAGCTGGTCACCCCCAGCCTTCCTGGAAGAGCGGAAGTGGCCAACAAGTAGAAATCAAGCCTGTGTCTACCGTGGATGAAGAAACCAAGGCCAGTTTCTGCTCCACAATGAGGTCAGGAGGAAGCACCATCACTAAGGCAAGCAACATGTATCTGCATAGTTCCACGGCCTCCAAGTGCATGGCTGGGTTCTCCTAGAATGGCAGGGCACGAGTCTACACAGGGGCCACAGGAGCGGCTTAACCAAGAAAGGCTGGCAGCGGGGCCAGAGTTGGGTTGTCAAGGAAACCTTCTTTGCCTTGCAAGTCTCCTAGGTAGTGATGGGCAAAGGTTCAGAAAGACAGGCCGATGCTCCTCCAGGATGGAGAAACGCGAGTTGTACAGTTCCTGACCTGTGAGTGCTTGAAGGTCCACGTGTGCTCAGAGAGCCAGCTGCAGGCCACATCCCTCACTGCTGCCTGGGGAGTGCGGGGGGGGGGGGGGGGGGGAGGGGTGCTTCATGCTCTGTGCCTGCCTGTTCTGATGCCACAGCCCTTAGGCACATGCAGCTGTTAAACAATCCAGATGTGTTAAGACCCAAGTGCACAGGCCTGGAATCCCAGCACTCGAGCGATGGGGAAGGAGGATCAGAAATTTAAGGCCAACTGGGTGCTCAGTGAGCAAAAGGAGGTACGGAGTGGAAGCCCAGAACTATGGTTTGTGGTTTTTGTTGTTGTTGTTGTTTTGTTTTGGGAGATTTTTTTTTTTTTTTTTGGTTGTTGGTTTTAGGGGTGTGTTTGTATGTTTGGTTGGTTGGTTCGCTTTCTTTTTATTTTTTCATTCAACCTAAACTTGAATGTGAAACCTCAGTGTTTGATTGCGTAACTGGAAAGCACAAGTGTCCATGTGTCCCCTGAGTGTCAGGCCGCTCTGCTTTTGGATGGCGCTGGCTGCAATGGGCATCTAGCTCTGGCCGACCCAGTGTCTGCATTCAGATGCACACAGTCGGCGCGCCAAGGGCTGGGGCTACCCACTGGTGGGTCGGTTCTGTCCAGCAGTACCCCAGAAATCCTGCATCCCCTCCTCAACACGGCCCTCTCCCGTGCACCAGTGCACACCAGAATTGGGACACGGAGTAAGCCAGAGTGAATGACCACCCCATTAATTTTTATATTAACGCACATGAACTGACACTTTCTTAAATGCATCACATTAAATAAAGCACACCGCTAAAATGAATTCCACCCGGTGTTTTACCTGTTGAATTTGCAAAGACAAATCACAGCTGCGTATTTTTATGGGCCAGAAGGAGATGTTATGATTTTTTTTTTTTAATGCAATGTGGGATGGCTCGATAAAAGCCAATTAACCCACCTATTCAGCACCCAACACTTGACTTGTTTGTGTGTGATGTGAATACTTTGAAGGTTTCTCTCTTCGAGTTAGTGAAATGTGCTGTCTTTGTTGATGGGCGCCTGAAGTTTGAACACAGCTCTCCACAGCTCCGGTTGTGATCTGATGGTAGTAAAGGGCTCTCAGGAAGGGCCTGTAAGAGGGACTCGGTCTTTCTTGAGAAATGAGTTCCTTTCTCTGAGACCATGAGGCTAAGCATCTGCCCTGCCCTGTCCACTTTCACTTTCACTGGTACCACCCCCTTCTAGCCTTATCCTACCAAGGGGCAAGCAAATGCAACCACATCATCCTGGACTTCTTGTCGCTAAAACGTGAGTTAACAAACCTCTTTTCAAAAGTAAATTACCCAGTCTCAGGTGTCGTGTGACAGCAACAGAAAACAAACAGACATTAGCAATACCCGCCCTGCCTTGCAACAGACCCGCTCCCAATGACACTTCCCAGTGTCTGAAGGTTTGTAACCTTTACCATTAACCCTCCTCTTCCCTCTATCTTCATATGTTTAAATATGGCTCCTGGGAATGTTTAAATTACATATTGTTGGGGTTTCTGTTGTTGTGGTTGTTCTAGAATTTAATGTCACTAGACATATTACTCGAGAAGAAAAATGCTGACCCGATGTTTCCTTATATCCTGGTGTCCCAGGTCATTAAAAGAATCTCCAGGGCATTTTCTAGTCTTCTCTCTCCTAATTACTATTATCTATTAATATCTCTGATGAGTACCAACTGCCTTTCATCCTCACTCCACACACCCCACTTCTCTCTGCTCCAGCCTGCCCCACCCTCTCTCCTTCCCCACACAGTCCCCAAATCTCCCCACCCTCTTTTTAGTGCCTCCTCTTTTCTGTCCACTCAGCCTTGCACTTTATTTACTTATTTATTTTCATGTGTCCGAGTGTTTTCCCTGCATACATGTCTGTACCGCATCCATGCCTGGGCCTGTGGAGGCCAGAGGACGGCACCGTATCCCCGTGACTGGAATCACAGATGGTTGTGGGCCATGACGTGGGTGCTGAGAATAGGACCTGATCCCCTGGAGGAGCAGCCAGCGATCTTAACCACCGAAGCCGGTCTCCAGGCCTCTCTGCCTTGGATGTTTCTGGCAGCTTCTCTGACCCTTTGTGACCATCCCTGCTCCTTGGAATTCCCTCATTTGAGTCAAGACAAGCCCTGTTCCTGGCCTTTATCCATTAACCCTTTCCCTGGGACCCTAGAGCCAAAAGGCGGGAGAGATGAGGCCTCACTGTCTTTGACCTCCAGCCTGCAGAACCGTGAGTTAAACAAGCATATATGAAGATATAGATGTAGATGATGTAGATGATGTATGTGTATATGTATATGATATATATGATGTATATGAGTATGTATATGTGTATGTATATGATGTATATGTATATGTATATATGTATATGATGTATATGTATGTGTATATGTGTATATGTATATATGTGTATATATATGCATATGCATATATATATGTATATGTATATATAACTTTATCTTGATTATTCTGTTCCAGCAACAGAAAATAAAAACCAGCTAAGACCTTATCTATACTTGCCATACTGCTCAGCAGATGGAGATTTGCATGCAGGGGATCCACTAGAAGGCACTTCTGGAACAACACCTTAAGACAGAAGCAAACAGGGTTAGGCAGAGAATGGACTTGAATTAGGGTTCTCTTTGGGAAGCTGGGGTGCTGGAATGGCCTTCGGAGCCCTCTAGAACAGAACTGAGAGTGTCGTCTTTGTGTGTCCTGCAGTTAGTCTTGTTACCCCTGCTGCCATGTCTAGTGTGTCAACCCACGCTCTATCACTGTGCTGCAATGCCTGCTGTAAAGGACTGAGGGAGATGGAGGTTTCCTTTGGCTCCTGGATTCAAAGCTCTCGGTTCACAGGTGCTTGGCTCCTTTGCTGTGGGCTTGGGGTAGAACAGAATACCAACGTGGGAACGTGATAGGCAGGGCTGCTCCTGCCCCAGCAGCCAGGAAGCAAAGAGATAGGGACGGAAGCCAGAGTTCCAGAATCGCCTGTAGGGCTCTGCCCCAGTGCGGTAAAGACCTTCTGCTTGGCTCACCTATTAAAGGTTCCAAGTCTCCCAGTAGCACCAAAGCGGAGGATCAAACCCTTAATACACAAACCATTGGGGGATGTTTAAGATCCAAACCATGACAAATGACCATCTGGCTTAGACAAGCCAAGCCACCACCAAGTCTCCAAGAGTGTCCTAATTTCCAAGGCGAACCACTGTACTCTTGAGCACCTCCTCATGGCTCTTCCCGTGGAGTGGGCTGCTCTCCCTCTTTGCCCACGTTCTGTGACCCTGCAGCCTTCCTCGTGGTCTCTCCTGACGGTCTTAGTTTCCTTCCTCAGCTCCATCTTTTCCTTAGATCTGGGTTCTGTCTTCAGCCCTGCCTGGTCCCCATTTTCCACACTGCCTCCACCTCACCTCTTCCCTTCCGTCCATCTCTGGCTTCCAGCCCTCTCCTAAGACTTCCAGAATTACTTTTCAACACAATGGCTTCCTCAGAGTAAGCCTCCTTCAGGCTCTCCTACAGATTTCCAAAGTCTCCAGCACACCTCCCCCAGGTCCCTCCCTTACACCCCAGGTCCCTCCCTCACACCCCAGGTCCCTCCCTCACACCCCAGGTCCCTCCCTCACACCCCAGGTCCATCCCTCACACCCCAGGCCCCTCCCTCACACCCCCAGGTCCTTCCCTCATGCAGCCCCTGGTCCCCACCTCACAGGCTCCTCCTTCTGCCACACAGCTCTGTAGACCTCTCTGCTGAGTCTTCCTTTCGCCACCTGTATCCCCAGTCCATCTCTCAGAGAGATGACTGCCATGACTCCTCTGAGTCCCCCCATCCCACTTTCTCAGTCCATCTTCCATGGCTTCAACAAAATACCTGAGACTGAGACTGAACAACATATAAAGATTTAAAGTCTGTGACTCATGTTCTGCAGGTCAAAGAAAAAAAAAAGGACAGCCATGTCTGGCAAGGGCCTCACACTGTATAAGGGCACGGTAGCAAGTGCAAGAGGAACGTTATTCCTTCCAGAGATAAGAGGCCACGCCATGCTATATAATCACCTCTGGTCTGCACACACACACATGTTCATGCATCCGTATACACGTGAACACACCCACACATCTGCTCACACATGGACACATCCACACACGTGGGCATACACACAAAAGAAAACGAAATAAAAATAACCCACTCTCTGGGGTAACTAGTCCAAGGCCTGAACACAAAGCTCACTTCTCGGAGAAATGAGTCCTTACCACTCAAATGCTCTGGAAGGCCCCATGCCCCTGAACCCTAGGCACCGGATCTCAGGAGACAAGGCACATCCGAAAGGCAGCCCCCATGACAGGGCATTCTTAGCAGGCAGCCGGGGCGCTGAGCATGCTGGCCTCAGGAGCCAGGAACCCTCTGCCTTCCCTGCTTCCTGTGACTGAGTAGTCAACTTCACTGGATTTAGAATCACCTAGGAAACACACCTTTGAGTGTGTCTGTGAGGATGTTTTCAGAAAGGTTTCACTGAGGTGTGTGAAAGGCTACATGGGAATCCGAATAACAAAGACAAACAAAGCCAGCAAACTGAGCACAGACACTTCCCCCTTCTGCCTCCTGGCCTTGGACACACAGTGACCAGCCACCCCTCCTCTGGTGGCTGCGCCATTCAGTCTGTGACCCCCTGCACACTCAACTTTTCGCGACAGAACAAACCCTTCCTTAAGTTTCCCTTGTCAGGAGGGACTGTGGCACAGCAAGGAGAAAAATTAACAAGCCTTGCTCGCTGCAGTCAAGGTTGGCTACGCACGGGCTGTTCCTCCTGGTAAACCACACTGAAGAGCAGAGGGGGTCAGCCACTGGCCGACTGGCCCTTGGCTGTCTGCCCTTCCACTGTGTTCCAGTACAGAAAGGGATCTAGCTTTTCTTTGGTTCCAAAGAACCAAACGATGGTCCACGGGATTTTGACGGAAAAAAAAAAGGTCGTGTGTCTCAGGAGTGAGGAGAGGAGTGGGGGGCTTGTCCCTACATCCCGAGGAACCAGTCAAGGATTCACTTCTTCCGGGATCCTGGGATTTCCCCCCACTTCATAAGGACAAATTAAGTCTGGGGCAGTGATTACTGATGAGTGGGTGGGACAGGACGGAGGGCCTCCGCCTCTCCTCCTCCGCCCCACCCCCTCCGCATAAGTTTCCTGGAGCTACTTCTGCACAACTGCCAGGACCGAGTGCTCTGAATTGGGTGAAAAAAAAAAAAAAAGCCAGCTCCAAACAAAGAGCAGCCCCGGTCCCGCCCGCCCCGGGTCTGTGGGCGCGTCCCCGAGTCTGAGTGAGAGGGGCGGCCAGCAGTCAGTCACCGGCGGGCCAGTGGGCAAGGAGCGCAGGGTGGGGCGGGCGGCTGTGGCCAGGACCGCCACAGTCACTGCTCCGGATTCCCGATCCCTCGCCGCATCCAGCCTGGCAGTTGTGGCCCGGTAAGTGCAGGTGGCGGCTCTGGAGAGGTGGGGACTGACAGCCAGCGAGCACCAAGCCAAGGGTCCATCCTGGCATGGCTCCTCCAGCTCAACTGCCCGTGCCCAGCACGACCCCAGAGGGGCTCAGTGGCCAAGAAAGTTGCCCTTGAGTGAGAATGGGCAGGATCCCGCTGCGGGTGCGGTGCGCGCGTGGGTGTCTCACTGTGCTCAGCGGGGGTGGGGGTTGGGGTTGGTACTACTCTGAATGCCTGCCTTGCCTTTCGTGACTGGATTACCTTTAACTTTGTGCGCCCAACTTTGATAGCCCGGGCCATACAGAGTGCCCTGTATATGACTGGCTCTCCCCCAAAATGCCTCCCCCTTTGTTAACCCCGAATGCTCGGGGCTATCTCTTGGTTGTTAGTGGAGGCAAGGTGCCAAGTCCATGGCTGCCGGACCCCATGCAAAGCGGGGTCTAGCTGCTGGCAGCCGCTGAGTCTAGGACACTGGGGGATTGTTCCCAGGCAGTCTGTCTTCCCAGTCTATCCACCCGGCCCTGCTGTGTGTATCAGTGGAAACTGAGTTAGGCAGGCCTTGTCACCTATGTCTACCTGCTTTGCTTCCTGTGAAGAGAGCGAGGAGGATTCTGGAATGTAGTGGCTTTGTATTATACAGTGCTCTCACGTGTGTGGTGTGTGAACTAGCTGTAAAGCAGGGGGAGAAAGACTGATTGGCGTCTTCACTTGGGCTTACATGGTAGAGAGCACACAGGAAGAAGCAACCAGAAGCCGGCAAGTGGCTCACATTGAGGCAGGAAGTTGGAAGGGGTATTAGAAGAAGAGCCAGTGGTCTAGAAAATTCCTAAGTGCACTCCAGGGTGTAGAGTTACAGTATTGCAGGGTCGTGGGGAGAGGAAGAGGGTAGGATTGTGCCAGACTAGAAGGTCTGTGTTTAATTAATGAATCATTATGAAAACAGCTAATGGAGCTTGGCAGCCTGGGCTTAGCCCAGAACTTAGTAGGGAGTTTAGACGCCATGACTATGTCACAGCACTGTATCCCAGGAGGGCTCTCAGGGCTCCATGCTGATTGCACACAGTGGGGCCACTAACCGGGTCCTGCTTGTCTCCGAGATGGTTGGAGGAACAATGTGGGGACGCCTGGGATGGGACTTTAAGGAAGGGGACGGTGCTGGGAACACAAGTGACAGCTGGTGGCTTGGGAACGTCCAGTTAGTCTGCAGCTGCTTGGTCAGTGGTGGCAGAGGGAGGGAGCCCTTACCCTCAGCACAAGACGGGTGTCTGTCTGGGGCCTGTGTCTGGACTCTTAGTTGGAAATGTTGAAACTACAGACAGGCCTCCCATAGTTGGATCTATGTAAATATCTTCTTCAGCAGAGGGAAAAAGAAAAAAACAGGCTTTGATGGCCTTCAAATACTCTGAGCATCCTACTTCTGCAGGAAGTACACTTGGCAGAAACGTGTGGGTAATCTGACCTGCCATCTTGCTTTTAGTTATAGGACCCCCTACAGTTTGCTCCCAGAAAAGTAGAAAGCAAAGGAGTTTGTTCTTCAAGGTCACAGCTCTGGGATATTACCTGCAGAATTCTGCTTTTTGTAGTATAGGATTCTGGCATGGCTTTAGACCCAAGCACAGTCCTGGGCCAGAGTTAGGAGGTGGGAGGATTTCAGCATTGATTCACAGACAGCACCCAATTCCAAGACGTGGTTAGGTGGCTGTGACCCTTAGATGTCAACTGTCCCAGAGACTTCCTCACAGTAACTATTTAATGTTTGTTGGAAGGAGAAAGCCCCGGGTATGGAGGCCTAAAAAGAGTTAAGTATTATTTGGGATTCAGCCTGTGGGTTTGCTTCCCATTGGTCAACAATCAACATCAGTCCCGTTCTGATCTTGGCTGCTGTGTCAGCCAGGTCTGTGAGGCCTTTCTTTCCTTCTGGTTAGTTTGAGAGAGCAAAAGAGTTGGACGAGGAGAAGGAACAGGGATGCTCTACGACTTCCTCAGGACTGCCAGCTTTGCTGTTTACACCTGGTCCTGTTCTGGATAATCCTTGTGGGCTCCCAGGTTCTGATAAAACACCACATACAGGGCATAAAACTGGGGAGGAGGCGACTTGTATAGTTTACGTGCATTCCACGTATTCGCCAAGTGTCTGCCATGAACTTGGTCCCTGCGAGTCTTAAGGGATCTATGAAGACACAACTACCATACCCCCAAGCTCTAGTCATTAACCTCACTCCCAGGAAGAGATGGGAAAACCACAGGGTGGAAACCACGTGATGCTCACACCCCCCAGACACTCTGGGGTGCAAATAGGCAGGCCCATCCCAGCTTTGCCCTTCCTCCTGTGTGACCTTTGACCTCACTGTGCTTTAATTTCACTCTCTGTAGATATGGGAAGGGATCTCTTCTAGCGAAGTGTGGGGATGGCTGAGGACAGTGGGAATGCTTGGGTGTTGTCTGATGACCTCAGTGAAATAGATGGAGACAGCTTTGTGTCCAGAATGGCGTGCTGGAGACAGGCGGGTGCTGCACACTGTGGCTCACGTGGGGATGATGGAGTCCTGTGAATTATGCACAGACCAACCTTTGTTTCCCATCGGGACCTCCCCCCTGGCCCCTGCCTGGGATAGGCTTGGTGGTGGGTCTGTTGGGAAGGATTTGGAGATGTGGCAGTGTGCCTCTGAGGGGAACGCATATCATTGGGGGAGGGCCTTGAGATTTCAAAGGCCTATACTAGGTCTGGTGCCTCTTCCTCTGCCTGAGGATCAGGATGTGAAGCTCTCAGTTACTGCTCCAGCACCATATGAGCCTGCTTCCTGTGTGGTGGTCATGGACTAACCCCCTAAAATTGTCTAAAAATGTAAAAACACTCCCCTCCAGTTAAACACTTTCTTTTATAAGAGTTGCCTTGGTCAGGGTGTCTCTTCACAGCAGTAGAACAATAATCGAGACACTGACTATTTCTCTAGCTCACCCGCGGGTTCAGCCTCCTTCCAACAGCCTCATCCTACCTTTTCCACAGCACCTCTTGAAAAGTGTCTGATCTCCAAGAACTGGGAAGATCATAGAGGGTTCTGGAAATTACAGAGGCAAAGTTCTGTGGGCAGGTCCCTGCTGTGGTCTGACGCAGTGAGCAGGCTCCCTTTATAGCGAGGCTGTAGGACGACCCTTCAGGGGTTCTCAACCCAACCCCAGGTGACTTCATGTTTTAAAACATCTTTGTTAATCTATTTTAACATACACAAGATATTTATTTTAGTTTTCAAAAAAAACAAAAACAAAAACAAAAACAAAAACCTAAAAGACCTGGTCCCTGGTGGTTTAATTGTGCCATGTTTGTATTCTTTTCTATGTTTGTCATTTTCATTTTAAACTGTTTAGGCCCTTCACTAACAGAGCAGGTTCAAGGATGTTTAAAGAGAAGGGAAGCTAAGGTTGGGTTGGGGGCAGCGATTTTCCGGTATGTCTGAGGCCTTCAGGAATGGAGAAAATTGTGTCAGACCATGAAGACCATTAGTCAGGCAGGGGCTCCATGTCTCCAAGTGTTCTTGGAATATTGCAATGAGGCATCCCTCTCAGAGCTGCGTCAGGTGGATGGGCACCAGCCTCCTGGCACTTGGAGACCACCGCCCCCTTCCCTGGCTTTGAATTTGCGTCCCTCTGAATCAGTTAAAGATGAGACTGATGATTGATTCTTTTAACCCCAGGGTTCTACAATCTTCGTAGGAAGCTCTTTTCTCAAAAGACAAAGGACAACAAGACCACAAAACCCATTAACTACACAAAGGCTGATTCTGTAGGGCTGCGGCAATTGTAAAAGTAAGAATCTTACTCTGTCACACGGTTCCTCCTGAGGCTCCCACCAATGGGATGAGACACAGTCACCACCTGTTCTAGGGAGGAAAGACAGAGAGTGTCTTGGACAGGCGCACTCACTAGCCTAGTTAGGGTCATGGCACACTCTTTTTTACAAAGAGAAATTGCCTTGCTGGGTTATTCTCACTCTGTATGTTTCTTTGTTCAGCACTAAGGATGCTCATATATTCTCATATAAACGACTCAGCGCCTACATTTTTGCAGGACAGGAATCTATCCTTTCCATGTGGGGAGGAGAAGAGACTCTCCGCCAGTGGACAGACCAGTTCTCCTAGTTCTCTACCCATGTGAATTATTTCAGGGGAGTTTAGACGCTGTATTTGAACCCCTACACTGACCAAAAAGCGCCTCCCACAAGTGCTTAAACTAAACGATAAACAGAGGGTTTCTTACCTCTGAGAAAAGTGAGACATGAGACATGTAGGTGATTTCCTCAACCTTAGAAGCAATAGGTAACAATGACTCAGGGACGGTGGGTTAAACATAATCAGGGGACTGACTTAGGCAACCCCATGTCTCTCTCTTTGGGGCAGAGTTGGGGGTACCACTGTGGCCATTTTGGCCAGTGTCCAGGAGAATGGGTTATTTCCTTATACAGAAAAGTCAAATATCTTTTTTTTTATAAAGACAAGTATCGGTGTTCTTGGCTCACTTGTAAGGGGAAGATGCAAACTCTCTTCTTAGGAGTCATCCTTAGACTTGGGATGGAATGCCATGGTTTATTTACCAGGAGCCTCAGCGGCTTCCACACTCACCTCAGTGGGTGGCATCAGCAGAGTCACATCTGAGCGAACACCCAAAGTGAGGACACAAGATTGTTCTTGCACTCACAACACAGACACGCTGTCTTACGCATCTGTGTCGTGGGGAGACAGCAAACCCAGGCAGAAGGCTGGACAACTGTCAGCATCCCTGCCTGCAGAGGAAGCCCTGCCTCTGGCAGCGACTCTGAACCTGCCAGATCCGGCCTTGTATCTGAGCCACGGCCCTTAACCTGAGGTGAGGGAGCTTCCCAACCTTTGGTTCTATGGCATCCCTTGGAATCTGGATAATCTGATGTAACATTTTTCACATGACTACAGAGTCACACACACACACACACACACACACACACACACACACAACTCCTATGAAGGAATGGTCTTGGGGCTAACACTAAGCCATGGTGCCTTATTCCAGACAGAGGACAGACACTATTTGGAAAGCAAAGGAGAAATTGCACAGATCCCTCTCTGGGAAAGAAAGAGCGTCTGCATCTCTGGGGCACTTTTGTCTGATTCCCATCACTCAGAAGGGACTGTGTGCCCATCCAGTTCACAGCCAGCAGGCCCTGAGCATGCACAAGCGAAAGAATAACATACACATAATGAAAGCCTGGGGGACAGTCCTTCCTCCTCCCCAAAGTGCATAGGGTGGAGAGACTGGGGACCCCTTCCCACTGTGCTGAAACTGGGGGAATTCTGGATCTGGTGAATCTGCAGGGTGTGGGTAGACAGCAGGGCACGCCTGCTTCTGATGCTTCAGTGCAGACTCCCCAGTGCTGCAGAGACAGCTGGAACGGCACACAACAGCTACCACCTTGTAGTCACAGAGACACAGAGCTAGAGGCCCCAGCAGCCAATCCACTCAGTACCCTCACCCAAGGGTCCAGACGGGCTCCAGAGAGCTGTGGAGTCCATCCGGGAGCTGCCTTTGGGGACGGAAATGAGCCAGCACCAATCCCCAGGCCACTGACGCCGGGGTCTAAGCTGAGGCCTGAGCGCAGGAGATGGCTGCCCAGAAGGATCCTGAAAGTGTTGTGGTAAAAGAAGCCAGACGCAACAGACCAGAGGACACAGGGGCTTTGAAGAGAGGAAGCACTTGAAAGGAAAGCACAGTCAGGAAGCAGAGTAGAGGTCTCCAGAGGCTGTGGGAGGGGCAGAGAAGTGGGTATGTCCATGTGCGGGGCTTTCACCTTGGGTGATGAGAAAGTTCTGGAAGTGTAAAGGGTGTAAATTATGAATGTATTTAATACTTTGGAATCGCATGGGTTAAAACGGTTACTATGGTAAATTTTATATTGTGTGGATTTGATCCCGACGGAAATGGGTGAGGTGGGGGTGGCTGGAGTCCAGAGATGAGCAGCAGCTGGACCATCTGCAACGTGAATGGCTTCTCAGGTGACCTCAGAGGGCCCTTCAGTTCCCACTGTTCCTGGGGTCATTTGACCTTGGGCAACTGTGCAATGATAAAACTCATTAAAGAATTGAAAGGCATGATCTCAGAGCCCTAGAGCTGAGGTTGTGTTGTGATCCCAGCTTTGGGGTACAGGGGGAGGAGAAGATAGTAACGAGAGGAGGTTAACCTGGAGGGGTACTCAACACCCCTCTTCCAGCAGCAAAAGTGCTCTTGGCTTACAGTTCTGTGTATTGGAGTCTACTGAAAAAGTCATTTGGAAGAACACACTTCCAGAACAACTCTGTCTGGTACAGATAAAGAAACTGAGGCACAGAAAGGGATAGATAGCACCTCAATTACTGTAGGGAACAGAGGGGATCCCCGACATGTGAGTCTCTGCTTACCCACCCCGATACTAACTTGAAACCAGTGGATTTCCATGTGGGCCCCATAAAGAATCCCTTTCTCTGCTAATCCTTTGAAGTAAGGAATTCCCTCAGCCCCTCCACTCTCCTGGGTCTAGGAATAACACCCCCACCCCATCACCCAAGGAAAGGAGCAAGCAGCTCCTGCGGGTATGGGCTGTGAACATTCCCAGCCTGGATGAAGAGTGCCCTTTCTTCCAAGGAGATCTATCTTCTTTCCGTGCAGACAACAGGGAAGTTACAATGTATGCACAACTCTGAATCGGGAGAGCATAGGCTGTCTTCAGTACAAGTAGGCTGGGTTTGTCAAGAGTGCTCAGAATATGGGGCGAGGCCCTAAGCTTTCTGAAGAGTGTGTCTGTATTAGTCCCTGACTAATAGAGTCACAGAACATATGGGTAGTATCTAATATAGTAAGGGAATTTGTCGATGACTTACAGCTTATAGTCCAACTCCCCAACAATGGTCAGCAGCAGCTGTGGATGGAAGTCCAAGGATCTAGCAGTTGCTCAGTCCCACAAGGCAAGCAGGAAAGAAAGAGTGAGAGCAAGACACTTTGAAGCTCCAGATGTGGAAATTCAGCCTGCTACAGTGGTTTCTCTAGGTGGGGGTCAGGTTGGCTTCTCACCCTAAGTTCCACCCACTTCCCTGGCTGGATCTACCAGGTCAGTTGCCAGCCTGGAACAGTTGCCAAGGACCGATTCAGTTGCTGGGTGGTCCCTGGTGGGCTCTCTGCTATGTCCAACAAAGGCACAGGACATCAGTTAACACATGCCTGATGCTCCCTTCAGATAACCATGTTTTCTGAACTCATTTAAATGAATGTTCATTCCCCAGCCTCAGACTCTGATAGCCACTCGAGTTTGTTTCATTTAACCTCCTATCCCTGGACTAGAGGGCAGAGCCCCACAGCTTATGAAATCCAGGTCGAAGCCTTAAGCCTGGCATTCACCCTTACCCAGCTCCTCTTCCTATAAACGGTCACCACAATTCCCTCTTCGGCACCCCTGCAAGTACATCTTGGCCTTGAACTTTGTGCAGTCTGATAAAATGATATTACTCCACCTTTTGCCCCAGCGCTGAGGGTTTGGAGGTCAGAGACAGCCTCATTAATTCTTTTCTGTCTCTATTACCTAGCATGTGTGCGCACATATGGGGACCTTAGGCGTTCATTGAGTTAATAGACTAATCATCTAATCTCAGAGGAAACTGATACATAAATAAGTACCCAGTGCTCAGTGAGGAGAAGCCTGAGGCAGGGCAGTAAAGGGAGGGGGAAGGGCAGGTTCCAAGGTGCTCACTAGGAGGATGCAAAGGGGCCCTGGGATGTGAGGACAAGGGATGACACTGGATGGGTAGGTGGAGGGTCCCTTCCAGAGGAGGCCTAAGGCGGGGGCGGGGAAAACTAATAACGTCAGCTTGAATGGACTGTGGCCCCTGGGTGAGCCTGAATCTCAGCAGGCCCTGATAGCTGTTCCTAAGTTTCCCTGAACAGAACTATATTTAGTCATGGTCCTCGAAGGTAGCAGGTTCAAGAGCATCTCATGGCTTCTGGAGGGGGCTCTTCTGCTGTGTCCTCTCATGCTGCAGACAGAATGGTTAAGAGGAGGAGAGGGACAGTGAGCGAGAGGAAGCCAATCTTGTTCCATAACAAACCACAGGAGACAATTAGGCCACGCTGTGAGAGTGCCATTAATGGGCTCTTACCCGGTCTTCTCGCTCTCTCTTTCTCTCTCTGCTGTATTGAGGATTAAACTTCTAATACATAATCTTTGGGGCCATCTTCAAATCATGGCAGTTATGGCTCATTGGAGACACTCAAGAGGAATCAAAAGAGAATGAGACCATGAAGCCAGTGAGGTGAGGCTGTCTCTTAGTCACTGATCTATTGCTATGAAGAGACACCATGACCACATCAACTCCTAAAATGAAGCATTAATTGCGGCTGGCTTACAGTTTCGGGGGGTTGGTCCATTATCATCATGGTGGGGAGCATGGCGACATGCAGACAGGCACTAGGGAGACCTATACATCTATCTGAGACTTGTACATCCTGATGTAAAGGCAGCAGGCAGCAGTCACACGCTGGACCCACATTGGCTTTTGAAACCTTAAAGCCCACCTCCAGCGACACACTTCCTCTAACAAGGCCACACCTCTTAATCCTTCTCAAACAGTGCCATTCCTGGATGACTACACATTCAAACATAGAATCCTATGGGGGCCATTCCCATCCACACCTTCACAGGCCCTATCAGCGGTCACCAGTGAGCGTGTTTCAGAAGGAAGGTGTGGTCAGGGTTGTGGCTCCATGGCTTAAACACAAGTCTAGCATCATGAAGTTCTGGGCCCCATACACACACCCCCAAAAAGAAGAGGGGGCTTGGGAAAATGAAGGTAGGCCAATGTCTCCCTTTCGTGGAGAAGGCTGAAAAGCCACCTCTTTCCTTGACAATTAGAAGTGACTTTGGGAACTATAGCGAGATGTCTGTTAGACAGTGGTGAGTTCAGAATGTCTGGGTGAGGGAATGACTTCAGACCTAAGTGGCAAAAGAAGGGTTAATCTTTCTTGCCAACATGGCTGGACTTAGACTCACCGGTAGGAGACTTGCCTCTGAGTGTGCCTTTGAGGATGTTTCCAGAAAGGTTTAACTGATGAGGGGGAAATCTACCCTGGAATGTGAGTTTCACTAGCCAATGGGCTTTAAGTCCTGGACCGAATAAATGAAAGGAAAAAAAAGGAAGCCAGCTGCACACCAGCTCCCCCTTCCCTCCCTCCCTCCCTCCCTCCCTCCCTCCCTGTCTCATGAGTGTGGATACCATATGACCAATCACCTCATACTTCTGCCACCATGACTTTCCTACCATGATGGAGTCTCTCCTTCAAACTTGGAACCAAAATTGCTTGTTGCTTTGGTCATACATTTTATAGCAACAGGAAAAGTGATACGTCATTAAATAACTAGAGGGAGACAGGACCTGGGAGCACCTGGGAGTCCAGAGATACAGGGAGCACTGTGAGTAGACACAACAGTGCACCTGAGCTAGCACCGGCCGTCATTCTCTCTGATGGAGGTCAGGTTCCCCTCATCCCGAGGCAGAGCTACCGCAGAATTTCATTGCTTCTCTTCTGAGAGAGACATTAACCAGAGGAGACTCTGACTCCCAGAGAAGCAATCCAGTGAGAAAAACAAGACTGAGCTGCTGAACCAGAACACAGCAGAACAGGAGCTTGAAAAATAAATTGTCCAGGATGGGTCAGCAGCTCCACTGCGCTGTCATTACAGATCCTGATCACACAGTCTCATTTCTTTCCCTGTCGTGCAAACACTGTGTGTGCCAAGACCAGGCGCACCAGCGTCAGCTGGACACAAATGTTCCCTGCCTGCCTCAAGACATTCTGAATGATCCTTCCAGGGAAGGCTCCAGCTCCCAGTGGTGTCGTGGTGGCAGTTGTGTGGCTTTTACAGTTCTGGGGACTGAGACACATGTCCAGCTCTCCTTGTTTTACCACACATCACCCGAACCCTCCTTATGTGGTCTTTACTCTCTACCCACAGCGAAGCTGGAGAAATCTAAGACCCTGAAGGCTCACCCCCAGGAGCACTGAAGACAGTGTTGACTCAAGTGGAGGGCTGCAGCTTGGGCTTCCTGAGGGGACTTGATGACCGTGGATAGGAGAAAACCACCCAGGTGGAAAGGATGGAGATGGACTTGGGGAGTATGGGAGATTGCAGACAGATGGCCTGACATCATAGTGATGAGCCCACATTCAGCATCCACCCAGGGCATTTTTTTAAGCAAACAGAACATTACTGATAATTACAATAGCAAGACAATAGGTATCACTGGGATTGTCCCAGACATAATCGGTGTAAACAAGACATTGGGTGAGAATATGGAAACATGCCACCTGCTAAAACTGCCTGAGCACCTTCAGCTAACTAACGGTGTGGCCTCCATGACCTCAGTGGCCCTTTCTGCATCTGGGACAGGAGATGGTTCTGATGCCCATCTCATGGGGTGCCTGTGAGTCTTAAAGAGATTTACCTAGGATGGACTGAGTCACACCCAGTGTGTTGTGTGTGACACGCAGCTGGGCACCTCTATCTGGGATGCAGAAATGGTCTGAGATAACCATGATCAAAGCACGTGAAAGGGACACTTTTGCCTGACTCATCGAGGGAGGCCGTTCTTGTAATCCAGTACACAGGAAAACTGCAGCTTGGCATCACAGAGAGAGCTGTGCACAGGACTGGGGTTAGAGGCTAGGTATCCTTAAGCCTCCTTATGTCACAGGGGTTGGGGAAGGTGACATAAGCATCGAGATAGATGTCACCGTCTGCACTTGATGACCTCATGCCCACCGTGATGGTCAAGGCCATGTAGGTGCCACCTGTGGGAGCCCTGACTGTAAGTCACCCAGGCTGTAGCCTGCCTTTCAGCACCCACACATGTAGAATGTGCTTCCCGCTGCCAGGCTGGAAGCCATCACTGCCATCTTCCTACTTGTTTTAAAATGACTTTCCTGGCCATACCAGTGGACTTCATTAAATAAAGATCTTGACTTTTTGCAAGGGAATGGTAATTGTCAGCTGGGAGCAGGGTCTCTCTAGCAACCATCTGTCTGGTCAGAGGCACTAAGAAGCAAGGTAGACACCAGAAGAGAGGACCCGGACTGCATTCCCAGCTGACAGACACGGACAGTATGTTACTTGGGGGTAACCCAGGTGTTGGAACTGGGGTCTAGAATGGTTCCCAAAGACCTGTGAGTAGAAGTCTCAGCCCCCAGGATGATATTAATGGGAGGGAGTGATACCTTCAAGAGATGGAGTCTAATGTAAGAAAGTTAGGTCACTGGGGTGTGTCCTTAAAGGGGCTATTGAGACCCTGTCCCCACACTGTATTTCCTGGGCACCATAAGGTCAATAGACCTATGTCCCCCTCCACCAGAGGCCCAGAGTGACAGTGCCTAGCAGCTGTGTGCACGAAAACCCCTGAAACCATGAGCTAAAATTAATCTTTCCTCCTTTAAGATGACTTTTCCCTGGCATTTTGTCATAGCAACAGAAGGTTAACACACCACCCACTTTCCACTGTGCCCCCCTTTCTCCCTGGAGACTGCTGGCTACCATCATGAGGGGAAAACAGGGGCAGAGGCAGAGAGCAGGCTTTGGATAGCCGTGAGTATGTGTGGTAGGACCTCCAGCGACCGCTGCAGCGAGACAAGTCTACTTTACCATTTCAGGGATGGGGTATATATGGCCGCTTTTAGGGGTACGTGTGGAAAGGGTTAATTGGTCATGGCATCAAGTGAGCAGAAAGGACTGGTTGCTTATAGTGCAGCACCTAATTGTCTCGTGGGCAGGGAGCCAGAGTGGGATGTGTGTCCTGAGCTATGCAGCTTGCAGAGAGCTCTGTACAAGGTGACTTTTCAGACGAGGCCAGCCACCTGTGTTCAGAGACACTCCCCAGACAAAGGCAGGCAGAGACAGGAAGCCCCACTGAGAATGGGAGACCCCCCCATTTTGCATCCAGTTCAGAAAGCCATCTGGTCATGGGGGACTGCTCCCTTAATAAAAAGGTTCCCCTACATTCTGCTGTCCTTCCTTGAGGAAGGCCTTCGAGATCTGGATTCAATCACGCCTTGAACATTTCAGGACATGAAGTTCTTGCAAATTCTGCAGCCCATTTAATCCTCAAAACCACCCAGAAAGGAGACAGAATTGGCCCAGCACCATCTCCAATTTACAAAGCAGGACGCTGAGGCCCTGGAGGCCATTCGGCTTGCCAAGGATCACAGAGCTGGAGGTGACAACTGGTACTCACACCCAGTGATTAGTGCTGCTGTTGTGTTTGTTTATTCACTGACACTTGTCATGTGTGCCAGGGAGTTCCTGTTTCAACGATCAGACTGCATTTTTTTTTTTAAGGAAAAAAGTCAGAACCATTTATCAGAAAGCGACAGCAAACAAAACCTGAGGAGACTGTGTGTGCATGCACATGTGTGCACATGTGCATTCACATGTATCAATACATGCATATGTGTGTACTTGTGTGTGTACACTGGGTGTGCATTTGTGCATATGTGCATGCACATGTGTGTATGTGTATGTGTGTTTATGTGTGTGTCAGTGTGTGTGCATGCATGTGTATATATGTGTGTGCATGCATATGTGAATGTGTATGTATGTATATGTATGTGTATACATGTGTATAAATATATGCATGTGTACACATATATATGTACTTGTATAAGCATGTGTGAGTGTGTGTGATGTGTGTGTATAAAGTGTGTGCCTGTAGGTGTATGTATACACATGTATAATGTATAAATGTGTATATGTGTACAAGTATGTACACATGCATACACAAGTATGTATGCATGTTTTTGGGTCTATGTCAGTGTGTGTGTGTGTGTTGCATGTACATATTCATGTGGAACCTGAAGGGAGCACACAACTAAAAACAGGGCATGGGTTGATTCCCACATATGACACATGTTGGTGCTGCAAATGAGGCTGAAAATAAAAAGTCCCACCCTGTCCTTACTTAGGAAATCATCACTGAGGACTTAGAGACTAAGAATTTTTACTGTCAGGATCTTAATTCAAGGTCCACCTACAGCACCATCCACGAGACTCTATAGTTAGCAATCAACCCTTAGTCTGATCCAAACAGTGGCCCACATCCATCCACGTGTGTGCAGTAGCTAACATCAACACTCTGACAAAGTGGTGCCTCCCCAGAGTCTCAAGCACATGCCTACATACCTCACTGTGGAGTTCACAACCAGGGGATTCCAGGTCGCCAGCTCAGGCAGCCAGCAGCAGGAAGTGGCACAATCCGGAAGGTTCTGCGAGCATTGGCTGGTTCCTTTGTAGTGCAGGGATGGCCATGGTGGCTCTTTTGACTCAGGGCTACTGCCTCCTACAGACCCCAGGGCAGTCTACACCCAGGACAGACTCCACGATCTTACCTCTCACGTGAGATCAAGCTGAAGGAATCGGAAAAGAAAAATTAGAGCTGCAAGAGACAGATCAAGACACACTGCCCTGCCAAGGCTCATCATCACATCCCACCAGGGGACTGAGCAGTGAATTAGGGACACACAGGAACCCTCGGCTCAGCTTCCCTCTCTAGTCCTCAGTCATAACTGCCCATCAGGAGTGGGGGGGGGTCTTCTGTGGGCCATAAAACCACAACATCACTTCTGGCTCCTCCTGCTATCCAGGGCTTGGCTTCAGTTCTCAATGAAACAGACAGACCAGAAAAATGGCTCTGTAAAGAAAAGGCCTTGCCGTGAAAGCCTGAAGACCTGAGTTCATATCCACAGAACCCATGTAAAATAGAAACAGAAAATAGTACGTGGGTCTGTGATCTCAGCATGGTCCTACTGGAAAATGGGAGGCAGAGACAAGAGAGTTGCTGGAAGTTTGAGAGCCAGAGACTATAAATAAGAGCCCTGCCCTTGTCTCCAAAAAGGGTGGAAAGAGCATCAACACCTAAAGTTGTCCTGTGACCTACACACACACAAGCACACACACAAATACACACACACAAGCACACACAAGTGTGTACACACACGCACAAGCATGCACACACACACACAAGCATACACACAGGCACACACACAAACACACACACAAGCATGCACACACAGGCACACACACAAACACACACACAAGCATGCACACACAAGCACACACATAAGCACGCACACACATACAAGAGTGCACACACACACACACACAGAGAGAGAGAGAGAGAGAGAGAGAGAGAGAGATAGAGAGAGAGAGAGAGAAGGATCATGTGACTCCTTCCAAACACCCCTTCTGCTCTCAGCTCTGAGATTACTGAGAGCCCTCCCAGCTTCCTGGCCTTGTCAGAACCACTCTTGACTCACCAGGACAGCAGGCCCACCTGACTCCATCTATGGCTTCTCATCTTCTGAGATCTTTGAGACTTGTTTCCTGGGAATGGGGGCCTGGGGAGGCAGACTTGCAGAAGAGAGAGAAAGAGTAGTCCCCAAGTCTTACAACTGGTGACATTATACATCCAGTCCTCAGGAATGGCCCAGAACATGACTTCACCACCCAGGCATCTGCTCTTGCTTTTCTAAGAAGGCCTGTGGCATGCCTGTGACCTCAGCAGCCCCTGAATCCAGCTTTGTTCCTCTGTCAACACCACAACCCAGGAGAGGCACTTGAAGCCGCTGGTCCACAGGGATCTGTGAAAAGGTTTTAGTATTTTGGAGGAAACTCTTAAATATGTGTTCTGTGAGAGGATATGCCCACACTACATGATTCTCACCATAGCTGGATGATACCTGACTATCCCTAGACATGGCTCCCAGGATTCTGGGTCAAAATGAGATGCTGACGTGAGAAGCATCTTGAAGCAAGATGAGACAAGTCCTTCCTGGTCCAGGCCTCAAAAGTCCCATCTTCCAAGATGCATCGTTGTTCTAGGGGTCATCGGTCACTCTCAGGCTGAGTATTGTTCCAACCCTGAGGATCTGGGACCCTGGGACAGGTTAGCCAGCTATGTGCCAATGAGTCCCCAGGTGTCTACGTAATCTCCAAGCAACCGGGTGAGAGCCAGTCTAAAGTTACCCACTGAGTCAATGAGGCAATGAGGACAGGCCACAGTTGTCCCACCTCAGTCCCTGGACGTTCAGCAGAGTCCCCAACTAGGATAAGCAATAGTCAGCCTGTGCGCATCCACCAATAGCTAAGGCTCTGCCCTCTGTTCTGGCATCTTATGGTCCTCTGATGTAGCAACGCCAGCTTGCAGGTAAAGGAAGGTTAAGACAGTGCTTCAGGGCTGGGAGCTCTCTGAGCCTTGGTGCCTCTAAGTGGGCAGGGAATAAAGTTGTTTTTGGCCTCTCAGAGGACAAAGAAGATAACAGCTTGTTGAAACAGGGAGTCTGGGAAACAGTCATCTCTTTCATACTCAGATGCTTGCTTCTGATTTGGTATCAGAGGTTGATATGGAAATGGTGAGACACATCTGTGGTGCTTCCATCAAGAAGGCAGAGATGAGAGGACTGTGAATTCCAAGCCAGACTAGACTACATAGTGAGACTCCATGCGGTGGTTATCATTACTGCCAACTGGGAACAATCTGGAATCACCTGAGAAGGGTTTGTCTACATTGGATTAACCAGAGAGCATGTCTATTGGGAATTAATTCATTCAGTTAATGTGGGAAGAACCAGCCTACTGTGTGCAGTACCATTCCCTAGTCAAAGAACCCCGAACTGCGTAAAAGTGAGGAAATTAGACTGAGCCCACATTGGACTCCAATACCTAATGCACATTTTCACCCTTGTGAGAGAACTCTGGTAAGTGTGGAACTTCCCACTGAAAACTTCTGAACACATTACCAAGCTCCTGAGCTTACGTGAAACGACTATGCTGGGACCACTGCTCTCTATGGACTGTCAGTCCTGATCACTGCACGCATACACTTCCCCAGAGCGGTCACTAACAGTCCCCTGGACATAGAGAGATCCCACTAGAATCCTTCATCCTAATCATTATGGTCTTTAGCAGAAGTCAAGATTAGCCTGTGATCATTATCTCCAGTGCAGATTGATGCTAGTACATAAATGAAATGCAAAAGCAAATATCCATATGTATAATATACACAAATAAAATGTATAAGCAAATATTCATAAACAAGAGGGCTATGAATGAACCACACAGGCAAATACATGTATGAGTTGCTTCATGGCCACAGCCAAGCTCTCCCTTTGAAAACAGTCCAGCTGCAGTGCACCTGGTGAAGGGATTAAAGGAGCGGAATAAACTCCATTTTGTTTTTCAGACTTCACTTTAAGTTAACTTGCCCTAGAGTAATGTGGCCCCCTCCCTTGAGTTCTGAGAAAACCAGAGAAATATTCTTGGCAGTTGCACAATAGACATAGCAGATGTGGCCAGCCAATAATAACAGGGTGGGCCAAGGAAACATTTATTTCCCAGGTTAAGATACTCCTTTTAGATGTGTGGTCCCTCCTGGTGGTTTGATTAGATGCTGTGAACCAATCAGCCTAAAGGCCAACATTCGTTTACCCTCTTACCCAATCATGTAATGCCAAGGCTTGGAAGTCCCTGCTTGTGATTTTTCCCTTTATAAACCCCAATCCCCTAGAATTCAGGGCCGCTCTCCTATCCTCCTGTGACAGGGAGGTTTGTGGCCCAAGCTCAAGCTTTAATAAAGACTCTCATGTGCTTGCATCAGAGTTGTGGTCCCTGGTGGTCTCTTAGGAGTTCCCACGATCTGGGCATAATTTGGGGGGGCTCATCTGGTATCTCCCAGCATGTGCCCCCTCCCCACCATGACTGTGACCCAGAAAGTCTGGTGCCAGCCAATAAGTGTCTAGTGTCTCTGTGCATCGACTGTACCCATTCTTACTTTCATCTTTTTGGAAAAAAAAGCCTTGAAATGTTGCATACATGGCAAGGATTAACCAGGAACCAACACTCTGGAGAGTCTCAGCCTAGGGGGTCAGGGAGATGTTCCTGACCTCAGAGTGGATGAAGTGGCCATCTGTATGTTGAAGGAACTTTTGGTGGAAGACAGAGAGCCCCATTGTCAATGACTTTCTTCCCCATGCCACTTTTGGTTTCCAAGGCAGGAATTTATAGTCCGGGTTTTTTGATTCATTTTTGTTTTCAGTTGCAGAATGGCTACTTTGTGCATGTCTGCCTTTCTGTTCTGTGTCTTGTGTTGTTTGGTCTTTATTTTCATTGGACTGTGATGGTATAGACTCCTCTCACCCCTGCAATCTTATTCTGACTCATTTTAAAGAAGTTAGGACTAAGGCTCATAACCTCTCTGTAGACATAAAGAAGGGGAAAATGGCCACTTATTGAAGCTTGGAGTGGCTGGCTTTCGATATTGGTTGGCCCCTGGAGAGGACCTTTCATCTCCCCCACGGTGTCAGCAGTAGAAGATAAAGTATTTCAAAAGGTTCATGGGCATCCTGATCAAGTCTCCTGTATAGTAGTCTGGAAGGATTTAGTTACTAATCCACCATCTTGGATTAAACCTTTCCTCCGTCCCGCTGCTAAGGAAACTTTGTTAACAGGAACTGTGCTAACCCTGGTGACTGATGAGCAAGAGGCTCCCAAACCAACAGTTCCTCTCTACCCTGTCTTACCCCAGAGGGCCTCATTTTCTCCCTCCACCTTACAGACCCTCTCTGCCTGTGCCACAGGGTGACAGGGAACAATGGGTGCCAGCTCCAGTCCCACCACCATCTCCAGTCCAGCAGCACCAGCCTTGGAGGCAGAAGGGGGTTCCAGGCACCAGGAGTAGGTGTGCTCTGTTTTCTCAGACAGGAGGGCTGGAGGCAGACTGCACGGTTCTGCTCCTATGGGCAGCAGGGCCAGCAGACCAACACGGAAACCAACCTCACCATTACTGGCCCTTTGCTACTGCCAACCTCTATAACTGGAGGACACAAGATGCCTGATTTTCTGAAAACCCTCAGGATCATATTGACCTCTTGGATACTGTTCTCTTTATGCATCAGCCCACCTGGGATGATTGTCAGTAGCTTTTGCAAGTTCTTTTTACTACAAAGGAAAGGTAGTGTATTATCCAGGAGGCTCCAAAAACAACAACAACAAAAAAAAAACAAAACAAACATTCCAGGAAATAACAGCACCCCAACACAAAAACAAACCAATATTGATGAGGGATTTTCCTTTAGGAGACCAAATAGGGATTTCAGCACAGCTGATGATAACTGGCATATCCAGGTCTTCCACCAGGCTCTGATGGTAGTTTCAAAGTGGCCACTAGGCAGCTCACTAATTTGGCCAAGGCTTATGATATTAGGCCAGGAATTGATGAAAGTCCAGTGGCATTTCTCAAATGGGTGATGGGGGCTTTCTGCCGCTATACACACAGAGACCCTGATAAAACAGAGAAATCTGGCTTGGTACCCTGGCTTTCATCAAACAGTCAGCACCGGACTTTTTCTCAGGAAGAAGTTAAAGACATAAGAAAGATTAGGAGAAAAGTCATTGAACTAGTGGAAATTGCAGAAAAGGTATACAATAGCAGTGAAAGTGTAGAAGAAAAGTAGATTAAGACAGAAGACATTGAATAGAGATTTGGCCAGAGTCCTTCTTACCAACAACACCTCAGATCTAGGGAAACAGATTGCTGGAGGAAAGAAGTCTAAAGGGGCTGCCAACCACCATTAGGAGAGAATCAGTGTGCTTACTACAAGGAAGAAGGTCATTGGATTAAAGACTGCCCACAGAGGAAGCCATGGGCTAAAGTCATATTCGTGGAGAATGAAGATTGAGGGAGTCAGGGTTCAGACCTCTTCTCTGCACCCAGGGTAACCCTTAGAGTGGAGGGGAAGCCCCTGGACTTCCTGGTGAATACTAGAGCTCAACATTCAGTGTTCTTGAAGGCCAAAGGGACAACGTCTTCCAAACAAGTCCTGAGTCCAAGGGACTATGGGTACTAACAATATTTATGGACTACCTGAAGATCAGTAGACTTGGGAATGGGATGAGAAACCCATTCATTTATGGTCATCCCTGATCAGAAAACATAACCCAATCCAAGTTTTGACCCTTAACCTGATCCCCTGAGACTGAGTACAGAGTATATGAGACATCAAAAAACCCAGAACAAGACTTGGATGTCTGGTTGAGGAAATTTCCCCAAGCATGAGCAGAAACAGGGGTCATGGGCCTAGCAAAACATTGGCCTCCTGTGTTTGCTGAGCTTAAATTAAGAGCTGACCCAGCCAAGTCTGCCAATATCCCATGTCTCAGGAGGCACAGAAGGGGATCACACCCCATATCCGTAAACTGTTGACCCTGGGAGTCCTCAAGCCATGGTGGTAGGCTTGGAATACTCCACTACTTTCAGTGAAAAGGCCAAATTCTAATGACTACTGTCCTGTCCAAGACCTACAGGAAATTAATCACAGAGTGATGGACATCCACCGCACAGTGTCTAACCCTATACTTTGCTGTGCTGATTGCCACCGAACTGAAAATGATATTCTGATGCTGATCTAAAAGATGTCTTGATTTAGCTTACCCCTAGCCACTAAGATTCTAGAATACTTTGTCTTTGAATGGTACAACCCAGTGGAAGGCATCAACAGACAGCTCATCTGGACTTGCCTTCCCCAAGGCTTCAAGAATTCACCTACCATCTTTGATGATGTTCTGAATGAGGACCTGGATGAGTACCAGGCTAAAAAACCAGATATTACCCTTCTCCAATATAAAGATGATCTTCTGATTGCACCAGAGTCCAAGGAGAGTTGCCAAAAAGGGACTCAGAGACTCTTGCAGACTCTAGGGGACATGGAGTATCCAACATCATCTAAAAAGGCGCAGGTTTGCAAGACTGAAGTCACCTACCTTGGTTATATCCTGAAGGAAGGCCAACCATGACTCTCAGCAGCAAGGAAGGAGACTGTCTTCAGTATCCCCACCTCCCATACTCAACAGGTGAGAGAGTTCTTGGGATCTGCCGGCTTCTGTAGACTATGGACTCCAGGATTTGCCAAGATGGTTAGGCCTCTATGAAGCCACCAAGAAAACTAACGATTTTATCTGGACGCAGAAACCACAGAAGGTCTTTGAATGGGTAAAACGGGCCCTGTTGTTGGCCCCTGCTTTAGGGACTACCAGACATCACTAAGCCATGGCACTGCTGGTTAAAGATGCAGATAAATTAACTTTTGGACAGAGTTTGACCATGACTACCTCCCATGCAATTGAAGGGGTACTCCAGCAGCCTCCCGAGCGATGGCTTAGTAATTCCCACATGAGGCATTATTAGACTTTACTAAACAACCCTGGCTGTGTTACTTTCCAGACGCCTGTTTCCCTGAACCTCTCAACTCTCCTACCCGATCCTGACTTGGGCGGCCCACTCCATCCATGTGATGAGGTTCTGGCTGAGATACACAGTACCCAACCTGATTTGCAGGACTCTCCTCTGCTGGAGGCAGAGCGGACCTGTTTTACAGACGGGTGCACTTTCATCCATGGGGGTCAGAGGAAAGCAGGGGTGGCAGTGACTACAGAAACAGAGGCAATCTTCCCAGTCTCTTCCTCCAGGCACTTCAGCTCAAAGGACTGAACTGATAGCACTCACGTAGGCTCTCATCATGAGAAAAGGACTGGCTGTTAGCATCTGCATGGACAACTGATATACATTTGTAACTGTTCATGTGCATGAAGCCACTGACCAGGAGCATCCTCACAGCAGAAGGAAAAACTATCAGAAATGAAGATAAAATTCTACAACTCCTTAAAGCCAAGAAAATGGCAATCATTCATTGCCCGGGGCACCAAAAAGGAATGGCACCAGTCGCTAGAGGTGACAATCTGACTGACAAGGCTGACAGGGAGGTAGGCAGCTTTACGGGAAATAGCCATCTCCATGTGGGCCACCATCCTACTGAACCACCCAGTCACAATTGCTAGAGCAACTGGTCTATACAGAAGAAATTAAATGCGCTACAAACTAGCCCATGAGTCAATGTCTAGAAGGCAGGTAACAATCAACTGAATGCAAGCTAATACTACCTACCTTTTTAGCAAGAACCATTTTCAGGAAAATCCAGAGTCACCCACATGGGCATCAGATGAATGGCAGATGTGGTCAGACCATTCAAAGTGACTTTTAAGGATATGCAGAGCACTCTTGAGAATATAGTGACAGACTGTAAAACTTCCCAACTGACCAATACTCCCAGCAACCCTAAACATCCAGGCTCCCTCCCAACTGTGAAGTAAGAGGCTGGGGGCCTGTTGGGAAATTGATTTCACAAAGATCAAGCTGGGAATGTAGGGCTACAGATATCTGCTGGTATTTGTGGACACTTTCTCTGCATGGACAGAGGCATTCCCAAGTAAGGCTGAGACAGCAAAGGTAGTGGCCAAGAAATTACTGGAAGATATCTTACCCAGGTATGGTTTTCCTCATATTATAGGGTCAGATAATGGACTGGCATTTGTGTGCAAGGTAAGTCAGGGTGTAGCATTGGGGCAGATTAGAAATTACATTGTGCACACTGACCCCAAAGTTCAGGACAAGTAGAAAGAATGAATATAACATTAAAAGAGATCTTAGCTAACTGACTTTAGAGACTGACGGGGACTAAGTGAGGCCCCTTCCTTTATAAGACTAATCCCTTTTGAGATCATGTATGGTATCCCAGCCCCCATTGAACCCAACCTGCAGTCGGCATCCATTGCAGAACTGGAGGATAATGATTTAATATTTAGGTCAGAGCAACCCAGTGGGCTCATAAATACATCTGGCCTAAATTACATGCCCTCTATGAAGCAGGCCCGGTTCCAGAACTGCACATATTTCGACCAGAGGACGAGGTCTATGTGAGGAGAGTTTGCCAAGGCACACTGGAACAGGTGGAAAGGACCTCACATCATCCTGTTGACCATGGTAACTGCCATCAAAGTGGACAGAATCACTGCCTGGATGTGCTCACGCCAGACCCACTAACCAGCTCTCCACTAGAGAATACCTGACTCGAGCTCTGGAATGGAAGGTTCAAAAGGACACCAACCCCCTCAAGTTAAAATTGATTTGTTCCTGAGTCTACTGTCTCTGTCACTCTATGTATTGCAGCCCCTAATCCATCCCTACTTTTGATTAATCTGGGTGATTGAAAATCCCAAGACTGGCTATCGCACCCATCTGTCCTGTGCACAAGGACCAACTGGAACATCCTGGTTCCTGGACTTGACTTTTGATTTGTGGCAGCTAGCCAACAACTCACGGCTCAACACCCAACAGACTCTTCGAGATTCAAATTCTAAATGCCGATGGGAGACTTTTTATAAATGTCCAGTGGGGAAAAGAACTACCAGATGTGAGGGTCCCAAACAGTTCTACTCCACTGCCTGTGGATGCGACACATCCGTCACAGGAAATGGGGGGTGCTCAGGCTCACTGACAAGGGAAAACAAGCCAAGAGATGAGAAGTTAAAAAATCTTAGGGTCTCTGGCTCCACATTATTGGGAGTTACAATCCTGGGTTACTCTTTACAGTCAAACTCCTAATAACACTGACTGCAGGCAAGACATCAGCAACAGCAGGCCCAAGTCAGATTCTAGCACCCCCTAAATCAGCATTGGTCCTAGCATCTTCTAGACCGACAACCACCTTACCACCAGATATCCAATCTCAGGGACCCTCTGTTCTAGAGCTCTCTCCTAAACCATCAGAATCAGCAGATCCCCTCTGGTCAATGATGGTAAATACCTTTCAGATACTAAATGCTTCCTAGCCCAAACTTACCACCTCCTGTTAGTTATGGTATAATGTTAGACCCTGCCACCCTTTTATGAAGGCATAGGAATAATAGAATATGTTTCTTAAAGGGATTCTGCATGTATGTGGTCTCAGGAAGGTCCAGCTTTAACCCTACAAACTACACAGGGTATCTGCCTGGGAAAAATCCCATCAACACCTCTGTAATTGGACCATTCCCATAGTCCATTTCAAAAGGATTATCCCCCCAGAACAGGCATGGTGGGTCTGTTCAACCGGACTGACCCCTTGTGTGAATGGGGCAGTTCTTAATTCCTCCTCCCCAGATGGGTTCTATATCTTGGTTTAATTAGTGCCCTGCATAACCTATTACTCTTAGGAAACAGTGCTGAAAGCCTTAATAGGACAAACTGAGGGAGGCCGTATGAGACAGATGAGAACCTATCTCTTTGACCTTAGCATTGATTCTAGGGGCAGGACTAGCCAGAGCTGGCACAGGAATAGCTGCATGGGCATTATAGGGAAAGGACTCTAACAGCTTAAAGGCAGACAGAGATGAAGATAACCAGCGCCTGGAAAGATCCATTTCCCACCTGGTGCATAAAGTAGATTCTCTGGCTGTAGTGGTATTACAAAACAGTCAGGGATTAGACTTAGTGTCCCTGCAATAAGGAGGGCTATGTGCCTTCTTACATAAGGAGTGCTGCTTCTGTGTCAACCGTTTTGGAGTTATTCATGAGTCATTGGCTAAAGTCAGGGAAAGCCTAGACAGGCACTGAAGAGAACGGGAAGAATCCAAAAGTTGCCACCATTCATTATCTGATTCTGCCCCTTGGTTAATAACTCCTACTTCCACCCTTACAGGACTCTCGGCCATTCTTTCACTTCTCTTTACCTTTGGACCGTGTATTCTAAACAAGCTTTTACAATATATAAAGCAGAGACTAAGAACTATTCAATTAATGGTAATGAGATCTCAGTATCAACAAATTACCACAAAAAGTACAGTCCTCTGGGAGCCAAGATTGGCCTCCAAAGCAACTGGGAATGAGGGGATTAAAGTAGCAGAATAAATGCCATTGTGTGTTTTTTTTTCAACTTCATTTAAATTAACTTGTCCTCAGAGTAACATGGCTCCCATCCTTGAGTTTGGAGAAAACCCACAAAATGTTCTTGGCCGTTGCAAAACAGACATAGCAGATGTGGCCAGCCAATAATAACAGGGTGGGGCAAGAAAACATAAGCTGTTCCCAGGTCAAGATGCTCCTTTTAGATGTGTGGTCCCTCCTGGTGGTTTAATCAGATGCTTGAACCAGTCAGCCTAAAGGCCAACATTCCTTTGCCCTCTTACCCAATCATGTAGCGCCAAGGTTTGGAAGTCCCCACTTGTGGTTTTTCCCTTTATAAACCCCAATCCCCTAGACTTCATGGCTACTCTCCTATCCTGCTGTGTCAGGGAGGTTTGTGGCCCAAGTTCGAGCTTGAATACTCTTGTGTGCTTGCAGCAGAGTTGTGGTCACTGGTGGTTTCTTAGGGGGAATCCCACGATCTCAGCATAACACTGACACATGCTGGCACACACTGGCACATGCCTTGGTCCACACTATTTACCCTACCAGAGCAGAGCAGAAATAGCTGTGATTTATTACATATTTACACATGTGGCTTAAAGAAGGTTGCTAGAAGTTACCAGCTTAGGGACAGTGTAACAACTCCAAAATGATCAGAGCCCCAAGTTCTTAGAACATCTTACAGTGCTCTTTTATTTGGGAAACAAAGTAGCTGCTTGAAGTCCAGCTGTAACACCAGTATGCCAGGCCACCAGAAGGATGGGGTAAAGAAAACTACAGACTGCTTGCTTCGGCAGCACAAGGGACTGGTCTGTCAGAATGACGTCACAGCTCCAAATCTGTATGTACTCAATAACATAACTGGGAAATATAGGACCTGAAAATTAGTAGAGTTAGAGAGGAGCTTGACAAATTTCACATCAATGCAGGTGTCTGTAGAAACCTCCAATAACCAGTGAAAAAGCTAGCACAGAATCAGGAACAAGTTGACCTCACTGACCTCTAAAAAAAGAACGACCCACATTCTTTCCAAGTCCAAGGGAACCCCTTGCCCGACAAAACCAATGCCTTCATGAAACTGATCTGAAGCCAGATGTGGTGGCACATGCCTTTAATCCCAGCACTCAGACAGGCAAATCTCTATGAGTTCAAGGCCAGCCTGGTCTACAAATCAAATTCCAGGAAAGCCAAACTGCTCTGCCGCCTCTGCTCTCGTACTGTGTGCCTGCCACCCTAACCAGACCTCACAGATAGAGAGGCTGGGGTGTAGCAACACACCCCAGGTGGGGCGAAGTCCCTGGATAAAATGGAAACGGTCTCTTCCAAGAGAACAGAGTGGTGTTCACTGCCCCAGCTGTCCTCCAGCCAGGAAGTACTGTGAAGCCTCTTCGCTCTGTGATCCTGCACAGGGAGGTTGAGTAACTTGCCACAGCCTAGGAGTAGAGACTACCAGCTGTGGCATGTACTTACTGAGAAGCAAAAAGGGCCGATGCCCAGCAGGCCTTCTGGAGCCCCACCGGTTTCACAGTTCTCAGGCCATCCATCCCCGGGTCAGAAAAGATAAGGTGATGCTGAGTCAGAGATGGGACATCTCGGGAATGCAATGAGGCTCTCTCATTTACCATTCACTGAGAACACACTATGTGCCTAAGCCTAGTGAGACCTTGAACCCAGGGCCCCCACAGGTCTTTCTGAGCATCCCACGGCGGAGCTGTCTGTCATGCTTACAGGTGAGGATGCTGGGTGGGAGGGAGGGCATTGACTCATCCGCAGCGCACAGCGGGGACTTGAAGCTAGCAGTCGGTGCGCAGGACTCCCAACGTCTTCTGGCAGAGCCACTAGCCAACTGGACCCACTTCCTCCTCCTCTGGGAGCTGGGAGCTGGGGACAAGGGAGGTGGCCCTGGGAGATCAAGGTCCCTTTTAGACAGATGCTCATGCACAGTGACACAGGCAGAGGCCCTGCTCAGAGATGCAGCTCTGTCAAATGTGTGAGTGTGCATGAGCAAGCATGTGTCTGCATACATGTGCATGATCAAGCATGTGTCTGCATACATGTGCGTGAGCAAGCATGTGTCTGCATACATGTGCATGGACAGGAAACATGTTCTGCAATGGGGGGGCGGGGGAAAGGACCCTAGATACCTGTGGGTTAGCCTTGTGTCATAATAACAAAACTGAGATCTGAAAGTCCAGGAAATTCTACCAAGATCCTCCTTCCTTAGATCATACTTCCTCATCAAGTTACACATGTACACTGAGAAACTCAGCCTCGGACCCACGGGGAAACACTGACTCGTGAAGCCTTTCAGGTGCTGGGGTGGGAAGGACGCCAAGGGTCCCTGTGGTGTCCCCTACTCAGCATGGCCATGTCCTCCACAGGCCCAGCCGCCATGGCACACTGCAAGACCGAGCAGGACGACTGGCTGCTGGCCCACCTAAAGTACCTGCTCTTCATCTTCAACTTCTTCTTCTGGGTAAGTGCAGGCTAAGTGGGGGCACGCCCCTCCCCACACCTACAGCCTGGCCATACTCAGTTTCGAGTCACTGCCAAGGTTGACTTCCCCCAAGCCGATGAGCACACGGGGGCCCATCATGCCGGCTGCTCAGAGCCTGCCCTGCCCTGGCTATGATGGTGGGAGGACTCCAGGCTGCAGCTCTCAAGGAGTCCGTCCAGGACACCACGTCTAGACTGAATGGTGTGCAGCCTCCTCTATCCTCCCGGCCACCTGCACACCATGCCCATGTTATCCTGACTGCTGAAATGATGCCCCTTCCCTGCTGAAGCCCACCAGCGTTGCCATGGTCTCACGGCTGCACTGAGACAGGGATGGTCTCTATGGCACCTGACACAAGCTTCCCACAGCAGTGTGGTCTCCGCTTCCCAGAGGTGATTGATGAGCTGGCTAATTAGGAACAAAATACAATCAATCCCCAGAGGGCCAGTAGAGATGTTGCCTTTTATTCCAATTCATTTATTAAGGTGATGCCTCGCTCTGTCGTCCAGGCTGGCTTTGAACTGGTGAACTTCCTGACTCACTCCCCCAGCTGCTCGGCTTATAAGGGCTTGCCACCACATCTGGTGTTTGGTGATTGTATGTTTCATTTTGTGGTCTCACTGGATGTGGGAAAGAGGGCAGGTTTGCAGTCAGTCTTAGCTTAGATCTCTGAGTCTGTTTCCTTAGCTATAGTTTGGAAATCACCCCTAGCTTCTAAAGCCTGAAAAACATCATCCCAAAACATCATCCTGATGAGGCAGGGCTAGCCTCCAGTTACAAGGTAAGGGATCATTATCACACACACACACATACACACACACACACACACACACACACACACACTCACACACACACACACACACACACACACACACACGCACGCACGCACGCACACGTACACGCGCACGCACACACACACACACACACACACACACACACACACACACTGAAGTACAGAGGAACCAAAGGGTCACACTGGTCCTAAGCTCCTTCCTGGCCAAAACAGGAGCTCAGGATAGGTTTCAAGGCATAGGAAAATCTGACAGCATCTTATCTGATACGCTAGGATACATAGTATCTTATGTGTTAAAATGATAGACACTGCGTTTGCTTAAATATTTTTGCAAAGTTCCTGTGAACAGAAAATAAAGCAACTTGCTCTGATTTTCCCAGGAGAGAGTTTTCTGGATCATGGATAATTAAGCTCTGGGGCTGGGGACTGACAACTAGGCCACAGGCTTAGATTTGACCCTCAGATAAATCACTCAGGATGTTTAGAATTCTTGCTAAGCATGCATTCTTCCCCCCTCCTCTCCCTCCCTCCATCCCTCCCTCCTTTCTTCTCTTCCTTCTTTTTTGGAATTTTTTTCCTTTAAGATTTGGGGTTTCTTTTAATTTTGCTTATTTTCTGAGATAGGTCTCATACTGTAGCCCAGGCTGTCCCTTGACTTGTGGCAATCCGCTTAACCTTAGCTAGGATGAAAGGCATGAGTCACCAGGTCTGGGTCAAGTTTTTGGTTAAGATTTTTTTTCCTGATCATACAAGACTCCTTTGCCCACTCCAGATAATCTCCAAAGATTGACAAGTATCACACAATGAATTCCTCACATCTTACATGTAACTTTCCTAGGGTGGCCAGGACAAGGCGCCTCCGTCCACAGAGGCATTAGCCAGCAGGTTGATACTTGGATTCTAGACAGAGAAGTCCATGATCCAGGGCCATGCTCTGGTCCCTCAAATTGAGCAGAATTTACCAGAGAGAGAATATTCAGAGAGAAACTCCTCCCCCCAGAGAAGGTCTCCTCCTATTGGAGACATACCCCAAAGTCCATTTGCAGTGACTTACCTAAACCTGGTCACAAGACAGAGAAGTGTCTGCATGCTTTCCACGGGGTCACCACAGCTCTGCCTTCCCTGAAGAACTACAGCGAAAGGCAATGGGGGAGGGTGTCTTTCCACATCCTCCAGTCTGCTGTCCACTCTGCCTCCAATACAGAAGCTGACACAGAGCGCGGCCCAGCCACCCAGGTGGTGAGTGCCGTAAAACACAAAGTCCCTGTTACACCAATGCAAAGCGCCTCTTGAGTGTGGGTCCACACTGCAGGCCCAATGCCAGCCTGGTGGCCATGATGCCCACATAGACACCTCTGTGACCTTCCACTCAGCTCCAGCCCTCAGTGTCACTAGTGCCCCTATTGTGTAGACGGGGGACCTGGCTCACCAAGTTCAGTCGTTGATGGCTGTCTTGGTTATGATTCCATTGCTTTGAATAGACAACATGAACAAGGAAATTTTACAGAAGAAAGGGTTGATTTGGGAGTTACAGTTTCAGAGGATGAGTCTCTATCATGCTGGGGAGCACGGCAGCAGGGCAGACGGGCATGGCGCTGGGGCAGCAGCTAAATGCTTCCATCCTGAACCTCAAGCGCGAGGCAGAGAGACCTACCTGGAATGGGCCGGCTTTCAAAATGGCCGTCCATTTTAAAACGGGTTTTGACAATCCACCCCCAGTGACAGCCCTCCTCCAGCAAGGCCACGCCTCCTAATCCTTCCCAAATAGTTCCACCAACTGAGGAGCAAGTATTCAAACAAACAGATGCGCCTATGGCAGACATTCTTGTCAAACCGCAACAGCAAGCCAGCTGCTAGGCTATTCACTTATTTTCATATGTATATGAAATATAATATATATACATGTTATATACATATTTCATACACACACACACACACACACACACACACACACACACATATATATATATATATATATATATATATATATATATATCCAGAACTGTAAGAATTAGAACGCGCTATTGTGTAATTGCTAGTACAATTGGTGGTCTATATTGGTGCCCGCTGTTAATGCAGCGGGATGAGCAGGTGATCACCATCTTCAGCAGTTTCCTCCATTCCTACCAGGGCACTGAGAGCTTCTGCCATCATGACTTCCATAGAAAACAAGGACTGTTCACAGGAAGCATGGCTTCTGAAGCTAACCTTGCCTGCATGGGCGTGGCACCCTCCGAGAGCTTTCTCTTTTGTCAGTTCCACTGCTGTCGTTACATGCAGGTCACGGTCCTGAGTGGGTCACATTCCCTCATCTGAGAAAAGCAGAGCAGACCCCACGCTACTCTCCCTGGGCAGGACTCGGGAGCTCCCCACCCCCACCCCTCATTCCCCGGTGCCCCAGGCTTCCTTGGATTAGCTCTGGCCAGGGATCACAGATGCCACCGTTGACACTGTAAGGCAAACATGCCCAGCTTTTCTGTGTGGCTGCCAAAGAGACACTTTTTTCCCTCCCCCTTCCTTACATGGCTCCCATCCCTCCCCCCCCCCTGTTCTGTAATTTATTATTTTAATTAGCTGCTTGGCTGTGTCAATAATCAAAACATCCCCCGCCTCCCAGAAGCTCTCTCAGGCTATGGGAGAAGCCTGGGAACGCTAACTCAGCTCCCAGCTTGTCCTGCCTTGAGGGGCCACCCAGGATTTGATGCTACAACTGGGGACCCCATTTGGAAAAACCCAGGCAGCTGAGATGTCCGAGTGAGTCAGAGCAATAGGAGGACCTGGGTTTAAATCCACAGCACTCATGTGCAAAGCCAGCCGTGGAGGCAGGGTGGAAACAAGAGGTTCACTGAGCTGCTGGCTGCAGGCTCGCTCTAGGGTCAGCGAGAGACCCCGTCTCATGGGAACAAGGAATGAGCAGAACATCCCATGTCCTCCCGTGGCCTCTGAGTATATGTGGGCTTGTGGGCTTGTATACCTTCACACACACACACACACACACACACACACACACACACACACACAGAGAGAGAGAGAGAGAGAGAGAGAGAGAGAGAGACAGAGACAGAGACAGAGAGACAGAGAGAGACAGAGACAGAGAGGCAGAGAGACAGAGAGAGACAAACAGAGACAGAGAGAAACAGAAACAGACAGAGACATAGAGACAGACACAGACAGAGACTCTGACTGAGACTGGGAGTAGAAACGTGGAAGACTTGAGCACCCCCCGCAGGGGGCTTGGAGAACACCCCCTCTTTAGACCCTCACTTGAGATCCCGTCACTTACACCTGTCTCGCCCCACAGGGCCTCAGAGTGGAAGGCTAGCTGAGGGTGCTTCATCTAGGCAGCTATGAGAAAGCCATCTCCCCTACTCCAGGCAGGGCGTCTCAGGGATGTAGCTGCTTGGGTCGTGGGTGCAATTGCCCCTTGGGTCTGGCATCAGGGTCCTTTTCACATCGTACAGTGCAACAGCATCAAACGGGACGGTGGCATGATTCCTAGATCGCTACACCACTCTATCAGTAGCCGATTGTGTGACCGTAAAAATGTCACTTCAGCCTGGACCCTAATTCCTCCCTCTAACCTATGACGTTTTCTTTTTCTTTTCCTTTCTTCCTTCTTCCGTCTTTCCCTCCCCACCTTACTTTCCCCCCTCCTTCCATGATTCTTTTCTTCCTCCCCTTAAGAACATTCCCTGTACGCTAGTGCTCCACAGTATCCCAGGGTAAAATGAAGATTAGGAGGCTAAGGTGGAGACACTCAGCGTATCAAGTAAAAAAAAAACAAAAACAAAAACAAAAAAAAAAACAAAAAACAAAAAAAAAAACCAAAAACAAACTGTAAGGCACGTAACAGTAGAAACATGCAACAGGCTTCTTGCTGGTAGGGAGGACAGCAGGGTTTGCTGCATATTGGGTGTGCATGGCTCCAAACAAGGTTTCTTCTGGCTTCTGAACTGCCTTTGGAAAGTGAGCCAAAGACACGACCCTCCGACCCAGCTCCCACCCAGAGATTTTGCACATTATCAGGGTAGATGAGATTCAAGACGAGAGAGTCAGAGACCTGTGAATTTGTTTCATCGGTAGATATTTAAAAGCATAAAGGACGTGCCCGCAGGCAGAATGCCACCCTGGATCTGCAGGTAACAAGACCGACCATCCCTTCAAGGTTGCCACCATAGACTTGGTACAGAGCCAACAGCCAGCAGGACCTCTGCACGGCAGGGCTAGGAGAGATGCCTACCTGGTGTCTGAGAAGTGTTGCTCACTAACAGGATGCAGGGCAGCTATGATCTAGGAGGCTCCAGCCTGAAGCAGTACTGGGGTGCTGCTGGCCCTCCTGTGCACTGGACGCAACCAGTACTATGAGAGCTCAAGGGGCCCAGGTGACTGCCGACAGGGGAGTGGGGATTTGTGCTTTAAAGGTGGCCTAACCAGGGAGGCAGAACACTAGCCTAGTGTATGCAAGGTCCTGGGTCCCATCTCAGCGTGCCTCCCAAAGAGAAAACTATCCAAGTATCCCAGGAGAATATCCTTGGTTCACACCAGGCAAGTTGTCTCCTCAGTCTGGTCCTAACCTCTAGTTACCTCTCCTTTCCAAACTAGACTCTCGTAATTAAAGTCAGGCCCAGTCCCCTGCAGTGACCTGGGGGCAGGGGCTCTGGCAGGTTTGGCACTAATGGTTTATTTACAGTGGGCATGCATGAAAAGACCAAATGATAAAGCATTGACTTAATATTATATGCCAGTGCTCTCCTAGGTCCTCCTCAGAGCTTCCGAGTGGGCTGGGGAAATTCCAGTACCCTCTGAGATGCAGGTCGCCCCTCTACAAGAAAAATGGCCAGGAAACAGGGGCAAGAGACATTAGTTGTTGCCCCTAAGAGTCTGGCAGGCAGAGGCTGATGTGGTCATAACCCCTCACCCAAGCTCCTGCATGCCTGGAGGAGGTAGGTGGGCAGAGTGGATGGGAAGGAAGGGGGGATGAGAGACGGGTACCCAATGAGTTGTGCTACGGTGTGTCTGGATACATGTTGTCAATATGTGTCATATATGTCACGATGATCATATATGTCGTACTAGGCATCCAGCCCCTATCACCTTGACCAAGTCCACAGGCTTGTTCAGTGGTATAGCCTTACTTCAGAGGCACTGGCCGTGAGCTCAGGAGCAGCAGCCGCGGGCTTAGACGATGCATCAGAAGCTGGCAAAGCACTTGTCATGCACACATGAGGACCCGAGTTCAGGTCCCCAGAACCCACGTAGAAGCAATCACAGTAGAGCATGGTCTGCAACCCCATTACTCCTACACCAAGAACGGAAGACAGAGACAGGAAAATCCCCTGAAGCCGGAGGGCCAATTAGCCTGGAGTAGGCAGAGGCAAACAGGGGACTCTGCCTGCCTCAGCAGAGCAGGAGAAGACCAACATCTGACCTAAGGCTGGCCTCCATACTCATGCCGCGGAACCACACCTGCAAATAGGCACACCCCCACATCCATATCACACCGCACATAACGAGATTAAAAGTAATAGAATACAAGATAGAGAGTGAACACTTCCTAAGAAGCGCTAGAACCAGAGTATGAAAGGAGGAAACCTAACCAAGTGAGGGAAATGTTTAAAGACCTCCAGGCACGTGCAGGAGAGTCTGGGCTCTGTTCTGGGGGTTGGTATGCCCAGTTCAGTAAGGGGCCCAGTCCACCTCTGGGTAGAGGAAGAGCTGGAGGATGACCTGGACAGGAGCCAGGGTGGACCGTGCAGTGAGGATAGGGAGGTGGGTCTGACAGCAGGCGGAGTCAGCGTGCAGACATCGCAGAGAGATGGCGGTGCCCCTGCAAAGGCTGTTGCATACACGGGTGGTGGTGGCATTGAGGAAGCTGCCCAGGAAGCGCTCATGAATGAGAAGCTTGGTCCTGAGTGGGCTAGCCTTCCTGCCTAACCCCAAACCTTTCCAGAATCCCACAGGGCACGTAGCACGCAGCCCTGCCCTGCCCCACCACCCCAGACACGCGGCCCTCCACCTTGCATGGTTCCTGCCTTTCCACACCACAGGCAGCCCGTTATAGGGGGCAGAGCACACTGCCCAGGGCATCCTTCTTAGAGAGCCCACAGCTTCCTGTGTGTCTCCAGCAGAGAAGCCCTACCTGTGAAATCCTGACCCACCCCACCCCCACCCCAAAAAATTCCCATCATTGCTCTCACGCCCTCTGCCTGCTTCCCTCCAGGTCTGCACCTGAGTTCCATCAGGCCTTAGGCAAGGGCGGCTGCCCACGATAGGCTAGGTGCCCTGGATCGCACAAAACGCATTTTGTTAATGTTTCTCTTTTATAAATGAACCGTTCCATCAATGACCTGTGTGGGTGACCGCCCCTCCTGCCTCTCCTGTCTTGCTGTGTATTTGTCTATCTCCTCCCCCCCCCACACACACCCTCCCCCCACGAATGCACACATGCACACATGCACAAACATACACACACACTGACATACACTCACACAGAAGCACACAAGAACACACACACACGAACACATCTACACACATATGCACACACGCATACACACATACATACACACATACTGACATACACATACACACACACTCTCTCTCTCTCTCTCACACACACACACACACACACACACACACACACGCACACGCACACACGCACACATACATGCACAGGCACACACAGTGTTTTCTGATGCACCGGCTACAGGCCATGGCAGAGAAATGCAGCTGCTATCTGACAGAACGCCATCTCTGCCCTGTGAAAAGCTGATACTACAGAACCAATCTGATGCAAACGGCTGGGGAAACTGGATCTGGGGTTAGCACACTGTCCACAGCCCCTTTCCCAGTGGCCCAATCTGCAGATAAAGATACTGGGACTTAAAGAGGTTGTCCCACCCCCACACAGTTAATCATACAACCCAAAGGACTCACAGGAGGCTTCCACCTCCAGTGACACCTGGTGACCCATTCCAGTAACGAACATTTTTAAATTTTGTTCAGAGGTAGAGGTAGAGGTGACCAAGCCCCATACAACAAACCAAAGTCCCTGAAGGAGTTAAGACCCTCCTGCTCCTCATGGCTAGTTACAGTACTGGCCCCTCGGTAACTACCTTCCCCACTAGTTGGGACTCTCTGGGGAGAGGGGCCCCGGGGTCTCAGAACCATTGATTCGTGCCATTTTCTCGCTTTCTTTGGATTGTTAGACCCAGCATAAGCTTGTCTTCCAGACCCCGATTAGGCAGGATGGCCCTCCAAACCCTTCCAGATCCTGTGTTGTGGCTGGAGACCCAGCTTCCCTACCAGATCTGATATTTTGCAAGATCTGAAAGTACTGGGCAAAGCACTCTGCTCAAGCCCTGAACCTAAGACACCCTGGCAGATAGATGCTCTTAGGGAAGGAGACAGGGCTTTGAGATGCTTCATGTTCTATGGGACTTCACAGCGCCACCTAGTGGGAAGAGAGGGTAGGACGCTTGTCTAAAGGGACACCTGGAAACTTTCTAAACTGTCTCTGCCTGGGTCTTACTCCCCGGGGGTGCTTATTGGCCAGGGCTCCCGGTTTTCCATAGCTTCTCGGGTGATTATACAGTCATGACTTCAGTCCTGGATCCCAAGTGCATTATTTTACGTGTTAAATGGTTCTTTTTTTTATTAGATTCCGAGTTGCTCCATGTACCCCAGCAGATTACCTGCCCACAAGCCAGTCTGAGCTTATCCCTCTGAGAGTCCTAAATATGGGCGCTCATGTCACTGGTTTGGGGATGGGTGGGGCTTGGCATTAGCCTGCCTCATAAAAAATGTGTGTCCATTTCGATACCGATTGTACCCATTAAACACCAGGACTCTTTTAGGTCCTCATCTGAAGTACTGAGGAGCAAAGACATTAAAGGACTGTCTCCATCTCCCAGCTGAATTGTTCAGAGTTAGGACCCTCATGCGAGCCTTCTAGGCAATACAGTTATATAAGGGAAGAGTGGGGTGATGTTTTACTCAGAGTTCCCAGTGGTCGTGGAAGTGGACCAACAGGGGGTAGCCACTGGTCATTTGCCTGTGCTGTTCAGCCCCGCCCACCCAGACTCAGAACGTTCATAGGAATTGTGTGGGGCATAGATAGCCCTCCACCATGGGCTCTGAACATCTACCGTGCCCTGGGATTCCTGACACGAAGCATGATTTGTAGGTTATGTCATTGCCGTAACTGTTAGCACCACTAAGAAACGGTGCTGGCAGGTATAGCGTAAGGTGCTGTTCATCAAAGGTGCATTCGGAGTTTAGAGCGGTTACAATGGAAGGGGGGACTGTGCCTGGAGTGGTGGAGGGAAGGGCAGCCTCTCCAGCTCCATTTAGCAGCAGGCGGAGGTCCTGTGCGGTGCCCTTACACTGACTTCTCTTGGTGCTACCAATGGAGATCAAAGAGTGCTTTCGAAGAAGAGCAGAAGCGGAGGACCAGGCACACCCACTTTGTCGAATCCAAGCGGAGCCCTGCCTGTCCTCAAAAGACCTGGCCCCGAAGAACCTCAGTTCTGAAATGGTGTCATCCCCGGGCACACTGCTATTCCTTACAAGCCTCAGTTTCTCTCCTCATCTACCACCGGGATGATATACCCTGCCCCGTCCTCCCTGGTGCTTGTAATACATAGATAAGAAATTGGCAGACTACATGTCAATCACACGATGTCAGTGCCTGGCGTGTGCTAACTGCTAAGGACGCCCAAGCATTGCTCTCCTGAGGTCTGCCGCTGTGCAGAACAGAGAATGGGGAAATGACCGTGGAGTCGCTGTGGTACAGATGGGGAACCTTTTACAGGGATGAGCGTCCCCAGTGTGGGCAGAAATGGAGTGGGGGAGGAGCAGGCTCCTCTCGCTTTGACCACAGTAGGACCTCTAAGGAAGCCTCCGCTATCCATCTGGAGGAAAGGGCCCCCCTTCTTAAATGGGGACCTGGAGACCAGGGGACAAGAAGTTGACCTTCCCAGGGTCAGAAGGCAGAGCTTCTCAGAAGTCTCCAAGTCCTGAGCAAATAACTCTCCTATTCCCTGTATGACACCTGTGGGACACACAAGGTGCATAAATGCACTCTTCTAAGCATCACCCCTACCGAAAGCGATTGTTTGGCCTCATGATCCCTGGAGGATGAACTCTTAGCCGTGCTCTGTGGCACTCTTCCTCTGCAGCAGCTCTCAGACCAGCAAGTGAGCAGGGTCCCATCCCAGAGCCATCTCAAGGCCAAACCGGACTACGCCGGTTCACTTCATCCCCGCCCTGGGCAGGACTGTGAGGACCATGGAGCAGGCACTGTGGACATGCCCTGGCTCTGCGTCACTCCTGGATCTGTCCCTCCGAGAAGCCAGACCTCAGGCAGGGCACCCAGACCTCAGTGGGCCTGTTTCTTCCGCTGCTGCCCAAATGCGAGCATGGGCCAGACCTGGGAGCACGGAGCACGCTGAGGAAGAGAAAGCCCAGAACGGCATGGGGAAGGCGAAGGGGTCTTCATCCCTTGTCAGTAAGAAGCGTAGATTTGGGCTCAGACTTAGATCTGAAACCGCTCTGCCTCTGGGAGGGGACAGTGCACGGGACGGGGTTGGGATGCTGGCAAGTCCACTGAGCACCGGAAACCTCCATTTGCTCATTTATAAACTGAAATTGTGTAAACTGAAAGTCCCCCTTGGAAGACTCATTGGCAAGGGGCCTGAAAAGGGTCTGTTGCCCAGTGGGCAGAGACAGATGGCAGCTGGCCAAGCCTCAGGCGCCACCTGACCGGCCTTGTGTCTCTGCAGGTAGGTGGGGCAGCCGTCATGGCCGTGGGTATCTGGACACTGGTGGAGAAGAGCGTTTACCTCAGCATCTTGGCCTCCAGTACGTTCGCTGCCTCTGCCTACATCCTCATTTTCGTTGGTGGCCTTGTCATGACGACTGGCTTCCTGGGCTTCGGGGCCATCATCCGGGAGCAGAAGAGCTGCCTGTCCACAGTGAGTGTCTCCCCTGTCCCTTTGTGGGAGCTGTCTTTCCGCAGTGAGTATCCTTCCCTCGAGAAGGAGTGTAAGCCTGGGCTGTGCGGGGTCAGAAAAGCATCACACATGTCCCCCCCACACACAAGGGAGGGCCCTGAGGATACTGAGGAGTCAGAGCAGGGTGGCTTCTGTGGGGCCTGTGGTGGCTCTGCTGACCAGGTATGTCAACCTTAGCACATACCATACTAATGGCTAGGGTCTTCTTCTTCTTCTTCTTCTTCTTCTTCTTCTTCTTCTTCTTCTTCTTCTTCTTCTTCCTCCTCCTCCTCCTCCTCCTCCTCCTCCTCCTCCTTGTCCTCCTCCTCCTCCTCCTCCTCATCATCATCATTATCATCATCATCATCATCATCATCATCTTCTCCTTTTCTTTCCCCTGTTCTTCCTATTCTTCTTCCATTTTACACCTCCTCCTCTTCCTCTCCTAATCTTCCCCTTCCTCCTTCTCCCCCTTCCTCCTTCATCTCGCCCTTCTCCCCTTTCCCCCTTCTTCCCTTCCTCCTTCCCTCCCCATCTCTTCCTCATTCCCTTTTTCGACTTCAGCAGGCAGTTTTCACAGATAGCAAAGACCGAAAGCAGGGCCACAGTGACCCTCTGTGTCCCTTCACCTGAGTTCACCATCGTCCTTTCGTGATCACCCCCGGCTGGTGCACAGGTTCCCCGTGTCCTGCTCTCTGTTGTAGAGCAGCCCCAGACACAATGTCATCTGCGTGTCATATGTGTCTCGACCGTAAGGGTCTTTCGTCACAGTTAAAAGCAACCAATATTCAGGGTTTTTTGTGGGGTTTTTTGTTGTTGTTGTTTTTGTTTTTTGTTTTTTTGGGTTTTTTGTTTTTGGTTTTGGTTTTGGTTTTTGGTTTTTCGAGACAGGGTTTCTCTGTGTAGCTCTGGCTGTCCTGGAACTCACTCTGTAGACCAGGCTGGCCTTGAACTCAGAAATCCGCCTGCCTCTGTCTCCCAAGTGCTGGGATTAAAGGCGTGCGCCACCAGCGCCGGGCTCAATATTCAGTTTTAATATCACAAAGTAACAAGGTAGCTTGTGATTTCCCCAGCTAACCCATGAGGTGTTGTTTCTTTTTAAGTTTGTTGAATTAGGCCCGTGTGTTAAAATCAGGTGATTTGTCTCTGATGTCTCTACCTCTGAGGTGGTCACCCACTCTATTTGCTGAAAGATTGGGTCTTTCATTCCATGGATTTCTAGATTCTTCTTCTCCTCCCCCTCCTTCTTCTTCCTCCTCCTCCTCTTCCTCTTTTCCTCTTCTTCTTCCTCTTCTTCTTCCTCTTCTTCCTCCTCCTCCTCCTCTTCCTCTTTTCCTCTTCTTCTTCCTCTTCTTCCTCCTCCTCTTCCTCTTTTCCTCTTCTTCCTCCTCCTCTTCCTCCTCCTCCTCCTCTTCCTCCTCCTCCTCCTCTTCCTCCTCTTCCTCCCCCTCTCCTCCTCCTCCTCTTTGGATACGCCCCCGTATGTTGTTTAATATGCACTTAGGGCAGTTCCATGGAAAGGCATGGTGGGGCTTAACTGATTTGCTCATTTGCAAAGTGTATCCTTTTCACGGCTGGCATTTGTAGGCACCATGGCCCCCGTGGCTGCTCCTTCCTGGGGGTCTGGGGAGACATCCATAGCATCTCCCCAGAGTCAGGAGGGAGGCCAGGGAGGAGCCAGCAGGAACCCTGAGGCCGAGAACACCTCAGGCTCCACACACCCAGCTCTCTGACACCCTTTGACCATGACTGACTCTGGCCTCTCTGTACCCACCCCAGACTAAGCCTAGTGTTCAGAAGAGAAGAAACAGAGAAAACTGGGGAAAAAAAAAAAACCAAAAAAACAAAAACCTTGAGCTTCATGAGGAAGCCCAAGCTGCAGAATAGATCTAAATTTCAAAGAGAAATTGGGCTGAGCCTGAAAGAAAGCAGGCACTGGGACGGAACCTCAAAGGGTTCTTGCCCACTCTGCGTCCCAGCCCCACCGCCCACCCTAGACTGTGCAGTTCTGTCTTGCACTCATCCTAGGGAGCGGAAGGCGGGGCTTGCCGTGGAGAGCCTGAGGCCTGGCCCCTGCAGCAGCTCCCAGAGCAGCGACCTAGTTTTTGGCCTGGATTATAAAAGCCGCTCTGTGCAGACCCAGCTGGATGGCGCTCCTATTTTGAAGAATTCCTTCCTTTGACTCTGACGGAGAGCTTGAATCCAGGGTGCTGGCTGGGTACACGGTAGGCTGAAGTTCTACAGGGACCAGCCTTCAGGAGGTGTACTCGAAGGCACCTTCCAGAGGGGCACAGGGGTATTGGGAGCAGCCACAGGCTGCCCCATCGTCCTTCACAGGGCATGGCAAGAGCATGGACATCCCTTGAAGCCCATGTGAACTGGCTCTGGGAACACACACACATACACACACACACACACACACACACACACACACACACACACACCTAGAGCCAGGAGATGGTCAAGTGCCTTCTAAGAATTGTGCAGTATTCACATATACTCTATATCCATACTCTCTCTTTAAAAAAAAAAAAATCTTTAGCTACTTATAATTCCAAATACAGTGTTAGTGCCACACAAATAATTGTGCCTTATCATTAAGGACAAATGGTGACATTCTGTACACACTAAATACAGACATACTGTGTAGACCCTGTCTCTTCCATGTGCACCCAAGGCTGGTTGACTCCCTGGATGTAGACAGCCAACTCTTTGGCCAACGGATGGTGAAGAGTTGGTCACCTAAGGTCCCTGGGAGTCTTTGGCATGTCTCAAATCTAAGCGTCCTGCTGGAGGAAGACACTGGGATATAAGAACTCAAGCAAAGATGTGTCCTGTACGTCAGTGGCCAGCCCTCATGGGGACTGAGCCTCATGGAGATGGGGCTACCAGGCCCAGAGAAAGACCTCTTCCCATGAGAGGCTCAGGTCCTGGGTCTGTGTACAGCTGTACTCTAAGAGGCCTGAGATTCTAGATGAGCTGTTGTCCCTGGTCCCTAGGACCTGTCCCAGGAAGGCAGGCTTCTGAGTCTGGTGCCCCCTTCCCTCCGACCCATGGACTGCCTTGCAGGACATCTCAGGGAACAGGAGGCAGAGGCAGAGGAGGAGCCATCTGCCGGGGAGACCAGGGCTCCCTCTTGACAGCCTGAGAAGGAAGGCTGACACGGTCCCCTGAGGACCCAGCTTCTGACTCAGCCATCCATCTCGGGGCTGAGGTGTCCCCAGAAGCCTTGGGAAACAGCCTCTGCTGACTAGACACAGCTTTCTGACGACACAGATGGCCACTGTTCGCCGCCGGCTGCTCCTCACACTCCACCAACCCCGCGAAGGCTTCGCCATCTGCCCATCCGCGCGGCTCCCAGCCCCGGTGCCTGCTCTCTCACTCGGGCCTCACGCGCCCACACGGCTGCTCGGGCTCCTGATGTGCACTTGACAGGAGCTGGCGAGCAGGTACAGGTGAAGGGACCTGCTGAGAGGGGTCCCTGGAGGAGCGCCAGGGCAGCAGGCTCGGCCAAGCAGGAAGGAGACAGAAAGCAGTCGTGTTGTCAGGAAGGGGCAGGACACACAAAGGGGGACCAGAGGTGCCTTTCAAGGTCAGGAGGTCAGAGCCTAAGGAGGCTGGGAAGGGGGATTATGGTAGGGGCTGAGTCTCATCTGCCTGGTCCTCCTGGTTACTAGTTACTGGGGTGCTCACAACCTGATTGTGGGGCTGCTGAGGCAGTGGAAAAATACAATGTACACCTATAGGAAGGAGCAAACGGTCCATCTCCTATGCTCTGACCTAGTATACCTCCTGTCCCCAGAGGGGTGAGATTCATCCTTTCTACAGCTGAGGTGCTAAGGCCCAAAGACGTGGAGTGACTGAACCCAGCATGCAGGACTCCCCTCTACAGCCCACTTCCCCCAGAGGTAGGAGTTTCATGGTTCTGCAGTCAGGTCTAGAATCTGCCCAGGGAGCTACATAGATGTAAGAGTAGTGTATAATCTCCAGATATGCTCTCAGATTAGAGACACATGATGGGGCAGGGGCCAGGCTGTTGTTGGTCCACCTATGCCTGCATGTGTGTGTGCACTTGCACAGAGGCTTGTGTGCACGTACGCACGCACACACATTCTGAACCCTTTTCGACACATTCTGGAACTTTCTCCGTGCTCCACCTGGGGTATGGGATGTAAGGCCCCCCTGCAGGGATTACCCACTCACACATCACAGAGTCACCTTTCCTAACTGCATGCTGTCACCCTAGCAGCCCCGACGTGGGCCACTTTGGAGTAAATCGGGGAACAAGTTACCAGAAATCACCTGCATTCTTTGCATTTCATTAGGAAAGAGACCATAGGTCCTAAGTCATGAAAAGTACATTACCCTGTGCCTTGCTAGGAGGAACCTGAGTGTAGAAAACGGCCTGTGCGGTAGACAAGGCCCTGACCAGGAGTTGGGGGTTCACCAGGCTTTGTGAGCCCAGGCAAGTGTCTCTGGCTAAGAAAGGCGTCCGTCGAGAGCACGTCTATGGAAAGGGGCTGATAGGAAAGTGTGTTGGGTGGTGTGAGAGGAGGAGGGGTCGTTCCTGCGGGTCACTGGGTTTTCCTCCATTGAAATCTGAGCTCATTTCGACCTTAGGCCTTTCTCAGTGAGACCAACAGAGCCAGCTGTGTGATTCTGGGTCCCCGTGCAGCCACTGCAAGGTCTGCTTTTGGGGACATTGGTACTGACTGACCTGAGAGTGGGAAAAAATGTTCTCCATTTCTATTGGGAGGGAGCTACAGGCTCCCAGAGCATTGGCTGTAGGTTCTGACTTCCTGGGTCACAGAGGACCTCTCTGTGGCTGAGCCCAGGGCAGAGCAAGGCAGATTAGCGCGTCACAGGGGGACGGGGGAGGGTGTGGGGTGGGGGACACAAGTCGGGCTGTAGGGGATGGGTCCTGGTATCCTCCTAACTTCTCACTGTAGCAGCTTCTACGGCAGTGTGTCCTCACCCAGGCTGTGGGCATGTTGGGAGCAGCGCCCTAAAAATAGCTGCTAATTTAAGTCCCTTCTCAAAGGAGTTGTGCTATGATGTGTTGATTAGAGCTCTGCTTTTATGATCTTTACATAACGCGGCTTCCTGGACCTTCTGATGCTTCTTCCTTACCCCCACACTGCATCTCCTGGACAATGGGCTCACTACAGTGCCTAGGAGAGACCGGGTCACTCCCCCCCCCCAGGCTGGAGGTTGCACAGCAAGCTGGGCAAGCCATGAAACAAACAAACAAACAAACAAACAACCCCAAACCTGCTTCTGAGCACCAGCCCAGATGCATCTGCCGTGGATCCGAGACTCTGTCCTCCTAGCTCAGGAAACCTCAGAAGACCAGATGGAAGCGCTGCGATTCAGGGTCCCCTGGTTTTCAGAAACTGGGTTCTAGAACTTACTTTTTTCGTCCATCCCCTCCCTAAAAATAAAAATAAAAATAAAAAGAAGCTCCTGACAAAGACCCAGTTTAGTCTGAGCCATCCATCACGATCTTCATTTGGCTGAAGATATAAAAGTTTGCAGGCCCCCATTCCAGATTCTAAAAATAGGCCCCGCCTTTGATCTGGATGGCATGGGTTCTGGTCATCAGCTTTCAGCTCAGATGGCCTGAATTCTCTCTCTCTCTCTCTCTCTCTCTCTCTCTCTCTCTCTCTCTCTCTCTCTCTCTCTCTCTCCCTTTCTCTCTGCTAAAATAGAAGACCCGATGTGAATAATTTAAAGTCCATCCTTTTTCCCTTCTTGGTTCTTATTCCAAGCCGATCGCTGCTCGGTCGTCCGAAAGGATGAGCTATTCCTGTCCCCAAGGACTGTCTCCTTCTTAGGAAAATGAGTTTTAGAGGCTTCAGTCATGCCAGGATGAAGGGTACAGGGGGGAGGGGTATCTAGTCGTGGTGCAAGCAGGCCAGCCCCTCTCTAGACTCTTCCCGGGGATGCCTGAGGACGTCCTCGCCCCCACCGCAATCCAGCTCAGATGCCCATCATTCCGACACCTGTCTTTGATCTTTTCCCCTTTTCTCTTTGGGGACCACTGTGTGTAGAGCTGGACTCACTGTTTCTCCTTTAGGGCTTCCTGCTGCCTCCATCTGATTAAAGATTTCAAAAGGAAGTTAACACAGAGGGGGAAAAAATGAATAAAGGCAAGACAGCCATCTCCAGAAAACGGAATACATCTGAAGTAAATGATCATCTCTCTACCCCAAAGCTGGGCTTTACCGCTGCCCGTGTTTGGTCAAGAAAGCAGTGAGAGGAAGTTCTTAGTTAAATAATTCAGAGTTCGGTGCCTGAAAGGACAGTGAGCCAGGAGGTGGGTGGCTCAGGGTGACCCCATTCCAGTCTGTCCTTGGTCACTTTAGTCATTGCTTCTTTCATAGGCAAGATGGAACACAGAGCAGAAAGGGCTGGGCTGTCATGCTTAGGAGCATGCTGGTGGAAACATGCCTCAGTACTCGCGTTTGTATAATACACACACACACACACACACACACACACACACACACATACATGCACCCTTTCTGTCCTCACTGAACAGTGACACCGAGTCAGGAAAGCCACTAGTATGGTGTGGGATGCCCATAGAAGCAGGCAGGTGTCTACAGAGGACACGACGCACATCTGTGACAAAGCACACAATCAAAGCAGACTGTCTGACATCGCTGGGCCCCAGTCTCCATCCCAAGACTACAAAGCTCTGATCCTCCCCCTCCCTCCAAGGTTCAGAGTAAAGAGGGGACTGCCTCTAAGCACAAGGCAC